>CAWUFW010006234.1:600000-1186962 GCA_963921515.1 Calotriton arnoldi
TATGGCAAAATGAACCCCCTCATTTTGTTCCTTTTTAAATTAAATGTTTTAAGTGTTACCAGTTTATTCCAATCAAGATGGCTTCAGGTGTGCCATACTTTTGTCATAAGTAAGACTGTTAGCGCTCTAGTAGTTCTTTAGAACACTCTGGGAAGCTGCAGTAGAACACAAAGGCATCAACTGGCAGGCTGCTCCTGTTGAAATATAACAGGAAGATATTTGAGATCACACTCGAAACATGTCCTAATTATTCTTTCTACAGCACTAACCATAATTTCTATGACAAAATGAACCCCATCATTTTGTTCCTTTTAAATTAAATGTTTTAAGTGTTGCCAGTTTATTCCAATCAAGATGGCTTCAGGTGTGCCATACTTTTGTCATAAGTAAGGCTGTTAGCACTCTAGTTGTTCTTTAGAACACTCTGGGAAGCTGCAGTAGAACACAAAGGAATCAACTGACAGTCTCTGCCCTTGTTGGATGTACATGTTTTACTGAGAATGTCAGACTTCATTCTCACATGACTGAGAAAGATAATGTGAATTTACAGAACATATGCTCTCATTTTAGCTTCTGGAGCACCTTCCAAAACTGTATTGGACAAGCATGTGAAAATAGTTTTCTCTCAAACATGATTCATGATATCCCAGCAGAAGGTTTTCCACAGGGTAAAATCACCTTAGAACACACCACAATTCCTGAAATTAGTATGGTACCATCAACAAATGAATTCTAATGTAACTAAAGTCTGTTATCACCCTTTATAGTTCTCCTTTTGGTAACCCTCAAAATCTTCGATTCACTACAATGCATTTCAATGGGGTACTATCATTTATATTGGTCTCAAGATGGCTGCCAGCAATTCCAGGATGAAGTGCTGACAGCCAATCAGATCTCACGATGACATGTGTGGTTAGGCTCCGCCCAGATATATATGTGTTTTCTTTTTCAAATTTCTCAGGAACTACTGAATGGATTTACACCAATTAACGAAAAGGCAAGACTCTGAACCAAGGGCTACCTTTTTGCCAAATTTGGTGTAATTCCGTTCAGCAGTTCGGGCTGTAGCTGCGATGAAAGGTTCCTATGGAAAATTGCATGGGGAAAACACGTTTTGGGACCCCCCTTTTTTCTCAGCCCCCACTTGACAAATCACCCCGAGACTTTCAGAATAGGAGCGGACCGGAGCGGGCCACGAGTTTTGAAAATTTCACGAAGATTCGTCAACCGGCGCCAAAGTTATTTTAAATAGAATGTTGCGGATTTCCTATGGAAAATAGGTCCTAACTATAACTATCTACTGGTGACCGCCAGTAGATAATATATATATATATATATATATATTCACTGAAAAAACCATAGGTTTTAGGGACAGTTATAGTTAGTTGGACATTGCACTCGTACAAAACCCGTGAAATTCCCCCGTTATAGTTAGTTCAGCTAACTATAACTCGCGCCCCGCAATGCACTGCTGATGACGTCACATATTACATCACTCATGACATGGTCAGTGACATCACTGATGACATCACTGATGACATCTCAAATGACATCACTGATGACATCATCCAGTGACTGTGTGTTTCTGTAAAGTTTAAATATGTTTAATATATATAGGGAAAGGCGTATTGAAGAATGAGTGGGTGTATAAGTGTCTGAATGGATGATTTAGTACGTGCGTGACTGACTCTACAAGTGAGTGATTAAACGTATCTTACTGAATGCATGGGTTAGTGACTAAACTGTGTGAATGTCTGTATCCGTCTGTTGGTGTGTAAGTGGATGCATGGATTTGCAAATAGCTACATGAGTGTCTATATGGGATATTGATTGGTTCTATGAGTATCTGTATGGGTGCCTGAGTGTTTGTGTGGATGGGGTGTGTGCGACTGTGCATAGATGTGTGAGTGGGTGATTCACTGGGTGGATGGTTTCAAGAGTGCATCTGTGATAGACTGTATGGGTGGGTAAGTGTGTGTAAGAGTGTGTTAGTGAGTGAATGTATGTCCCAGTGGTACATGTGTGAGTAACTACATATGTGAAAGGCAGTATATATGTGTATTGGAGTATATAAATAGCTATAAGCGAGAGTGAGTGATTGTGATAGTGGCTGTATGGATGAGTGTGTGCTTGTATCAGTGATTGTATAAGAGCGTAACAATGTGCTAGTATTTGTATGATTAAGTGAGCTGGTGTGTGTATAACTGTATAGGTGAGTAAATGGCAGTGTGTTTAATTATTTGCATGACTGACTAGGTGTGTGAGTACCTCTATGGATGAGTGGCGGTGTTTGAGTGTCTATATAGGAGTAAGAGTGCATATGATAGTCCTGTACTGAGTGACCATAAGTATGAGTGACTGTACGGGTGAGTGAGTGGATGTGTGTGTGTAGACCTAAGAATCAGTGAGTGGGTATGTAGTTATTGGTGTTGGAGTGTCTATGGTTTTGCGAATGGCACTCTGTAATTTAGATTGGGTGTATCAAAGGTTATATTAGGGTGTGAGGAGCTGCATCAGATTATCACGTGGATGATGTCATCAGTGATGTCATTTGAGATGTCATCAGTGATGTCATCAGTGTTGTCACTGACCATGTCATGAGTGATGTAATATGTGACGTCATCAGCAGTGCATTGCGGGGCGCGAGTTATAGTTAGCTGAACTAACTATAACGGGGGAATTTCACGGGTTTTGTACGAGTGCAATGTCCAACTAACTATAACTGTCCCTAAAACCTATGGTTTTTTCAGTGAATTTCAAAGGTTTTTTAAATGCTAATTTCTAACTATAACGTGTCTGAAACCTATGGTTTTTCAGTGAATTTCAAAGGTTTTTAAAATGCTAATTTGTAACTATAACGTGCCTGAAACCTACGGTTTTTTCAGTGAATTTCAAAGGTTTTTTAAATGACAATTTTTAAATGTATTAATTTTTATATTAATTTTTTTCACACTGATTTACTACATTTTTAGAAACAATTTCTTTTACATATTTTATTTTTTAAATTACATTGTAATTACATTATACATTACATTCCAAAAATACTTTCTCAGAATGAATTACTTTAGTTTAAATACTTTGCACATAGGCAATAGACTTTTAAGTACAGTAGTTACAGTTGTTGCAATGGGCAACACATTTTCATACACAATGCAACATTCAGCTCAATGTGAATTTCTAGTTAAATGCAATTAGTTACTTTATGGATTACTTTTCTAACCACAGGACTGGATCCTAGATTCAGTCCTGGTACATCTCCTGTAAACAGTTGAGTAAAAGCGTTTTGGTTACAGTCGTGATTTTTAAGGAATATTATTGTATTTTAAAAGTTGACACTTAGAAACTTTTTCTCATAGAATCACCTATGTTATCCTATGGAAGGAAATTCACTTAGCAGGTAAAAACTGTTATCGTTACTTTTTCTTACTCAGTGTTGGATCCTGGATCCAGCACTGGTGCATCTCCTGTAAACAGTTGAAAGAATGCGTTTAAGTCATACAGGCGATTTTTAAGGAATATTTGTAGTTTGTGAAAATCGACACTTTGAAACTTTTCTGCTGAAAACCAGACAATGGATTCCTATGGAAGAAAATATAAGTTACTGGTAAGTACGGTTAAAATTACTTTTCAGGACCAGTACTGGGCTGAAAGATACAGCACTGAGGTCTCTCCTTATAACAGGTGAGTAAATCGGAATTCGTATTTCGGCTGATTTTAGAGGAATATTTGTATGTTTCAAAAATCAACACTTAGAAACTTTTTCAGCAAAAAGCAGGCAATGATATCCTATGGAAGGAAATTCAAGTTACTGGTAAGTACGGTTAAAATTACTTTTGAGGATCAGTACTGGGCTGAAAGATGCAGCACTGAGGTCTCTCCTGATAACAGATGAGTAAATCGGAATTCGTATTTCGGCTGATTTTAGATGAATATTTTAAAGTTCCAAAACTCCACACTTAGAAGAATTTCCAAGTGAAACCAGTCAATGTTAGCCTATGGAAGGAAATTCAAGTTACCGGTAAGTACGGTTAAAATTACTTTTCAGGACCAGTACTGGGCTGAAAGATACAGCACTGAGGTCTCTCCTGATAACAGGTGAGTAAATCGGAATTCGTATTTCGGCTGATTTTAGAGGAATATTTGTATGTTTAAAAAATCAACACTTAGAAACTTTTTCAGCAAAAAGCAGGCAATGATATCCTATGGAAGGAAATTCAAGTTACTGGTAAGTACGGTTAAAATTACTTTTGAGGATCAGTACTGGGCTGAAAGATGCAGCACTGAAGTCTCTCCTGATAACAGGTGAGTAAATCGGAATTCGTATTTCGGCTGATTTTAGAGGAATATTTTAAAGTTCCAGAAACTCCACACTTAGAAGAATTTCCAAGTGAAACCAGTCAATGTTAGCCTATGAAGGAAATTCAAGTTACCGGTAAGTACGGTTAAAATTACTTTTGAGGATCAGTACTGGGCTGAAAGATGCAGCACTGAGGTCTCTCCTGATAACAGGTGAGTAAATCGGAATTCGTATTTCGGCTGATTTTAGAGGAATATTTTAAAGTTCCAAAACTCCACACTTAGAAGAATTTCCAAGTGAAACCAGTCAATGTTAGCCTATGAAGGAAATTCAAGTTACCGGTAAGTATGGTTAAAATTACTTTTGAGGATCAGTACTGGGCTGAAAGATGCAGCACTGAGGTCTCTCCTGATAGCAGGTGAGTAAATCGGAATTCGTATTTCGGCTGATTTTAGAGGAATATTTTAAAGTTCCAAAACTCCACACTTAGAAGAATTTCCAAGTGAAACCAGTCAATGTTAGCCTATGGAAGGAAATTCAAGTTACTGGTAAGTACGGTTAAAATTACTTTTCAGGATTAGTACTGGGCTGAAAGATGCAGCACTGAGGTCTCTCCTGATAACAGGTGAGTAAATCAGAATTCGTATTTCGGCTGATTTTAGAGGAATATTTGCACAATGGTGAAGGGAGGGGGCGGGGCCTGAGGTGACATCTGTGCAAACGCGCCCCGTGGCGCGTTTTAAGTTGGGGGATTAAGTCCCCTTGAATCATGAGGGTCCCTACGGGCCAACTAGCCCACCAGGAACCTCCAGTATGCGCCAGGGGCTGCGTTGCAGAGACATGTACAGAGGCCACACCCCTTTTACACCTCTCTGCAACGCAGCTCTGTGGCGCTTTCTGGACGTACCTGTTGGGCTAGTTGGCCCCCAGGGACCCTCAGGATTGAAGAGGATTTAATTCCCCATCTTAAAACGCGCCACGGGCCTGTTTGCACACATGTCACCTGAAGCCCCGCCCTCCCTTCACCACTGTGCAAACGTGCCCCGTGGCGTGTTTTAAGTCGGGGGATTAACTCCCCTTGAATCCTGAGGGTCCCTGGGGTGCAACTAGCCCACCATATACCTCCAAAAGCGCCATAGAGCTGCGTTGCAGAGAGGTGTAAAAGGGGCGTGGCCTCTGTACACCTCTCTGCAAGGCAGCCCCTGGCGCATACTGGAGGTTCCTGGTGGGCTAGTTGGCCCCCAGGGACCCCCAGTATTCAAGGGGAATTGTTCCTCTCTGCAAACGCGCCAGGGGGCGCGTTTGCAGAGTGGTGAAGGAAGGGGGCGGGGCCTACGGGCCCGATCGTTTTTTTTTTTTGTTTTTTTTTTTTTCCCCTGAAGGGGGGCTGTGTGGCCCCCCTTCCTTTTTCCTATTTTTAGGCCCTGGGGACCCCATCCCCCAGGGCCTTACCCCTTTTTTTTAAATTAAAATAAATTAAAAAAAACGGGAAGGGGGCCGCGTGGCCCCCCTTCCCTGGGCCTGTATTGGCCCCGGGGACCCCATCCCCGGGGCATGGCCTCTTTTTTTTTTATTTGGAGGGGGGCTGCGTGGCCCCCCTCCTCAGGCCATTTAAGGCCCCGGGGACCCCATCCCCCGGGCCGGCCTTGCACTTTTTTAAAAAAAAATTTCCTTTTTTTACTTTGGGGAGGGGGGCTGCGTGGCCCCCCTCCGTGGCCACTTATGGCCCCGGGGACCCCATCCCCCGGGGCCTGGCCTCTCGTTGGGGACTGTGGGGGGGTCCCCAAGCCCCCCACAGTCCCACCGGCTCCCCGTGTCCTACGGGAGCCGGCATTGCTTTTACACATGGGGAGCAGCTAACATGCTGCTCCCCATGTGGAAAGCAATCAGCTTTGGATATTGGAAGAGAGAGCAGGTTTCCTGCTCTCTCTTCCAATATCCAAAGCAAGTTTGCAATGACAGGACGGGAGCTGCGAGGCTCCCGTCCTGTCATTGCAAACAGCAGTGTCCCGGGGGTAGGCACCCCGGGACACTGCAGGAGCCGGCCCTGGGGGTGGCGGTCCCCAGGGCCACCACAGGCTCCAGGAGGGGGCCGCGCGGCCCCCTCCCTACATTTTGAAAGCCCCGGGAGGTGGTGGTCCCCGGGGCTTGGGGGTCCAAAACGGACCCCCATTTTAATTTTTCTTAGTGCCCCGGGGAGGTGGTGGTCTCCGGGTGTGTGGGGGCTGGAGCCCCCCACACAGGTTTTTAATTTAAAAAAAGAAGCCCCGGGAGGTGGTGGTCCTCGGGGCTGCGGGAGGGCTCAGAGCCCTCCCGCACCATTATACATAAAGCCCCGGGGGTGGTGGTCCCCGGGCTTGGGGGCCCTTAGAGGCCCCCACACATAAAATTAACCCCCCAGCATGCCCCCGGGACTTGGCCCACCCGGGGCCAATTAACATCGAATCGCGGGAGACCGCGCTTCGATTTTTTTCTCGGCAGGATTCGCGCACCCTGAGCGCATCCTGCCGATTTTTAAAAAACATTTTTTATTTTTTGCCCAGGGGTCCTTGTGGGACCCCTGAGCAAACCTAGGGGGTCAGGGTGTTTCTACCCTGCCCCCTTTGTGCGCTTTGCGCACTTGTTTCTGTCCCTTGGTTCTACCGAGGGACAAAATGGCTGCCAACATTTCCTGAATCGGAATGTTGACAGCCAGCTGACAGCCAATTAACATGCAGCTCATGATCGGGAGGGTACGCGGACCCTACTCGGCCATAGATATCACTATCTTTTTACTTTTGATTTTCTCAGCAACTACTGAACGGATTTACACCATTCAACAAAAAGGGTTCTTTCTGAACCAAGAACTACCTCTTTGCCAAATTTGGTGTAATTCCGTTCAGCAGTTCGGGCTGTAGCCGTGTCTAAAGTTTCCTATGGAAAATTGCATGGGGAAAACGCGTTTTGGGACCCCCTTTTTTCTCGGCCCCCGCTTGACGAATCCCCCGAGACTTTCAGGGTAGGAGCGGACCGGAGCGGGCCACAAAGTTGGAAAATTTTGCGAAGATACGTCAACCGGCAAGAGAGTTATTTCAAATAGAATGTCGCGGATTTCCTATGGATAATAGGTTGTAACTATAACTATCTACTGGCGACCGCCAGTAGATAATATATATATACCCATACGTAATATATGCATTTGTTAAGCAGACCTATAGAATAGCTATACATTTTAAAAACAATAGTTATTATACATATTTGTCCAAAGAAATACACATATGTAGATATATACATATAATCAAAATATAAATGTTAACATACACAGATATATGCTGTACATTAGTGTTTGAGCATGGTGGTTATGTAGGAAAGAGCAGTGGATCTTATGTTTGGGGGAAATGAATTCCATAGTTTGGCTGCTTGAACAGGGAAAGATGTACCACCTGTGCTCTTTTTCTTGTATGGAGGGGTTTTGAAATGAGGCACCAATCTTGAGTGGAGGTTCCTTTGTTGAATGCATTTAGAGATTTTATTTCTTATGAAAAGCGGTCCTCTTCCATTTATTGCTTTGTGGGTAATACAAAGCAGATTGAAGGTGGATCTTCTGACAACTAGTAACCAATGTAGGGCCCTCAAGGCAGGGGAGATGTGGGCTTATGACTTTACATGTAGTAGTAGTCTGGCAGCATATTTCTGAATCTGTTGTAGTCTTTTCGTAGTTGATAAATATGATCCGAGGTAGAGGCCATTGGCGTAAACAGGTTTAGACAGTACAAGAGAGATAGTAGCCTGGACCTTGTGTGGAAATCCCAGGTGGGGCGAGGTGCGCCATATAGGCGGATAAAGACATGAACTACCTGCTTACAACTTAGTCACCCCCCACAATGCACAGCAGTTCAATCATATGCAGGCAATGAACTAAGTACTTCTTGATACAATCATGACATGGCAGTAACTTAATGATCTTTTAATCAAAGTACCAACATTATGTAACCTCATTGGGGTATTTGGCAAATCAGTGCTTAGTGCTGAGAGCAGCATATTAGTTTTGGTGCTCATGCCGCACTAACTCATCTGCTGACAGCTATATAAAGTAAGGGGACCCTTACAATGCCTTTTGTTAATTGAGTGAATGCTCTATATGTAAACTCTTCCAAAGGGATCAACAGACAGACTTAGTTCAAATGGTGTTGGATGATTACCCATCAATTCAGATCCAACAAAATCATTTGATAATCCATTTATAAATCTTCACCCTCTTGAGAGATAACAATTTAGAAGTACTTTCTTCTTCACTGCTTAAAAACAAGTAGTCACAAATAATCCACAAAAAAAACATTAAAAATGTGGACAACACACCATAAAATGCCTATCTATAAAAACAAACATTGTACTTAATTTGAGTCATACATGCTAAGAACGTCATTGCTGCTTTAAAACAGGCCATCCGGCAAATAATATCACAATAAATCTCAAAACCGAAGCAGAGTTCATCAAAACAAGGAATATTCTATAATGCCTATTAATGGGGATTGTTAGAAAATGCAGGAGTGGGTAAAGAAAATTGTTCTTTCTCTGTACTGGATGGACCTTTTAAAGTCTATCAATTAGAAACTGCTGAAAGTGAGGTGTGTAAGGGGAAGACAAAAATGTCAAATTGACATCAGAGTCATGCACTTAATTGTCAATCTCTTATTGGAATCATTGAATGTGTTTAACCACTATCCTCGTACAGTCAACACATTTTATTCCCATAGTGTGGATTTAAAGGGTCTCTATAAGAATCAAACTAAAGCATAATTCAGTCAAATGGCTATAGAGCAGTAATTTAATGTTGAAATTACTGACAGCTTTTTAAAAAAACATTAAAAAAAACAAAGAAAGAACGATGATTTGTTTGCCAGAAATAATACGTTGAGATAATGAATTCATGTTTAAGACAAAGAAAAGTAAAATTACCTACGTACAGAGAGAAAATAGGCCATTTCTTCAAACATTACAATGGCTCTACGCAAGTGAGTTGGGAAGTAACAATACAATCACCTGTCAACAATGTGCATGAAAGAACACTAAAATGGAAGAATGTATGGTTGACTTCCACCTGGTTGTAAAGGACTATGACTTGCAAAAGTGAGAGTAAGAAATATCCAACAACGTAGGATCCATTAAGGGCAAGAAACAAGACATAACATGTTTTAAGGGATCCCCAGTGACTGAGGGTAAACTCTGAGAGAGATGGAAATTATCAATGTCTGTTGATGATGGAATATGGTACTGGATAGAACACATAGGGGAGCAAGTACATCACATAAACCTAGGTTCATAATGATGAGGTTCCTTATTAAGAAAGAGGCTAGATTTCTGAGTTCTGGAGCAGAACGTCCATTGATTGTAAAGGGTCTCCAGAGACAATCTTTCAAGGCCTGCCCACATACAGTGAAGCTAAAAACATGGAATACAAAGCATGTCTGCAATAGTGGAGACAACAAAATAGTAGAGTTGGGAGTTCTTGATCTCACTTGCTTTTGAGTACTAAGGAGAATGCTACCACCTTTGCACCTCACCAGATATAGTAGGGGTGACAGAAGAATTTACAAGCAGCATACAACCATCCTTTTCAAAATAATTTGGGAAAGGAGTGAGGCAGGACAGGTGTAAGGGCGAGCAGAGAATTAGAAGAGTACCACGAGCAAGAAGCTCTTTACGCAGAACACCTTATCACCTGCCAGCAGCACAGAGGGGGATAGTGGGTCAACTGGCAGTTGGTGGGTTTAGCTGCTGCATGGGTAATTTAAAGTCAGTTCTACTTTGAGGAAATCTGGAATGATGTTGAATGGGGAAAGATACATAATATTTGTAAAGTTGTATGATTAACACATATGGCTCTAGAGTATTTTTATTTATAAACACACTGCTACAACCATAAAGCATAGGAGATCCATTTTTGAGCACTGTTTGGCAGAACGGTGGGGTAAAGTTGTCAATTTAAGGAGTTAAACTACGAACTCGGTATGCGGAAGTTGAAATGTCCACTCAGTGAGTGGTTCATGGCAGGGCCGGACTGGACGTAGCGGGCACTGGGCATTTCCCCGGTGTGCCGCCAGGGTGGGGGCAGTTTTTGGGCCCCTGGGGGCCGTTTTTGTTACCGGGGGCCAGCAATATCGTCCCCCTGTAACAAAATTGGCCGAAACCGGCCCTGGCACACAGCTTGGCCTCACCCCCCCTGCCCCTCCCTAGTGGGGCCAGCCGAGCAGTTTGCCAGGGCCGGTTTCGGTTCCCAGTCCGGCCCTAGTTCATGGATATGGTTTAGACAACACTCTGACTGAACGATGTTTGCTGTTCATTGTTGGAGTACAGTTTTATTCCTGTGAGCTGCACCGTGGAAAAAACCAATGTGAGCCTTTAGGGATTGTTTTTTAACAGGATAGAAAAATATTAGGAAGCCTTATATCACATGCTTCTTTTTCTCTTTCGTTGCTGCTTTACTCTTTGCTCTCTTTTATGCTTGAGATTGAGTCAGTGCTGTTCAAATGAGCCTAACGTTTAAGCTTCAGACTGAACTAGCACAGGGGTGGACTGCTATTGTTAATGGAAGGGTGATGCATGGATGGGAGAGTGCAGGGATGTTTGCAATATCTGTTTTTTTATGTGCTCACTCTACCCTCATGAGCCGTCCCTGGCTTAAGGAGCATTCATGAGGTGTAAGTTGGAGATGGTGTGCTGACCTGAAATGGGATGTGGCTGTTTACCAGCTGCTGAGCTTTTGCTTCACTGGCTATAAGTTATCAACTTAACAAAGTACTATGGTTAACTTCTCATCTTGTGAGTCATGTCATCACTACGAATATATGATGTTACCCCGCAAACAAACACTCCGCACACCATTACCACGAATTTTTGACAACGCAAATTCAATGACCCCGCAAGTTTTGACAACGCAAACTTTTACAACGACTATGCCTTTACCACGCATGCCATTACATCGCAAAGGCATGCGTGGTAAAGGTATACTCATGGTAAAAGTTTGAAAGGTAAGTGAGAGTACCCTGCCCTACCCTACACCCTAATGTAGTACCCCTGCACGACCCTCCCCCGACACCCAGTCCTCTCCCTACACTTACACTACCCAGCACGACCCCCCGACACTACCCTAAACCACTACTCGGCACTACACACACACTACAACACTACCCTAAACCCTAAAACACTACCCCCAGCACGACCCTCCCCCGACCCCCATTCCGGTCCCTACACTCAAACACTACCCTGCGCGACCCCTGACACTACCCTAAACCCTAAAACACTACCCTACACTACACAAACACTACCCTAAACCCTATAACACTACCCCCAGCACGACCCTCCCCCGACCCCCATTCCGGTCCCTACACTCAAACACTACCCTGCACGACCCCTGACACTACCCTAAACCCTAAAACACTACCCTACACTACACAAACACTACCCTAAACCCTATAACACTACCCCCAGCACGACCCTCCCCCGACCCCCAGTCCGGTCCCTACACTGAAACACTACCCTGCATGACCCCCCAACACTACCCTAAACCCTAAATCACTACCCTACACTGCACAAACACCACAACACTACCCTAAACCCTAAAACACTACCCCCAGCACGACCCTCCCCCGACCCCCAGTCCGGTCCTTACACTCAAACACTACCCTGCACGACCCCCCAACACTACCCTAAACCCTAAAACACTACCCTACACTACACAAACACTACCCTAAACCCTAAAGCACTACCCCCAGCACAACCCCCCCTGACCCCCAGTTCGGTCCCTACACTGAAACACTAACCCGCACGACCCCCCGAGACTACCCTAAACCCCTAAAAATAAACCCCCACCCCAGGCCCAATCCCCCTCACCTCTCTCTCCTCGTGGTTCCTCTCTCCTCCTGGTTCCTGCTTCACGTCGTCTGTCTCTGAGGGGCGGTGCACATTGTTGTGAGGAAACGGAAGAGCCTGTTTCCTCACAACGACGTGGATCGCCTTTATTTATTTTTTTACAACGCGTGTGCATTTACCATACATACCTTTACAACGTAATTCGTTGTAAAGGCATGCGTGGTAAATGCACACGCGTTGTAAAAAAATGCGGAGTAATGGTATGTGGGGTAGGTGCACCTTGCGAAGTACTTGAATGTGGAGTAATGGTATGCAGGGTCAAAAATTCGTTGTGAAGGATATTTACCCATCACTACAGAGTGGTGTCCAGTAGGAGATGATGAGAAACCTGAAGATAAAGTGAAAAGGGTAATTGGTAAAGGACTTACTTCCCCTACCAGATGCTCCTTGGTATTTTTTTTTTAAGTATTAGTTTTCTAGTAAAAAATCTTTCAATTCTCTTTTATCAAGAGACACATTTTAGCTGAGAAAAGGATTTTAGAGAAGGTAAGATCAGGTATTCCTAACATCAGGAGCTACTTAAAACTGGTGAAGTATAAATCCTATTGGCCCAGATTTTACCTTTGACATTGAAGCCATGGAACAGGTGGATGACTGGAAATACTTACTTAGGAAAGATTCCTGCTGAGGCGAGGACTTTACATTCACCTTACTGTGTCACCTGAACTAGGACTATCAACAGGATACATTTTGTTATGCAATTTGGAACATTTCATAAAGTGAGATCTCATTTGTGAATGTGATTCTATCATGGTTAGATCTTTGAAATAGTCACTGTGCTTTTTTCAGACAACACTGCAACTACAGTGGCCATGGAGGGCAAATGCATAGGTCATTTTCTTGTGATTTATGATTGCCTGCTTGAAGAAAAAAAATCAAAGCTGTCAGGATTTCAGTTCCTTTCAGAGCCATATCTATGTTTCTCTATGTATATAGGTGCTAATATTATAGCTTACATGTCACACCTTGAGTTATCAGAAACTCAATAATTTATCCCAGTAATGGAATTGCTCCCTGCTTCAGTAACAACTGCTCTGGGAGTGTAAACAATGAATCCCTAGTGAAAACGTTATGGCCCAGATTTACAAAGGTTTTGCATAACTTTTTTTAATACTGACCTAACACTAAATCCTTTTTGGGATTTTCAAAACAATGCAAATTGGTATTTCAATTGGTTCTGTTTTGTATTACTCTGAGTCAAAGGAGCTTACCATGGGTGTTACATGGGTGCTGCCATGCAAACACCCAGGGTTTTTACACAAAACCCTATATACTAACAATAGTAGGCAGGGTTTTGCGCCAAAAAATAATGCCAATTGAAAGTAGATGTTAAAAAGAGAAATACTTTTATTTCTCCTTTCTTTCTGACATTGCATGTGTACTGCACTGTATAGCACACACAGTGGGGAAAGTTTTACAGCTTGTCTAGGCATAGTATTTTGTACCGGAAGGGATTCCTGACAGTACAAAACCTAGCTAGACTCACTCAAACACCCTTGCACCAACGTGCAAAGATGTGTGAGTGGCGCACTGCAGCCTGATTGTATGTCGGCACTAGGGAGAGGGGAGGAGAGTTTGTATCTCTGTAGATATGCTGCTTTCCTGCTCTCTCCTAGTCACGCAATGCAGCACAGCAATGCCTGGCATCCTTGTAAATCTGGGCCTACATTTGAATAGATGAGATTAAATTTACCCTATTTAAGTAGCACCCAAAAAGAGCAAAAATAAGTAGATGCAACATTAACCCCAAACTCTACTGGAATATGCCCCAGAACAAAATAACAATGAGAAATTGCCCCAGTGGTATTTATTAGGAGTGAAGCTGCTCCCTGAAAAGAAGTCTAATTTCAGCCTTCCTCAAGGCCCTTGCTACCACTAAGTCCTGATACCAGCACTCCTCTCTTACAGGATCTTACAACACTGCTATCTTTCTAAGATCCTGCAAATATTCCCTCCCTGTAGGCTGCCGTAGCACATTTCCCCTTCGTGCTCTTTACATTGCTTCAGCACTCTCTTCCTTCAGGTGCTGTAGCATTTCCTCCAAACAGGATCCTTTTACAGTCCTTTACACTAGATTCCCAGACCACTCTCTTTCCTTCTAGCTGCGGTAGTTCTCCTTTTAGGCTCCAAGAGAAGCAGCTTCGGTGCTGCAGAGTGGCAGTTGCCAAATGAGGGGTGAAAGCTGCCCACAGAAGATGACAAAAACAGCAACATCTCACTTTTCATTCTTCCTTGCCCTTTTTTCCCCCAGATCCGCAAGGATTGAATACCCAAGGGTTTTCACCAGATCAGGCACTCAGAGGGGTTAACTTGGCATTTGCACATAGGCAGGATCCATCACAATAAATGTGGAGAAAAGGACAAGGCGTACCCTTTAAGAAATCACTCCAGAACAGCAGAAGCCTCAATGTGATTGGTTGATAATTTGTGGAATGTGCAGACTTGAATGGCAATTGTCTTCACTGCAGCTACCAGGACTTAGACATAAAATAATATTAATAATAATAATAATAATAATAATAATAATAATAATAATAATAATAAAACAATTTATAGAGCACCTGGTTACTCCGTCCATAGCGTCCCCACACTAAAATAAGCATAAGATTCCTCCCATCTAATTGAACACCTGTTTAAACACAGATCTGGGTGGACCCTACTGCTGTTGGCACTTTCAAAATATAGAGTACAGTGATGCCCATTTCTTCCTGCCTGAAGGGATTGCTGATGATTTACAGTTCTACTCTGCAGTTGGTGCTCCCCTTGCCTTTGTAATTGATAAATACTAGCCCAGAAAGTCCATAGACACGACCCACCAGCTTGACACTGTCTTCAGGGCTCACCAGAGACCAAAAGAGTGATGTCCCAAGAAAGTTCAGCTAGAAATACAGATGATCCAAGTCACGACTATCCCTAGTGAGCACACTCCCTTCTTGCACAAGTTTTTTGCTATTTTGTTAATATTTGACTTTGAGCTAGCCAGATTGACAAAGAGACCTGTGTTTTCAAGCGCTAGCCCTTTGTGTGTGCAGTGTGAGACTAACCTCTAGGTCTCTCGTTTTCGAGATCCTGCGAAGACGAGCCTCGTCATCTACACGGAAGCTCTGAACGCCGGAATCCTGATGCCCCCCTTGGAGGAGAACGCTGTTTCCCTCCTGCTTCTTGGGACCTTTCACTGCACCAGCCTAGTCCGCTCGCAGTCAGCTCCGGGACGGCAGCACGTCTATTCTCGTTTTCTGAGAAATTTGACTTTTCTTATCTGGAGTTAATACGCGACCTTAGGAGAGTGGTTGATGTGATTAGCCCACGCCTTATCTGGACCCTCCTTATTTCCTGGGCAAGATACGCTTTTTAAGATCCGCCTCTATTCAGACCTCTTGGCCCTGGACTATCTCCACTTCGATTCATCATTTATCTGTGCGCGATCGGCATTCTGTTCTGCCCCTTTTTTCTTCAGAGAATCCTCTGAGGACTGCTTTACGACTGGATCCTTACTTTTACGGAGCTGCTGCTTATGAGAAGTGTACATTTTGGCACCCAGGCTGATTCTGTTAAAAACCCTTCCCCGCCTGGCCCTCCCTACCCTAGTGCTCTTTCCAGATTTTAAAGTCTTTAGTGCCCTGATGAAGGTGATGGCTACTTGTTAGCCCAGCACCGAAACGCGCGTCGGCAACGTGCAAGCCAGAAACCTTTGGGCGACAAACTCCTGACAGCACCAACTAGGTGCATTATTGCCCTTTATCCTCTTTGGGTTTCTGCCTTCTGCATATATTGCCTGTATATAATCTGTTTTATGTGATTTTTGTGAGAGTGCGGATTGTATGAATGATAAGACTGGTGGAAGTATATGTCTATGTCTTTGTTTTTTAGAGCTCTTTCGTGGGGGTAGAGAGAATTTATTTGTTTAGTTAAATACCTTTATCAGTTTAGGCATATTTCTTTGTTTATTGCAACAACAAAAAAAATTGTGCATATTGTCTTCTTGTTTGCTCCGTTATTTATTACTTGAAGCCCAAATAAATGTATTAATATCATTTCTAAATAAAAACTTTTGTGTATTGTATCCTTGCTTGTTTTTTCATTTTGCCATGTATTCGGTTCTCCCCTGAACCTAGTTTATTGCCCATCTTTATCCATTTGAGACGTTACTACGCTCCTTGAGATTCCTGTGGCAGGTGACACTTTCCTCACTTGTCCTTGGGGGTGGACCATCCCTTAACCTCTAGGGCAATCAGGCTGTGCCTGGTGGGCTGGTCTGACAGGTCAGTGCGTGGGGCTGTTTTATTGTCTGTTTGTGGGCTTGTGTGATGGTCTGCTGGGCAGGTATTTACTGTTCATTTATCCTGATATTAAAACAAACATTGCTTGCAGCAAGTTGAAACCATGCAGTTTAACATACTTTGCAAAACACCTATACAGCTTGTCTTTACAATCTCAAAAACTCCCCTAATTTGCAAATATGGGCCACTTTCTTAGCTATTTAATCCACTAATGGGAGCCACTTTTATTTTCGCACCTGGGTCTATGTTTTGTCCCAGTCTGACCATTAGGTGACTTGCACCTGCTCCAGTTAGCCACGCTGCAGCTTTTCGCCTTCATGTCTAAGGTTTGTTCCCAGTGAATATGGAGGGACTGACTCAGAGCAAGTAGGCAACCCAGGCTTGTGAGTTATCCCCATTTTAAGTGACTAACACTAGTTAAACTAGTTTATACTAAACCAAGAGAGTTTTATTTTCAAAGATAGAGTGACTCACTTTTTGTAACTCCGAGACACTAAGGGACCGATTCCGATTCAGGCCGGAAATCACTCCGACCGAGCCGGAAACGGAGAGATTTCCGACCGAATCGGACTCTGGCAGCCCGACCGAACGAGTACGATGCGTACGCATGCAATCGGACTCGATTCGGTTGGACTCCCATTGAAGTCAATGGGAGCCGGTCGTACAACGCGTACGCGGGCTCCCATTGACTCAATGGGTGCGAGGCGAACAAGGGCGCCCCCTACAGCGGGTACGCGTCGATGCGAATCGCGCCGTACATGCACAGGTAGGGGGGACCCATGGGTCCCCCCTGTGTGCGACTCGCGTGGCTACGAGTACAGGGGGGTCCGACACGGACCCCCAAAGTCCGGCTCCGACTGCCCTTTGGAGCCGGACGGCGCGAGTCGGTCGGACTGCTCGAGGCGCGCATCGTACTTGCCCGGCCGGGGAACATCTCCATTGCGCGGTGCGAGTCGTGTCCGTGCGAGTTGGTCGGAGCGGTTCGGACCCGCGTACGAGTCGGTCGGCGATTTCGCGTGCGCTCGCATCGTACTCGCTCGCCCGGACGCACGTACGAATCGGTCGGGAAAGAGGGCTCCGAATCGGATCCGGTTAAGCCGAATCCGATTCGGTGCCCTACCGGCCGAGATCGGAATCGGCCCCTATTCCTTTACTTTGCGGGTTGCTGCTACACTGTGTTGTTGAGTGCTACTTTAATTTCCTTGTTCCAACAATTTTACAGTTCATGAACATTATAATCTTAAATAGTAAAGGTTTGTGAATTTGTTAATTTGTTACTCAGTTTTGTCAAGAGGACTGCAGTCCTTCATTTTGCAGTGTTTTGATCGTAATTCCAATCTTCTCAAGTGCATTGCTACTGTGTTGTGTTTACATTTTCAGGTTTACGTCTATGTTCATGATCGTTTAATGAGCACAAATTCTTTATAATGAGTGATACTACTTGAACCATATTTTAACACTGTATTGTGCTCTATGCCCGTTTGTATTGTGTATTGTTCAATTTTACCATTTGTTTATAATTATTACTGCAAATATATCTACATTTCTTAACTCTGGATTGACATTCACATTTTTATTGCCACTGTGATAGTTGCGCATGCGTAACACCATTTCTGATATGATGATCACTGTTGGGGCAGTGGCTGCTTTTGTATGTGAGGTCGTCTGAGGAGAGTCTCCTCGTGGGCAGACGGATGTACTTGCCCTCTTCACTTGTGGATCCGTCCCCCGTCATGTCAGCACTCGTTGCTATGCTGTTCGCACTTTATCAATGCCCAAGCGCACATACATGCATGTATTTCTGCATTTCACGAGGGAACTTTAGTGTGTATATCTGTACGTATATATACGTACAGATATACATACAAAAGCTCCCTCGAGAAATGCAGATTTTAGCTCAGAAGAGGATCTAAAGGCAGACCCATCTGATGCCCTATCTTTGTAAAGTGGGCACAGCCCCGAAGATGCCTCAGCGCCAAGAGATGGGCTCTTTCGAGACGTTTACACATTTTTCATTCTATTCATTTATTATTTCAAGTCATTTTCTTAATGCACCTACAGAAAGAACGCACCAGAGATGGGTTGACTCTAAAACCTTAAAATACAAAGGCCAGCGTAAATCCCCTGCAGTGCTGGACTAAAGCAGTTCCATTATGAATCATAAGACATTTTAGCATGATGCATTCCCTTTGTCAGGGAACTAGTTACAGTCACCGAGGCATGGCTAAATTGTTGTGACATTTTCCCAGCCCTACTATTACCTGTCAGATGGGGAGAAATCAAGGCGTCAGCGCAGGCTTCTATATTGATGCGCTGACTGTTGATATTAATTGATGTAAATGGATAAGCTTGTCCATCAGCAGTAACAAGCACATCTGCTCGTTGTAGCTCTCAGGGACCTGCCAGATCTCTTTAACATTCCGCTCCCTTTTGGTCTCAGGGTCTGGTAAAGTAATCACTTCTCTCTTCAGCAAATGTGATGAGTATTCTGTACGCGCCATACTTTTTTTTTTTTTTTTTTAAATGTGCTGATATGAAATATGTCCTATTATGTTATTTCATATTTTCTTTTTTTGCCGGCCGTGGATTGAGTTCCATAAAGTAGGACACGGACAAATTACAAAACCCAGAACAAGCAGGCTCGGTAATAGTCTTATATAACAGCAAACAATCTGCGTCTGCTTTAATCCATCAAGTTCTTTACTCTTCTGAAATACAGCTGCCCCTTTCTCCTCGCTCCCTTCAAATGAAAAGTTTTCAGTAGGAAAACTGTAAAACGTCTCGCCAGGGGCAACAAAAGAAGGATAAAATCAAACAAGAGGCTGTCAGACCGTGCTTATTTGAAAGGGTACATGATTGTGATGTTTCATTCAGATAATGATGCATGTACGCTATTAAGGACTTTTCTCTCAGGATGCTGCGCATTAAAATAACGAGATTGAGAGATAAACCACAAATAAGCAGGCACATAAAGATGGCATCGCCAAACAAAAGCATTTGTGAGAGAATGTCAGAGCGCCCCTCCCCTTCCACTCTTTTGCATATTGGTTCGATAAAATGAATACTTATCGATGTCACAATCACAATGTGGCAGTTTCCTTGCTTGCGCCCGTTGCATCTCTGCTACGTTACTGTGCAGTAGGAAAGTGTTGTCGTCGAAATATTTAGCAGAAAACCCTGAATTCCAAGTGGAGATCTGCAATTGCCCTCGCAGTCGGCGGCGCGGGGAACATTTGCGCGTTCTCCACACTTTAGAGGAATGTTTACTGAGCAATGACGAATTTCTTTAGAAATAGAGAATTGAAAATGGAAGCATGACAAATGCATTTTCATTTCATGAATCAAAAATGACATCGAAACGCGGGAATACCCGGAGACTGGGAGGCCGGAATGCGAGCAGACAGAGCTTTGTCCTGTGTATAATAAATAAGGTGAATGTAATTAAGATTATTATTGGTACAAATAAGTGTGAATATCGTGGATTAAACAATACGTTTCGGCGGAGAAATCTTCCAAACGATGACCATTTCGCATGAGAGGATTCCCCCAGTTCGATGAAGCGTTGTTTTATGGGGCCCTCGGATTTTAATAGCCTTATGATGGGTTTACATGTGTACAAGATGGCCATTACCTGATCGAAAGTTTGCAGATAGAAAATATGTCGAAGCGACCTCAGTGGAGTGAGGGTCTGATGTCTTGAGGAGGTCTAAAATGCAGAACTTCGACCAAAAGACTGCTTATTTCTATGACGTGATTGGGAGACGTTACAATTAACAAACCACCAGAGGGCATACACTGTAAGTAACTAGAAACCCTCATAATATTTCATGTTCTGTAAACATGAGCTGTATATACACAATAATCTCTTTGGCTCTGAAGGTTCAAACAGTATGGGCAGTAACAGCCGTAGAAATATTCATACCGAATTTGAACAAAAAGTGCAGTCCCACACTTTTCAATCAATCAATTCGTTCTTTATTCGGATAAAAGATATCCATAAAAGTACAGAATAAAATACCAGCACAAATATGCATTAAAAACAATGACAATCGACATACATAAAAACAATGAACGCATAGCTAAAAGCAATAGGCACACAAAAAACATATACATAGTGCAAAAACCGATACGGAAAATTCATCATAAACTTGTAATTTAGTTAAAACCAATAACAATGATATGATTAAGTATGTGCTCTCACAGTGAATTCTCGTTTCAGAAGAGTCCCCGTAAACACGCTGAACTGGTGCAAATCTCTGGAGAAAAGACACCTACTCAAAACAGAACCTGCGATGCAAATAGAGGCATCCACCAACACACGCTGACCTACATCTCAAACACGGTGCCAAACCACTGCAGCTCCAAACATGCATGGTAAATATGTCTGACAAACAAAATCTACTGCCAAGCCAAACGTGTCAACGCAACGATTTGCATGCTCAGACTTCATGCGCGCCGAGTCGGCATTTGCATAGACAGGTATCAGCGAAGTCAGACAGCACAGCGGACATCTGATAACAGCTTCAATGTTCATGAAAACGTTTAGAAGTAAGGCGTGTGGAAAGCCCCATGTAAACTTTAATGCAGACAACAAAGATAAACTTCATAAAATGCGACACCTGCAAACTAAATACATTAAGTTAAAAGATTGGTTCATGGCAAAGGAGGTCCAGCACCAATCAGTATAGTATGAGGTTCATCACCAAGAATAACACAAGGTTCAACACTGACCATAGCATGAGGTTCATCACAAAGAATAACACAAGGTTCAACACTAACCATAGCATGAGGTTCATCACAAAGAATAACACAAGGTTCAACACTAACCATAGCATGAGGTTCATCACAAAGAATAACACAAGGTTCAACACTATCCATAGCATGAGGTTCATCACAAAGATTAACATGATGTTCAGCAACCCATAGCATGAAGTTGATCACAAAGAATAACAGGAGGTTAAAAAAAAATAGCACAAGGTTCATGACAAAGAATAACATGAGGTTCAACACTCCCCATAGCATGAGGTTCATCACAAAGAATTACATGAGGTTCAACACAAACCATAGCACGAGGTTCATCACAAAGAATAACATGTGGTTCAACACTAACCATAGCACGAGGTTCATCACAAAGAATAACATGTGGTTCAACACTAACCATAGCATGAGGTTCATCACAAAGAATAACACAAGGTTCAACACTAACCATAGCATGAGGTTCATCACAAAGAATAACATGTGGTTCAACACTAACCATAGCTTAAGGTTCATCAAAAAGAATAACGTGGTTAAGCACAAACCATAACATGAGGTTCATCGGAAAGAATAACATGAGGTTAAACACAAACCATAGCATAAGGTTCAGCACAAACCATCACATCATAAGACTCATGACAAAGCATCATAACACGAGGCTCGGCATGAAACCATCAAATTATTAGGTTCATCACAAAGCATAGCATGAGGTTCAACACAAAGTATAGCATATTATTTAGCACAGCTGCTAACCCATCACAGCATTCTGGTACTTTTAGTTTTAAAGGTTCTGACCCTAATACTGTTAGAGAGGGTTGGGGGGGTAGGAGTCCATCCCTAGACCTAGAAAGGTCTGTTGAATTTATTCACCAGAGGACCTTATAATAAAAATATGTATTCTGGAGAAATACTTATGCAGGGGGGATAGAAAACATTTCCAGGGCATAGTACAGTACGGACAGAAGCAAATTAACGCCTTCGCTGCGAGCGGAATTCCAGCCAGGTGCTGGACATTCCAATCGCGGGCGTGGTCGTGACGAGCTCAGCTCGTCATGCGCACAGCCCGCCCGCGCAGCATGACGAGCTGAGCTCGTCATGAGCAGGGAAGGGGTTAAAAAGTATATGCTTTAAGCTAGTGTGCAGAAAGGTAGAAGAGTAAACAAGATCAAAAGAAGAAGAAACACATGGCAAGTGGAGACAAACATCTACAGCCCCAGGACAATCACGTTCGGTATTTTTGCTGTTCTGGCTTTTCAACTTTAAATGATTTGTTGCATTTTGTGATGTGTTTCTTACAGCCTTGAATGAGAAAGTGACAGTGTCAGCAAACATTTGTTAGCTATTTGTCCTTTAGCTTGGCAATTTAATTTTTATGTTTAATTTGCAAAAAAAATAGTTCCAATAAATTATTCTTCCTCTATAGAAGTGTTTTCTGTTAGTAATATGAGTGTACTTTGGAGCTTGAGTTGATGTACTAACCTGCAGTCTCCAACATCTATAACATGAAAACGTTCAAAAAGCACTTAGCTATCTTCATGCCTTTCAATTAATCATACAATTATTTCAAGGTTTTTTGCGTGCTCGTCTGTTCTTCCACAAAAGTGGCTAGAATTATATTTAGAACAATTTTCCCACCACTGTCCAAAGAGAAAGCTTTACTGCAGCCTTAATCCTACATTTCGCATTCACAATTATCATTTGTAACATAAGCCATAGAATCATTCGAGCACAAGCTTTAAAATTTAAAGTTATTGAGTCGCTTCAAGATCATCTTAAATGTTGTTATGCTATCATAATCCTCATCTCTACAAAGGTAGGAACTCTCTTTTCAGTTTCATGCTCTCCTATTGCCTTATTTGTCTTCTCTACAGTACAGTGAAACCTTTAGTTATGTGTGACGTTATGCAAATACATTTAAGCATCATATCTGTGTGTTCTTGAGCGTTTGTGAAACTTCCTATGCATATTAATGTTTGTGTCAATGTGTGTTCAAGGGTTTGAGCCAACATGTGTGTGCAATTGTGTGTGTGTGTGTGTGCGCGCGCAAGTGTATACATCTGAATAGAAGTTTTATATAGGGGAATAGTCATACATGTTTAGGAATCAGTGCTTTGTTTAGTGATAAAAACAGCATGAAATAGAGGTCAGATCACCATGAGATTGAAATCTGCTGAGATGTTGTTCCAATAAAATCTAGCCGCCCCATCCATCAGCTGCTGGGCACATATTAGTCAGGGATATTAAGATGTATTTGGTGAGTGAACCTATGCTCTGGCCCCATGACTGTTCTGCACTAGGTATTACTTGATGTGTCAAGATAAGGGTACCAGGTGCCAAAGAGTTGGTTTCAGAGATCTTAGCCTATGTTGAACTATTGAGCAGGTAAATAAGTTGCTGGGGGTGTTTTTGGATACTAATGCGTTATCAGGAGGCATGAATAGATATGCCATAGCACTATGGGTACATAGAAAACGCAGTAGCCAAAGGAGATTGCACAGGTACCTACTAAATTCTGGACCAAAGTCTTGAGTGGGAAATTGGGAATCTGATGTGGTGTGCTAATATTATGTGTGAAGGGTTGGAGTGCTTCCACCAGGTGCATCCTATGAAAATGTAGTAAGCGGCATTAATCAGTAATGTGTAGATGAAGCTGAGAGGTTATAGCATGTAATAGTAGTTCCCATCATTGTCTGTACAAGGATGTGTCCAGCAACAGTCTATAGATGGCAATAAGGTACAAGTGGACATGGGTATAGGAGGATGGTAGTTCCATGCCATAGAGGTGTTGGCAACCAACTGTCTCCATTCTTTGTACATGACAATTGTTGTAAAGATGGTACTATGGTGACTGAGTAAGGCAATAGTTGGTATGCTAAATAAGGCATTCAACAGAGTGTCTTCTAGGGGAACCTGGTTAATTTCCGGTCCTATATTTAGGTTTTTGGAATTTGAAAAGTGTGCATGTGCAGATGGTTAAAGTACTATGTTGTTTAGATCATAAAGTGCTGGTGAATAGGAAATGCTTTGCATGAAATGTCTGAGGTAGTGGATGTCTTGAACCCAAGATCATCTTTGTCTCAGGGGATCCTTTCTGCACATTATTTTGAACATATCACCAGTGATTGACACCTGATGATAGTTTGAAGAGCTGCAAGTATTTGATGTGGGTGTTGATTATTTGCTACACTCTAAGGGTTGTGGCTGATCTATATAAATGGCTCTGCATTGTATGTAACTGGCTCTTTATTGTGTCATGCTTTTAATATATCTCGGTTTGTCTAATTATACGATGGAAATGTATTTTATCCTAAAGATACAGACTAATGTACATACGTAATATACGCTTCCAGCCCAATGTCGAGGGCTATAACTGTTGTGAAAGGACCTGAAACCAAGTGATAGGTCCAAGCCGCAGTCAAAGTCCTCTAATTAAGGAGAAGCTCTTTACCATATGGTACCAAGGTAAAAGGCCTCCAAGGCTATGAGAACATTCCACCCACCATTCTTGTATTTGTTTTATTTATGAGGTACTTGTCATGTGTTGTCTTAGGGTAGAGTTGATGAATAGGAAGCATTTACCCCTCTTATGCTGTTATAAGTATTATGGGCCTATGACTGAAAAATATGATTTTTTGAGTCATTACTGGACCTGAGTACACTTGGGGGGATATTCTCAAGAACGTGTGATAATTATCGCAAAATTAGCTTAACGCAACTTTGCACATCGCAGTCCATCGCGGGAAAATAACACCGTGTTAACGTTGTATTCTCAACCCGGCGGCACCATGCGATAGTCTCACGATAACGCGCCAAATGACCGTGTTAAAATTAACGTGACGCCGAAAAATGCGAAACACGAACGCGGAAAAAGTTGCGATGCCCCAAATTGCGATACAAAAATCAGCGGCAACCAGCGACAGGCTTGCAATTCCCACGCGTCATGCGGGAAAATGCACCATAAAAGCAGAAAAAAAAGTTAAACTGCGTAGCACCATGGATGCACCCGGACCGAGTGCAGAGGACAACGCGAGCCCCACAAGCCCCACAGACGACCAGCAAGGAACCTCGGGGTCGGGGAAGGCCAAGGAGAAGAGGAAGAGGAAGACGCGGTTCAGTCCGCAGGAAAACAGGATCATCGTTACGGAGGTGATAGAACACTACCAACAACTGTTCGTCACCTCCAACGTGTCATTGGCAACAAAGATGCAAACATGGCAGACTATCTTGGACCATGTGAATGCAGTTGCAGAGCTGAGGAGGACAATGGAAGAGGTCAAGAGGCGCTGGAATGATGTGAAGGGCAAAACCAAGAAGAAACTCGATGCCAACATGAAACCAGCAACGCAGATTGGAGGCGGGGGTCCAGCTGCACACCAGGAGCTGGATGACATGGAGAAAATGGTGGCCACAGTCATCAGTCGGGATACGGCGCCAGGAGTAGTGGATCCGGACACTGCTCAACATGACCTGACACAACATCAACAGGGTGAGTACCGACCAGGGACTGGGGGGACGGGGGGAGATGGGCACAATGGCACACATGCACAATTAAGTAGAGCACACTGCACACCCACAATGACTCTGGATCATGTCCCTGATCTCCTTGGCATACTGCAGCACACATAGAAACAGCAAGTAGGCCCCCGTCGACAATGTGCCCGGAGGGGGCCCTCCCCACTCATCACTAATCTCACAACAAACCCATACACATGTGCTGAACCCAGCAAAGCTGCGGGTCCGTGAGCCACACTGACAATGCAAGTGACACTGCATGACGATTAGCATGGCTGCAGTCTGATCATCATGACATGGTGCACGCCACCGCACTGAGGTGACTGAGTGTGGACCACATCCGTAAAGGAGCAGGTCACACTCTGACACATCCACCTGCACAAACAACCCCTGACGTCAACAACACATCTGCGGACAAACAATGCCCAAGAGTCACAACTCGACCACGAGCCCAATTTACCCAAGTCCACAACATCTCAGCACTGTAGAAGCACAGAAGTCAAAGGCACACCACCTGAAAGGGATAAGGGGCAGCCAAATCAGAGCTGCAGGGGCGACTCACCCACAATGCAGCACACACACATAAGAATAAGAGCACCTCAACATTGACAACAATGTGATACAAACTGCAACACTTTCAGAACAGAACACAGGACACAACTGGTGCTGCATGTGTGTACAAAATGGCCAATCACATCTGGCATAGCAGGAAACTGTGAGATGACAATGTACGAGTACAACCTCACATCCGTGATGTAGTACAAATGTCCACTGTCCCGCATCAAATAGGCATCACCTCACAAACAGTCACAATGTACATTGTCATGCAGTCTGTATGTAAACTAGAACAATGCGTCAACATACATGGAACACACTGTGAAACTGCATCTCCCCTTTACATTGCAGAGGGACAATCAACACCTCCTGCAGAGCAGACCCCACATCACGTCAGCGATGATGGAGATGACCCCCAGGACATCGACTTTGACGAACTCCAACGGTTCATGGACAACCTCCGCACCCCACCTCCAGTAGCAGGGCAGCCCAGCACCATCGAGGTGATCCCACCCCTGCACAGACCACACAGCAGGAAGCACCCACCACCACGTCTGGCTCCCAGCACCTCACCGAAGAACACATGGCGTTCCAACGCCGTGTGTTAGACTGCCAGAAGGAGCTGGCTGAACAGGTGCGGGTGGGGTTCGACCTCATGGCAGCCAAACTAGATGCCATACGTGGGTGTCTAAGTCCCATCAGGGACCACTTACACTCCCTAATAGACACCACAGCCCGCCGCACGCCCTCCAACAATCCATGGCTGGCGTCGCTGGAGTCATGACTCGGAGACAACAACAAATGTCTAGTCAGAGTGGCTACAGCGATGTCATCCGTGATTTGGGAAACATGAGGAGGGTCATGGAGAACATGGAGCGGATGCAGGCGCAAAGAATGGCTACCACGGCTGCACACGAGAAAGCTGTAGATGGGATCTTCCACACCCTGCAGATCCTCATCATGGGAGTGATGCCACAAGACATTGCGCAGATGAATTCTGCTGCTACTTCTACATCCACATCTCCGGCCCCTGATGTGTCAGTGTCACACAGTGCTGCAAACCAAACACCACCACCCACATGTGAGGCACATGAAACATCAGAGGACGAAGATGAGGATGAATCTGCCTCAGTGCTAAGGAGGAAGCAGTAGCATTCATCTCCGCCATATGGCTTGTTTCTGCTTGGGTCTGCCCTCTGCATCATGCCCTGGAATAACAACTTCCCCTGTCCCCCGACACACTCTGCGACACTAACCTTGCACCTCGACATGGACTGCCATATTTTGCATGCTCAACAATGACACAGCAATCAGCCTGCGGACTGGACTCTTCCCCTTCCAAGTAACTTGTCAATCCCTAAAGGACTCTGGCTGGCCCTCCACAGGGCAACATTGTAAAGTGTTGTCTGCATGGCCCAGTACTAAGACAGCTTCAACACTCCACTGAACGTGAATAATACATTCTAATACACACAGATGTGTCATGTCTATGATTAATCAAGTATGAAAGCATGGACGAATGTAGGGGCAGTGATTCCCCCTTACGTCCATGTAGCTCATGTTGTGGGACTTGAGTCACAAGGTGCATCCCTGCATCATGCTGGTACATATTTGACCCCAAAAGAAGCCCTGTTGTCAATTGTAGGTCAC
Source organism: Calotriton arnoldi (assembly GCA_963921515.1). Classification (NCBI taxonomy): domain Eukaryota; kingdom Metazoa; phylum Chordata; class Amphibia; order Caudata; family Salamandridae; genus Calotriton; species Calotriton arnoldi. Next base: position 627,961 of record CAWUFW010006234.1, read on the forward strand.
AAATGACAGCCTATATGTAATGATTTGGGACACGTGAAACGCTGATGAGTGGGATTTCGTACTATCTTTGACACAAAGAAATGGCATTTCGAATACGTGACACCCTAAACAGCCTCTCTTTACAGAGGTGACACACCCACCATCTATTTCCAATTTATGACATTGTTAGCACTACATGTTGCACTTACACTTGTCAGAGTGATGTGCTTGTACAGAGGAGTAACATGCACACAGGGAATGTGTGTTGTAATGAGTTAATTTGCACATGCTGTGCCTGTGGTCATTTTGTACTGTCCCATGATTGCTAAGGACTGTGACAATGTGACGTGCTCATGTGAAGAAATTGTCAATGATGGTGTTCCTACGGGCTATTCCTGCTGCTGCGGCAGTGGGGTGTGGTCCACCTGCCTCATTTTCCTCATCATCGTCCGGTGCATATGGCACTTGTAGCCATGGGGCATTGGTGTGTACACATATGTCGTGCAACACACAAAATGTAACGATCATCTTGCACACGATGCCTGGGCTGTACAGGAGCCTTCCACCTGTGATGTCCAGGCACCTGAAACGTGACTTCAATACGCCAAATCTGCGTTCCACGATGCCCCCGGTGCGTTTGTGGGCTGCATTGTACTGCCTCTGGGCCTGTGTGTTTGGGGCTCGGAGGGGTGTCATCATCCAAGGGCAGAGTGCATATCCTTGATCACCTGTGACAGTGTAGAGAGACATGAGTCAAAAGTTGGTTCTGCATGATGTGTTGACAGGCTCACTAGTTCATTGGTGTGTGATATGTGTGACTTTGTGATTCATTTTTGACAGGTACTGCTTGTAGCAAATGAGCGGCATAAATGTGTATTACGTAGCCTCACTGCTGCTCCTCCCTCCCCCGAGCCTATGTACTAGTGTGCGCAGTGCGGTTGCATCACTTGCACTCCTATGGCACACCATTGTCATGCCTGTCTGCGTATGTCCACAAGCCTGACAATGACACTGTGATGTTGTGCGTGGAAGGTGGGCGGCCACGTGTGTGTAGGCCTACGGTAAGGATAGGGCGGACACAGATGTAGAGTTCATGGCTGGCTGTACTCGCGATGCGGTTGAGGGTAGACCTTTGGCCTATGCTGCGGTAATAGCGACACACACAACAGTTGGCATGTATGATCCCGGACCCCGAGCGGGCTTGCGCTCCTTCATTTATCTCTTCGGCCGAGCCCGCACTCCGGGGGCATGCTGCATCGCAACATTGTCCATTGCGGGACGGGTGGCGCCGACACTACAACAGAGACACACGCATTAGTTACTTCCTTGGCAAGGCCAACACTTAGCAACGCCCAGAGCCCCGGGCTGATTATCCACACCCCTACGCTGGACTGTCATTCGCCAGCCCACTCTGCTTATGCTTACAGGGGGGTACGACACGGCTACATGTCCCAGGTCTTCCCCACTGCCTGAGGTGACATGGTTGCGTCCGCTGTACACAGCACAATGTAATGTGGTAGGGCCCGGGGCCCTCATGCATACACATTGACCACACAGACACACTTAGATAGTTTGTGGAACTGGCTACGGGCACGTGCGCCCGGCCCCTTTTATTGCCAGGGTCACATGTCCAGTGACGCCTGTGCTGGATGGGTGTGGGGTGAGTGTAAGCCAGCCCTCAGGGAGTGGTTGGTGCTGGCAACAACTACAACAGTGATCAGACAATCAGAAGTTCAAAGTTCAAACAGCAAGGGTCCACGACTTGAGCTGCACAGAGTTAGTGGCCCCGGATGTACTGCGGCCAGCACAGGCACACCGCCACGGGACGGTGACTTTCGGTGCACTGAGGTAGGGCGACGGGAGCTGAGCGGGTCCTCGTCGATGTGGAAGGGGAATGTCACGGAGTGTTTCGGGGGACAGTGGAAGGTGTTCTTCCAGGGCATGATGCAGAGGGCAGAACCAAGCATAAACAGGCAATATGGATGAGATGAATGCTACAGACTCATTTTTAACACCAAGTCAGTATCAGTTACATGATGATGAAGACAACCCCCAGGCCATAGAATCAGACGCCACCAAAGTTCAACCAGAGAGTGTCCCTGAATTCCGGGGCACAGAGTTAGTGGCACCAGAGCTGAAAGGGGATGCAGTTTGCGATGAGGCCTGTACAATGGTATGAACTCTGCCATGAAAAAAGCAAGACTCAGTTCCAAATGTGTGACCTACTTGACCGCAGTGTAGGCGGGAGGCAGTAGTCATCAAGGGCCCACAGACATGTGTCGTTGGCTTGCGATGCACAGAGTTGGTGGCACCAGATCGAAGGGAGTACAGTGATATAAATGCTGCCATTAACATATGAACTCGGCCATCATGAAATCAAGACTCAGTTCCAAATGTGTGACCTACTGGACCGCAGTGTAGGCCAGAGGCAGCGGTGGAGTACGTCAATGAGAAAGGAGTGCTGGGGGCATGTGTCGCGGGGGCCGTGATGGTCTGAGGAGGCTGCCAAGGTCGCGGGCCTCGGGCTTGGAGCTTGCACCGGCACGTGGTGGGCCCTCTTTGACACATGCCGGTGTCGGCAGGTTGGCAGTGAGGCCTGGTTGCGCAGGGGCGGCCAAGATGGGTCTGGGGACCAGCGGCCTGGGGTGCAGCAGGCGCACAGGATCGCAGGCACCGCCGCTCACGGCGTCTGCCTCGTGGCGGGCTGAGAGGGGCCGCCCTGCCAGACCCGTTGGCCATTCCAGAAGAGAACCACGCCTAGAGCAACGGGCTTTTTATTCACACCCCTACGCTGGCCTGGCGTACGCCGGGCCAGCCCACTCCGCTCACGCTTACAGGGGGGGATGTAACAAGCTACATTTCCGCGATCTTCCCCACTGCCTGGGGTGACATGGTTGCGTCCACTACACTCCAAACACCAACAGTATATGTCGATATGGACATGTCTGTGGTCTGCATACCTCAGTCTGGCCAGCACATCCACGCCACACTTGGCATTGTGTACATTCTCATTCATGGGTCACTTGCCTCCTTCGCACATGCCTGGTTCCCACCTCTCCCCACATTCTGCTATTGTGTGGCTGAGGTGCCATGCCGTTGATGGCTTGTGTACATGGCTAGCCCAGGTTACCACAGTAAGTTGTGCTGTCATGTCTGGTAGGTGGGCATGTTGTTTGGCATGTTGTATGTGAGTTTATAACATGTGCATTCCCAGAGCCGTGAGTTGCATGACTGTGTAGTTGAGGTGTGTGGTGTGTTCATTTGGTACTTACCAACGAGCAATGCATTCCCATAGGTGCCATCCTGAAAGCGCTGGTTGATGATGGACTGTCGGAAGATGAAGGAATCATGCACACTGCCTGGGTAGTTGGCGACGACATTGGTGAAGAGTCCCAGGTGGTCCACTATTGCCTGCACATTGATGGAATGCGTGTGCTTCCTGTTGCGGTAATTGTGTGCAGTGGCGGCAGGGGGCACAAGGAGTACATGTGTGCAGTCGATTGCCCCCAAAACGTGCGGGAAGCCAGCTATGGCGTAGAAGTCTTGCTTGGTCTCCAGCTGTTCCTGCGCAGTGTGTGGGAAGTAAAGGTGCTGGGGTACCAAGCTGATGATGGCATCCAAGACAGGTGTGAGGAACTTGGATAGCGCTGGCTGTGAGACTCCTCTGACTCTGGCAGTTATTGGTTGGAAGGTACCAGAGGCCAACAGGTGCAGCACAGCCAACAGCTTTGTCTGCGGAGGGATGTTGGTTGTCCGCTGTGTTGGTACCGTCAGCCTGTGGGCAATGATGGTCAGGATGCGGAGGATGGTTGTCCTTTTGAGCCTGTGGTGGGCAATGACATCCTCTGGTGTTAAGTCTGTGAGGCTGATGCGTGGTGTTAAGTCTGTGAGGCTGATGCATTTTCTGAAGGTCCACTGTCTTTGTCTGCGCTGCCTCTGTGGTAGTCCGGGGGGCGGGAGGGGTCCGGGGGGGGGCAGGCCTGGGTGTGGGGGCGGTGGGTGTTGTGGCCCTCTTGGGGCTCCGAGCTGCATGATCAGTAGCTCCATGGCATCTGTTGTTCTTCAGGTGTGGCTCTGGTCTGGGCTCCCTTTTGTGGTGCAGGTTGTCGTCCGATTTAACACCAGGTAAGAGCAGGTGTTAAATCCCTGCTGCTAACACGCCTTATCGCCTGTTTGGGATCTTATCGCCGACCTGGCTGGTCGTGGAGAATATTGCGAAGTGGTGTTTTCTCGGCTTTTTGCACAGGAACGCCTACTCTGCATCTCATTAGCGTTAGTTGCCGGTGGCATCCGTGGCGATGTTTTTTGTGGCTGCTATCGCAGGAAAACTGGCGATATCGGCTGTTAGCACCAGCTTGTGAATGGGGCGATAAATCTATCGCCACTTTGGCTGCGATAAAGTGCCGCTAACTCGGCGATAAGTCCTTGAGAATATACCCCTTGGTGTTGATCCTGTGGCTAGCAATTTTTTAGCGGTTTGTGAAGCACAACAGTTGTTACACATAAAAACCATCAGTTTTCAGAGGTCAGGAATTCTCTTTCATAAAGAGTTGTTCAAGAAGCGGTAGACTGTTGTGCAAAATAGGATTTAGGGCCAGGCCATTGAACAGATGCTTTTATGGAATAGGTTAAACGATATATTGACTCGCAAAGTCTGATGTTAGAAGTTGTTGCTCAGTGTTCTGAGCAATCTATATATGTTGTATGAGTTGGTCAATAAAGCATTACACATTGATTGCATGTGTGTGGGCATGTTCAGTTGAAGGAACATTATGGTTACGATCAAAACTTAAATTAACGTTGAAATTCCCTTTTTCCAGTTACAATAAGCCTTGCAGTCATAGTTCCTGAATACATTATATTTGACATTATTTTAAAGACATTTGTGGTGGATTCAGTTATGGTCACTGTAGGTGGGCTGAAAAAAAGCATTCACAAGTAAAGATCCTCCAATTCATCAAGGATAATGTGGAAAATATTTTCATTCAGTGCAAGTGACATGTCATGGACTTCGATGTTTTATATTTTCTTTCAGCACACTAATTTATCTCATTACAAATAACTAACTAATAAACCATCTCTGGTCTATCGCACATGTAACCCACCAACTTGGTGCAAGAAAAATCACATAAGCCTAACCCAATTTGAAAACATAAGAGCAAAAGTAAATCCTTGAAAATGTAGCAATTATTTGCAGTATCCAAAGACACATTTTAGACTCCCAATTTATTTTGTGATATTTAGAACCAAGAAGAGGACCTCTGTTTAAGGAATTAATCCTCTACGATTTTCTCATGCGGTTTTCCTTTTAATATATTTGGTTCTCTTCCGTTGATAACATCTACACATTTTAACCACATTGGCCTCTCTTTTGATTGTGTAATTATCAGGGAAAATAATCTAATTGTGCCATACCCATATACTTGTGCTTAAGAGTGAAGCAAGGACAATTCACTTTCATTTAAGTTTTGATCAATTGTTTACCTGAACAGTTCCCATTTTCGTATTAGTTTCAGAGGAATGATAACCTATTGAAAGATGATGAGTGTTCCAAAGACCTGAATATCTTTAGATATCTACCTCAGCATGTCCCATTCAGTTGCTGGCACTGTGGCCAATTACAAGAATGCTCAGGGATGTTCATTGGAGAGGAAAGGCTGCACTATCTCCAAAGTTAATAGTGTCTCCTGTGTTTTACATGGAAGGGAAAGAATATATTCTACAGAATTTTCAATATAGTCATAATTATTTTTTAAGAACTTTTTCTCAGTCATGAACCTAAACTTGTGTTAGGGTACATTCTGAAGACATGAAGGAATTTGTTGAGCGTGTAACATTTGTACATAGGCTTTTATTTTTTTGCAATGAGGCAAGACATGTTTAGAATATAACACTACATAAATATTTGATACAAGAGTCTCAAGAGTCTCAATTTTATTTGTATAGTTAATTAAAACCATAACAAACGAACATCTCAGGAGTAAAACAAAACAGGAGTTAAAATCAGGAACACATTATAAAAAGGCAGGCAGAGCAAGATAGAGTGTCAATTGCAAAGCATAATTATTTGGTAAATGACAAAATATATCACCGTCATTATAGCGCCAGAAAAAAATGCAAGATACAAAAAGTCATTAACGGAATGTCCCAAAATTACTTCCACTGCCATCACTTGGATTCCGGCATAAAGGGCATTTATACTGTGACAGCAAAGAACAAATTACATATAAAAAAAAATCTCTTTCTGATTAGTCCGAGTATTAGGACGCATTTAGTGTCCCTTAAAGTACATGTGCTCTGTGCTATATTTAAAATAGCCAAATCTTCAGATATATTATGCAATCACTGATATAGTCCGTTGGGCATACTAGTAAATCTTTTCCAGCCACATTAAATTTTTTTGTATATCAGCAGCTGACTATTGGGTCTATGGATCGCAGACATGCACTGACAAAGCTTGCCTGTAGGTGTGAATTCCCTGTTCGTTAAAAGAGGTTTTAAAAAATGTTCTTCTTTCTTTTATCAATACTGGACATACACAAACAATGTGGACAATGTTCTCAACCCCTTTATTACAGAGTCTACAGGATATTCTCATAGATACTTTAGTCCATTAATTTTCTTTTGGAGTTTTGCCGAAACAGTTGTGCATAAAATCAATTTTCAATTTTCTGGACCAGCCAGCTTCTAAACATGGTTGGGTTTTAAGAGTTTTATATTCATTAATTACTGACCAGGCATGGGATGTAATGGCTAATTTCTCCTTATCCTTTAAAACAGATACTTTATTTGTTATCTTATTAATTACTTTCTTAAAAGCGTTATGCTAAGGACAATTTTCCCATATTGGTTGGATACCTAATACATTTATTGCTGTGTTTAGATAAATATTGTCTAGAGCTTTTTCGTTTCATTGCATCTCCTGCCACAATGCTTTGCACAAATGATTTTCGGAGGCAGTTCTTATTCTATTCCACGTTTTCACATATATCCCCATCCTTGCTATTGTTTGATTAGTGAGTCCGAATTCCAGTCTTATCTGGGCTGGAGATGCTTTCAAAGACAGGTGGAAGAGAGAACTGAATACTTTGAAGAGGATCAGATTTAAAAGAACTGCATCCCTACTGCAGAGAACTTCACTACCATATGAAATAGCTGGTAGCAGCCTTGCTGAAAACACTTTCAGAAGTGGGGCATAACTGGGACCTTCTAAAGTTCTTTGTAAGATGCAGAAAGCTTGGGTTAAGGAGATAGCTTTTCTCTTCAGATCCACTTTACGCAGTTTAAAAGTCACCCGATGGTCATAAAGAACTCCCAGATATTTATATGTTGTTATCTGCTCCACCTGGTTTTTTCCTAAGTACCATTTATACTTCTTTAATTTCCGGCTAACTTCCATGATCTTTGTTTTCTTTAGATTGACTTTCAACCCATTTGTTGTGGAATATATAAAAAGCTGGTCTATGAGTCTCTGTAAACCAATTTTTGTCTGGCTTAGTAATATGACATCATCTGCATATTAAAGATTAGATATGGGCACAAAGCCCAAATTTGGGTGATGGGAATTTACTTTATCTGGATCTGTCAGGAGGTCCACTAGGAATAGATTGAATAGGTATGGTGCAAGGACACAGCCCTGTTTTAGGCCCGCTGTGTCTCTATTTGCTTTGATAGCCTAGTTCCATCTCCTATTATACCCTCACCCAGGTATCCGTGTATAATAGCTGTATTGCCTTTAAAAGAGAGGTCAAAATACCCCAAAGGGTTAGCTTGTGCCATAGGAGATTTTGATTTACGGAGTCGAAGGCAGCCTTGTATTCCACTTAGCATAAATGAAGTGGCTGGTTCTTATTTTTTATTTTATCCATTATTATTGATACCGCCAGTAGGTTGATTTTCATTCTTTGAGGTTTGGAAAATCCTATCTGGTTAGGAGGGACAATGTTGTTATCGTTTGCCCATTCTAGTAACTCAGTAAGAACGAGATTGGCAAAATATTTAGCCTCAACATCATGCAGGGTAATTAAGCTATAATTATCCGGCTGTTGCCTATTTCCTCCTTAAAAATTGAGTTAATTATCACTTTCCTCCTCAACATAAGTATTTAAACTCATATATCGAATAGGTAATTTGACATGAAGACAATTAAGGTATTTGATTGCCTGCCATTATCATTTAATATCTGCAAGCGTATTTATATGTTGTGTATTGGAGCTGCATTTAATTATTAAGAGAAGTTCTATTGTGTTATCCACTATTATCAGGATAACTGCTGCCTTTCCGTTTTTACATTTGACATGGAGGATCATAGCCTGCTTATTAGACATTTATGTCATATTGCTGGGGTGTTCTCCTACTCTTGTTTGCAGCAGTTCAAGACATTCTTTCCCAATAGAACCACCCAAGTATACAAATATGTTGTGCTTACTTATATATTGATGTTGACTTGTGGATTCTCAAAGAAATCCCCCTAAACCCTACACTGTTGTAAAGCCTATATGAAATCATTACCAGATTTGCTTGAAGAACTGTTGTAGGGTGTTACATCTGAGCTGATGATGATGCACCATTATTGTTTTCATTGATCAGAAATTAACTTCAACTCCTTGTCCATTGGCAAATCTTTGGAACACATCCACATCTGCACAAGACATAGCTGGCCTACCTTGATCTCAGCTCAGACCCAGCTGATCTTGGTTAGCCTCTGCACTTTAGTGATCAGTGTAAATGGAATCTAGATATCCAATTTTTCAGTCTTTCTTGTGAGGATACAACCTTGAGTATGGTATTTGATGGATCCATGAGACTGGAGGGAGGGACAGACCAACCAGCTTACCAAATGTTAGGTATTCATCCTCTTATTATCTTGTTGTAACCTTGGTTGTGGAAAGGCAATTGAACCACTTTGGCCGGAGCAATCATACATTTTCACTGCACTATTGTAATTCTATCTTTGTGTACTTCTTAAAAAGATCTTGGGTCATCTGCAGTAAGTTCAGAACTGCAAGGCAACAGTGGTGGCAGTGATTTGGCATTTAGTCCATATTGGCCCTACTTTATTGAAACTTCATAAACTGCTGGTAGGCAAACATATCTAATTTCAAGTATGAACATGAATGGGATTACCCAGCTCATTGGAGAACAAGGTTTCAGCCTTATGTCACAAACAGATGTTTAGGATTGGCAGGCAAAGGATGGCTACATGTACCCTGAACAAAGCATTTGGTCCAGATGATAATACAAAAGTAATTGCCTTTTAGGGTGGCCTGCTGTCAGGCTTAGAATGCAGTGGGCAGAATATATGACCTTCAAGCACATCATGAGTTCAGCACACAAGCCTGGAGAACAGTAAGTATAGTCAGTGCTTAATCTGTGAGAGAAATGTGCCCAGGGCTCTACTCAGAAGCTCGCAGCTGGTGCAATTGAATGCCGGCATGCTGAATTTCAAGAATGAGAGGTGCTCAATCCACTCATGCCTCTTTAATCCATGACAGACACTCCCTGCTCCTTTATCTCACTCTTGCCAGCCTGTTTTCTCCCTCGGTGAAGGTTTGTGCTTCTTTCTCTCCCTCTGTCTTTCAGTGTATTGTCTGATGTACAAAAATAAGTGATGGTCCACCAAAATGAGTGCTGGTGGCACCCAACGGCAACCATTGGCTCAAACTAAGCACTGATTACAGCGCTTTCTTCACACCACTTGCAACTGTGCCCACAAGACACCAATGTGTGTCCATTGGCTGCATATTGTGCCAAATTATCTCTGCCCTCTCTACCACTGATAATAGCACATGGCCATGCTTATCAGCCACTCTGACTGAAGCCAACCTTCTACCCTTTTTCTCTGTCTAATACTCCTGCCTTTAATGCAAGCTGGTGCACATCAGAAAGCTGTGCCACGATTACACTGTGCATAGGCATTTCCTTTGTCCTATTGTGTTATTTTAAGTGCATACTGGGCACAGCTAGTGGCCATGCTCAGAAAGCAATAGGCACATAGTGTGGCCTTTGCCTATACCCTGTGTCAGTACCCCTTTCCCCAGTAATCCCCAGATTTGGCCCGTGGCAAGGCCCAGGAGGCCCATGGCACAGGGTGGGGATTTACCTTTTACCCATGCTCTACGTTCAGTATTTGCCTTCTTTTTCTGCAGTGACTGCTGAGTTCATAACCTCTGCCCTCAGCACCTACAGCAGTGCCAGTGGGCAGAGGGGATGATCTTCAGCCATGTTCTGTGCCCTATAATCCTGACTTCATTATCATTTTATAAACTAATTGATGGACCACATACTTGCTGTTAGATCAAAAAAGTATGAACACATCGGACTTCATCAGGTTCAAGCTCAGATTCAAATATTAGATCTCGAAACAGATTTGAAATCCCACTGTTAATAAATTCCTATTTTAATGTTTATTTTTGGTGATATTTCAAAGACCAACAATGCTGTAATAGCACATAGAAGAGTGTGGACCCCATATGCAAGCAAAGTTTGGTGTCAACCTGCCTAGATATTTTGAACTATATTTTTTGCAGAAGTGTAATATATGAATTTGACTCCAAAAAAATAACATGTTTTAGGTACTTTCTCCAGTCTGAACAGGCATATTCATCAAATGGGTCCAAAGCTAAATATAATCTAAAAACACTTTTTTATGAAGTCATCATCTCAATAGTAGCAAGAGTCAGTGTCATTTTCTTTTCAAATTCCTACCATACAACTGTATCAATATGCCTCTATAAGTTGATGCATAAGTCTTATTATGAGTACATAGCCTTTCAGGATTTGACTGAAGTTATGCTTTTAACCATTCACCAGTTTTATCAATAACTGACAGTGTCTTTCAAACAACTACTGATCTTGATAATCAGGTATTGTTGTTATAAAAGACAAATGACTATCAGGGTGAGTATTGAGCTAGGGTGGGCAGAATGTTTCATTCCACCTAAGGAATTGGCAGAGCTTTGGTGACTCCATGTTACTCTTGTAATGGAATATTTTTTGAACGAGGCTTCAGAAATGCGAGCTGGTGAATGTGAGCGAAATTTGGCATCCCCTGACGTAGTTTTCTAATGCGAACAGTCACAAGCGGTCTTGATCAGAGGGCTGCTTCTCCAGTAGATTTGCTGCAGCTCGAGTCGATTTTCTACTCCAGCAGCAGCAAAATCAACTCGAAAGGACGTGCACTGTTGCGCAGCACATGGTGCTATTCGCCTTGATTTTTCAGCATATCTCACACTACCACTGCTAAATGACACTGTAAGCAGTGTGACGTGCATATTTTCCGCCAGTTGGCTGAACTCAATGGAATCTCACGGCGTTTTTATGTAACTCTGTGGAATTCTGTAGAGAGAGACTCTGTGAGTTCCGATCACCACTGGCATTTAGCACAAAGCATACAAAGTCCAACATTGAGTAATTTAATGATGTATAACTTTATATGAAAAAGCATTTCGGAAGTGTTTATTAACTTCTGGTTTTTAACATAGAGCTCCTTTACTCCATCAGGTGCTAGAGTCCTTAATAATTAAACAGTTCATCCTGAGAGAGGGTCTCAGGAGTACATTTATTTATGCAACTACAAATATGTGAAAGAAGTAAAATGTATAGGTAAAAGAGAATAAAACAAGTTGGAAAACCAAGACATTTTACAGGATGAAATCAAGTCTGTACATTACTGTGGGATAAAGATAAAGGGGCATATTCTGAAGGAGCCATCGCCGATTTATCGGCACTTTAGCGCCGCAAAAGTGGCGATAGACTTATCGCCCCATTCACAAGCTGGTGCAAACTGCCGACATCGCCAGTTTTCCCGCGATAGCTGCCGCAAAACACATCGCCACGGATGATAGCGACAACTAGCGCTAATGATATGCAGAGTAGGCGTTCCCGTGCAAAAACACACGAAAACACCACTTCGCGATATTCTCAACGACCAGCCAGATCAGCGATGCCGGACAAAAACAGGCGATAAGGCGCGTTAGCAGCAGGGACTTAACACCTGCTCATTACTGGTCTTAAGTAGGACGAAAACCTGCAGTACAGAGGGAGCCCAGGCCGGAGCCACATCTGAAGACCAACAGATGCCATGGAGCTACTAATCATGCAGCTTGGAGACCCAAGAGGGCCACAACACCCACCGCCACCACCCCCATGACCACCCCCACCCCCAGGACCACCTCCCCCCGGACCACCACTGAGGCAGCGCAGAACAAGAGAGCGGACCTTCCAAAAGCGCATCAGCCTCACAGACTTAACGCCAGAGGATGTCATTGCCCATTACAGGCTCAAAAGGACAACCATCCTCAGCATCCTGTCCCACATTGCCCACCGGCTGACGGTACCAACACAGCGGACAGCCAACATCCCTCCGCAAACAAAGCTGCTGGCTGTGTTGCACCTGTTGGCCTCTGGTACCTTCCAACCAACAACTGCCAGAGTCGGAGGAGTCTCACTGCCAGCCCTATCAAAGGCCATCACACCTATCCTGGATGCTATCATCAATTTCATACCCCAGCACCTTCACTTCCCCCACACTGTGCAGGAACAGCTGGAGACCAAGCAAGGCTTCTACGCCATAGCCGGATTCCCGCACGTGTTGGGGGCAATCGTCTGCACACGTCCTACTTGTGCCCCCTGCCGACACTGCACACAATTACCGCAACAGGAAGCACACGCATTCCATCAATGTGCAGGCAATAGTGGACCACCGGGGACTGTTCACCAATGTCGTCGCCAACTACCCAAGCAGTGTGCATGACTCATACATCTTCCGACAGTCCATCATCAACCAGCGCTTTCAGGATGGCACCTATGAAAATGGACTGCTCGTTGGTAAGTACCAACGGAACACACCACACACCTCAATTCCACAATCACACAACGCACAACTGTGGGAATGGACACGTAACAAAATCACATACAACATGCCAAACAACATGCACACCTGCCAGACACAACAACACAAGTATCCGTGGTAAGAGGGGCCAGAAATGTGGACAAACCATACACTAAGGGATAGCCCCTCTGCCACACATATGCAGAATGTGGGGAGAGGTGGGAACCACGTTTGTGTGAAGGAGGCAATGGACCTAGGAATAACAATGTACACAATGCCAAGTGTGGCTGTGATGTGCTGGACAGTCTTGAGTATGCAGAGCACAGACATGTCCATGTGGACACATACTGCTGGAGTCTGTAGTGTCGTGGACAGTGGACGCAACCATGTCATCACAGGCAGTGGGGAACACCTTGGATAAGTAGCCATGTCGTCCCCCCTGTAAGCGTAGGCCAGTCCAGCGTAGGGGCGTGACTAAATAGGCCGGGGCTCAGGGAGTGGTTCACTTCCGTGACGGCCACCGAAGTAACTACTGCGTGCGGCTCTGTGTCCGCCATATCCTGACCATAGGCCTACACACACGTGGCCGCACACCTTCAACAGCCAACATTACAGTCTTGCTGTCAGTCCTGCGGACATGCGCAGACAGGCATGACAATGGTGTGCCGTAGGAGTGCAAGTGATGCAACCGCGCAGCACACACAAGTAAATAGGCTCGGTGGGAGGGAGGAGCAGCTGTGAGGCTACGTAATACACATAGTCCTACCACATTTGCCAGCAGCAATACATGGCTAACATGAATCCCAAGGTCGCAAAAATCACACACCACGAAACTTGTATGTCTACCAACACACCATACAGAACCACCAGTTGACACTGACCTCACTTACCTCTCACAGGTGATCAAGGATATGCACTCTGCCCGTGGATGATGACACCCCTTCGAGACCCGAACACCCCGGCCCAGAGGCAGTACAATGTGGCCCACAAACGCACCAGGGGCATTGTTGAACGCAGGTTTGGCGTGTTGAAGTCACGTTTCAGGTGCCTGGACATCACCAGTGGAAGACTCTTGTACAGCCCAGAAATAGTGTGCAAGATGATCACTGCATGTTGTGTATTGCACAACCTACGTGTACGCACCAATGCCCCATGGATCCAAGTCCCAGAGGCACCGGATGATGATGAGGAAGATGATGCAGGTGGACCACACCCCTTTGCAGCCGCAGCAGGAATAGCCCCAAGGAACACAATCATCAACAATTACTTCGCATGAGCACGTCACATTGTGACTGTCCACAGCAATCATGGCACAGTACAGGATGACCACATGACCAGCATGTGCAAATAAAATCTTAGCAACACACATTCCCGTGTGCATGTCAGTCCTCTGCATTAGCACATTACTCTGACGGGTGTAAGTGCAACATTGAGTGCTTACATTCGCATATGTTGCAAGAAGAAATGGTGTGTAGGTCCTCTTCATCATCGGTGATGAGGAGCATGGTCTGCTCTGCAGGAGGTGATGATTCTCCCTCTGCAATGTGAGGGGGAGATGCAGTTTGACATTGTGTTCACATGTATGTTGACGCATTGGCCAAGTTTACAAACAGACTGCATGTCAATGTACATTGTGACTGTTTGTGTGGAGATGCCTATTTAATGCTGGACAGTTGACATTTCATCACCATCACAGATGTGAGGTTGTATTTGTCCATTATCATCTCACAGTTTCCTGCTATGCCAAATGCAAATGGCCATTTTCTACCCACAAGCGGCAGCAGTTGTGTCCTCTGTTCTGTTGTGAAAGTGTTGCAATTTGGTCCACTTTGTTGTAAATGTTGAGGTGCTCTGAGTGTTATGTGTGTGTGCTGCATTGTGTGTGATTTTCCCCTTCAGCTCTGATTTTGCTGGCCCTTATCCCTTTCAGGCGGTGTGCCTTTCACTTCTGTGCTAATACAGTGCTGAGCTGTTGCAGACTTGGGTAAATTGGGCGCTTGGTCAGAGTTGTGACTCTTGGGCATGGTTTGTCCGCAGATGTGCTGTACTTACTTGTGCATGTGTGCCATTGTGCCCATCTCCCCCATCCCCCCAGTCCCTGGTGGTTACTCACCCTGTTGCTGTTGTGACAGGTCATGTTGAGTAGTTTCCGGTCCTCCGACTCCTGCCACCGTCTCCTCACTGATGACTGTGGACACCATTTCCTCCATCTCATCCAGCTCCTCCTGTGGCGCAGGACTCCCACCCCCAGTCTGCATTGCTGCTTTGCGGTTGTAGGCGAGTTTCAGCTTGGTTTTGTGCTTCACATCATTCCAGTGCCTCTTGACCTCTTCCATTTTCCCCTCAGCACTCCGACTGCATTCTCCTTGTCCACGATGGCCTCCATATTCCATTTTTTGTTGCCAATGACACAGTGGAGGTGACGGACAGTTGTTGATGGTGTTCTGTCACCTTCGTAATCAGGATCCTGTTTTCCTGCGGACTGAACCGCGTCTTCCTCTTCTTCTCCTTGCCCTTCCCTGACCCCGAGGACCCAGGCTGCTCCTCTGTGAGGCTTGCGGGGTTCGGGTTGCCCTCTGTGCTACCTCCATGGTGCTTCGCAGTTGTTTGTGTTTTATTTGTATTTCTTTTTTTCCGCTTTTATGGTGATTGTTCCCGCCTTACTTGTGGGACTTGCGGGCCTGACGCTGATTTTCGCTGGATTTTTATCACAGTTGGGCCCATCGCAGCTTTTTTCACGTTCGGGTTTCCTTTTTTATCGCCGTCGCGGTAGTTGTATCGCGGACATTTGTGGCGTTCTCGGGATACTATTGCATGTTACCGCCGTGTTGGGAATACGATGTTGACACTGAGTTATTTTCCCGCGATGGATGGCGATATGGAAAATTGCGTTAGCCTATTTTGGCGATGTTTATCGCACGTTCTTGTGAATATCCCCCCAAAGGTGTTTGAATGTTTAGTGCGAGGTTAAAGAGTATAGTTGTTAGTTTCTTTTGGAAAGTACCTATATCTTCTTGACAGCTAAATGAGAGTTCCTTAATAAGGAGGTAGCACCAGAAAAATATTTAGGAACAGTTAGCTTTGATTTTTTTTAATTTCAAGATAGAAGGGGTCTTTATTCCTTAAGTTTCTCGTCCCAACTGAGATGGTAAAGCAAGAGTATAGGAAAGTGTGGGCAAGTGAGCATAGATTGGGGGCTTTCAATGCTTTTTGTTTGAATTCTACTCACTGTGGAGATGTTAAGTGCAGTGTTGCAATATATTTGTCAGAGTTCATTTTCACCTGTGGAGCCTTGCCATGCCTGCGTGCTGCATAGATATATAGGGGGGACATTCTGAAGATTTCATATGGGGAAGAGGAAAGCATTTACACTTTTGGAGGGAAGAATCTATTTTTCTAGAAATATCTAGGTTTGTCAGAAAGTTGTTTTTCAAGTGAGAAACCCAGTACCCTTCACCGACTGTGCAAAAATATGATCACATATGTGATTCAATCTTTGGGCAGAATTTGTTTTTCCTTAATTATTGTGTGCATTGATGCCTCAGAAATAAAACATATTCTCGTAAATGAAAAAGGTTGTTTTTAAATGCACAAGGGTTTTGTTCAAGTATGGTTTTCCAAGCCATCACTTGCATTAGAAATGAAACAGTTGGTGCACACAAAATGGTGCAAACATTGTTGATCTCAGACCCTTCAATGTACAGTGCTGCAGCCATGTCTATAGATCAAATAACACGTATCATTAACCAAGTATTGAATGTTTTCCTATTCTTGAGGGTGTGTTAAAAAATAAGTTCATACTTTTCAATCCAGAATGTGTTCTTTTTCTCTTAGCTGGCATGGTTTTAAAAACGTACCTTTGGTTGCAGCAAGAGAAAATCCCTGAAATGCTGGATAGGTGGTACATGAGGCTACAAGGTCCATCGGCTAATGGTTCCCACTATGGAGCCCGCTGGCATGCTTTGCACAGCTAAAACTATTGAAACTGAAACTGAAATGTAGATTATTGGATATTTTCAACAGATCACTCCTTGAACTATGTAGGAAAGCATAACTAAAAATAGCATAAAAATATAATACAAACAATAAGACAAATAAAGTCATTAGAAGCAGCAACTAAAGCATAGTTCATCTTTCTTCAACCACTTAGAAAATAAGACTGTTTTATCACTACATTACATTTGAAATTCACGATTAAAAAACACAGCAATAATATATCAATAAAGAAGCTTTCTTTTAGGATTACTACACGACCAGGCAACTCCAATATCTAATGATTTCATTGTAAATGAGTCTGACCAAGTACATGATCCATATTTTAAAAATTTAGGGATAAGAAATGATATCCTTTCACCTAGAAGTAAGAGGTAATCTAGGACCAATTGAGTTAAAATATACCTTACACCCAGAATACAAATTAAACAGCCATTATTGGCATTGCAGTCTCTCTGAAGATTCCTATTATCCAAAATATTTCCAGCCAATTCTAATTCTAAGAATTTGATCTTGCATATGTTTATGGATGATCTTAAATAGATTAGGAAGAATTCCATCAACTCGATTCAAGGTTAAGAATGAATTACAGATGTTTTAAAAATTAAATAATCGCTATCCTTAAATTTTCAAATTTTATAGACCTTTTCATTCAACATTGTTGTTGGACCTGTTATCCTTAGGGTGGTTTTCCCCCAAACCTTTTGCCTGCTTACCTCCTATTTTTACTGCATTGCTTTTTTGATCATAGGACTATGAGCACTTTACCACAGCTAACCAGTGGTAACAGTCCAGCCCGAATTGCCAAGCAAGAGCTTCCCTGGACTGGAAACAAGGATCCTGGGACCGGTTTCGGGGCACCACCCCATATCAGCCAGGCTAGCTTGAATCCAGTGGCACTGTGAGCATGGGGCCCAAGTCTGGGCATACCCTTCCCACTTAGGGCGACAAAAGCAAAAGGAACAAATGATGGTTGGAATGCTGAACAATGCAAACATTCACCCCAGTCACAGAGATCTGAGTTTAATTCATCGTTCTTTTGCTCACCAAGCCACCCCAGTTTGGACCCAGCCATATGCAAATCAGTCTTGACCCTGTTCCTCATGGGGAAAGCCCAGCCCAAACTGTGCTTGTTTGCCCTAAGTTGGCAGGGTATGCCCAGACATGGGTCCCTTGCTCACTTTGCCACTGGATTCAAGCTAGCCTGACTGATGAGGGGTGTTACCCCGAAACTGGTCCCAGAATGCTTGTTTCCGGTCCAGGGAAGACCTGGCTTGGCAGTTCGGGCTGGACTGTTCCCATGAAGAACAGGGTCAAGACTGATTTGCATATGGCTGGGTCTGAACTGGGGTGGCGACGTGAGCTAAAGAACGATGATGGATTAAACTCAGATCTGTGACTGGGGTTGAGTGTCTGAAAAGTTTCAGCCCTAAGTCCATCATCTCCTTGTGTTTACTTTTAGAAAGTGGAGATTCCTCTGCTCTCACTGCTCTCTGTGCCTTGCAGCCTGTCTCCAATACATGTCTAGTGTGGGTGACAGCTATATTTTGTGCATTCCCTCTAGAAGGCCACAAACAAAGGAAGGGTTGGTGTGACAGAGAACTCATCTGCATTCATCTACATTCTGATAGCTCTTCCTGGGGAGGAAGAGGGAAGGGGAGGTGACACTTACTCCTGGATAGGCAGTGTCCTTTGTGCCACACAAAGGGATTATTATCCCCCACAGATAGCCTGGCAGGCAGGACTGGGAGGAAAGGGGACCTGTGCTCTTCAAATGCCTGCTTTGAAGTCACCCCCCTTCAAATGCACTACTGGGTAAAAGTACTGGGGCTCTGACCTTACCAAGACAATACACTACTAGCCCTTTGAAGAACTCTGCCAGGAGTAAAGACAGCTGTGCTACAAAGATTGCCACTTTCTCTGACTGCTGCTCTGGAGGAACTGCTTTCTGCTTTGCTGAGCTGCCCTGCTGCTGTTGATCTCTGCCCTGCTGAGGACAACGAATGGACTAATCTCACTTGAACCCAGAGTGACTCCATGGGCTTGCTGGCTTGACCCCTGTTTGTAAAGTCTCAGGGTCATTAAAGACTTCCTACATGATGTGTATACACCCTCTCTATTAAGAATAAATCTTACAGGTTGTCTCTAAAATGCTGGCATTGGGGTTGATAGAACCCTCCAGTAGCACCTGGTCCAGCCCAGTGGTTCTGGTACCAAAAGCTGCCTAACCGGCCACCACACCTGAACTGAGGTTCTGTGTGAATTACAGAGAGCTAGACTCAGTGGCAAAGACAGATGCTCATCCCATCACCCGTGCTGATGAGCTTATTGTCAGGTTAGGGGATGTGCGGTACTTAAATACCTTTGGTCTTGTCATATAGGGCTTGGTCCCTAGACTGATTCCCGATACCCTCGCAGGATATGTTGGGCTCTAGACCAGCTAGCTCACCCCCACTCGTGCTCACTTATTCTCAGAGAAATAAGCAGAATACACGG
Organism: Calotriton arnoldi; assembly: GCA_963921515.1. Lineage (NCBI taxonomy): Eukaryota > Metazoa > Chordata > Amphibia > Caudata > Salamandridae > Calotriton > Calotriton arnoldi. The sequence goes on from CAWUFW010006234.1 coordinate 647,261, forward strand.
TGGTACGTTTTCAATATATTTATTGAACCAATGTTATTCTTGCATAAAATACATGTGCTGCAATGATTTGGAGATAGAAGCAAATAAAGGAGATACAAACACCAAAAGAGTAAACAGTAAATACATTTCTACCATGGTGCTGAAGCAATGAAAATATGCAGGCATATATGCAAAATGGTAATCTAGCGTACTCCTACGATGCGGACCCTACGCTGTGTGTACCTAGAGTGTGTATGGGTGTAGAGCCAAGAATTCCCCCAAAGGATGATCCAACCCCATCAAATAACACGTATCATTAACCAAGTATTGAATGTTTTCCTATTCTTGAGGGTGTGTTAAAAAATAAGTTCATACTTTTCAGTCCAGAATGTGTTCTTTTTCTCTTAGCTGGCATGGTTTTAAAAACGTACCTTTGGTTGCAGCAAGAGAAAATCCCTGAAATGCTGGATAGGTGGTACATGAGGCTACAAGGTCCATCGGCTAATGGTTCCCACTATGGAGCCCGCTGGCATGCTTTGCACAGCTAAAACTATTGAAACTGAAACTGAAATGTAGATTATTGGATATTTTCAACAGAAACACTCCTTGAACTATGTAGGAAAGCATAACTAAAAATAGCATAAAAATATAATACAAACAATAAGACAAATAAAGTCATTAGAAGCAGCAACTAAAGCATAGTTCATCTTTCTTCAACCACTTAGAAAATAAGACTGTTGTATCACTACATTACATTTGAAATTCACGATTAAAAAACACAGCAATAATATATCAATAAAGAAGCTTTCTTTTTAGGATTACTACACGACCAGGCAACTCCAATATCTAATGATTTCATTGTAAATGAGTCTGACCAAGTACATGATCCATATTTTAAAAATTTAGGGATAAGAAATGATATCCTTTCACCTAGAAGTAAGAGGTAATCTAGGACCAATTGAGTTAAAATATACCTTACACCCAGAATACAAATTAAACAGCCATTATTGGCATTGCAGTCTCTCTGAAGATTCCTATTATCCAAAATGGTTCCAGCCAATTCTAATTCTTAGAATTTGATCTTGCATATGTTTATGGATGATCTTAAATAGATTAGGAAGAATTCCATCAACTCGATTCAAGGTTAAGAATGAATTACAGATGTTTTAAAAATTAAATAATCGCTATCCTTAAATTTTCAAATTTTATAGACCTTTTCATTCAACATTGTTGTTGGACCTGTTATCCTTAGGGTGGTTTTCCCCCAAATCTTTTGCCTGCTTACCTCCTATTTTTACTGCATTGCTTTGTTGATCATAGGACTATGAGCACTTTACCACAGCTAACTAGTGGTAACAGTCCAGCCCGAATTGCCAAGCAAGAGCTTCCCTGGACTGGAAACAAGGATCCTGGGACCGGTTTCGGGGCACCACCCCATATCAGCCAGGCTAGCTTGAATCCAGTGGCACTGTGAGCATGGGGCCCAAGTCTGGGCATACCCTTCCCACTTAGGGCGACAAAAGCAAAAGGAACAAATGATGGTTGGAATCCTGAACAATGCAAACATTCACCCCAGTCACAGAGATCTGAGTTTAATTCATCGTTCTTTTGCTCACCAAGCCACCCCAGTTTGGACCCAGGCATATGCAAATCAGTCTTGACCCTGTTCCTCATGTGAAAAGCCCAGCCCAAACTGTGCTTGTTTGCCCTAAGTTGGCAGGGTATGCCCAGACATGGGTCCCTTGCTCACTTTGCCACTGGATTCAAGCTAGCCTGACTGATGAGGGGTGTTACCCCGAAACTGGTCCCAGAATGCTTGTTTCCGGTCCAGGGAAGACCTGGCTTGGCAGTTCGGGCTGGACTGTTCCCATGAAGAACAGGGTCAAGACTGATTTGCATATGGCTGGGTCTGAACTGGGGTGGCGACGTGAGCTAAAGAACGATGATGGATTAAACTCAGATCTGTGACTGGGGTTGAGTGTCTGAAAAGTTTCAGCCCTAAGTCCATCATCTCCTTATGTTTACTTTTAGAAAGTGGAGATTCCTCTGCTCTCACTGCTCTCTGTGCCTTGCAGCCAGTCTCCAATACATGTCTAGTGTGGGTGACAGCTATATTTTGTGCATTCCCTCTAGAAGGCCACAAACAAAGGAAGGGTTGGTGTGACAGAGAACTCATCTGCATTCATCTACATTCTGATAGCTCTTCCTGGGGAGGAAGAGGGAAGGGGAGGTGACACTTACTCCTGGATAGGCTGTGTCCTTTGTGCCACACAAAGGGATTATTATCCCCCACAGATAGCCTGGCAGGCAGGACTGGGAGGAAAGGGGACCTGTGCTCTTCAAATGCCTGCTTTGAAGTCACCCCCCTTCAAATGCACTACTGGGTAAAAGTACTGGGGCTCTGACCTTACCAAGACAATACACTACTAGCCCGTTGAAGAACTCTGCCAGGAGTAAAGACAGCTGTGCTACAAAGATTGCCACTTTCTCTGACTGCTGCTCTGGAGGAACTGCTTTCTGCTTTGCTGAGCTGCCCTGCTGCCTGTTGATCTCTGCCCTGCTGAGGACAACGAATGGACTCATCTCACTTGAACCCAGAGTGACTACATGGGCTTGCTGGCTTGACCCCTGTTTGTAAAGTCTCAGGGTCATTAAAGACTTCCTACATGATGTGTATACACCCTCTCTATTAAGAATAAATCTTACAGGTTGTCTCTAAAATGCTGGCATTGGGGTTGATAGAACCCTCCAGTAGCACCTGGTCCAGCCCAGTGGTTCTGGTACCAAAAGCTGCCTAACCGGCCACCACACCTGAACTGAGGTTCTGTGTGAATTACAGAGAGCTAGACTCAGTGGCAAAGACAGATGCTCATCCCATCACCTGTGCTGATGAGCTTATTGTCAGGTTAGGGGATGTGCGGTACTTAAATACCTTTGGTCTTGTCATATAGGGCTTGGTCCCTAGACTGATTCCCGATACCCTCGCAGGATATGTTGGGCTATAGACCAGCTAGCTCACCCCCACTCGTGCTCACTTATTCTCAGAGAAATAAGCAGAATACAGGGTGGTACGTTTTCAATATATTTATTGAACCAATGTTATTCTTGCATAAAATACATGTGCTGCAATGATTTGGAGATAGAAGCAAATAAAGGAGATACAAACACCAAAAGAGTAAACAGTAAATACATTTCTACCATGGTGCTGAAGCAATGAAAATATGCAGGCATATATGCAAAATGGTAATCTAGCGTACTCCTACGATGCGGACCCTACGCTGTGTGTACCTAGAGTGTGTATGGGTGTAGAGCCAAGAATTCCCCCAAAGGATGATCCAACCCCATCACCTGATAGGAGGGAGTAAAGGACCCCATCTTGGTCTCGAGTTGGACACCCCTCACGGAATGTCAGACCGGTGCATGGTGATTTCTCAGCATGCAGGAACCTAGGTGCCAGCAGAAGTGCCTCCTCTACCAATCTATCAGGATGCCTATTATTTATAATAAAAAGCAGCCTTAATGATGTGCATGCTAGATTAGTGATGTTATGGATATGTGTATAGCGCTATCGGATGAAGATAGGATGACTTTTGTACCTAGTGCGTAGAGAGGCCTAGTACATGATGTTCTAGGCATCGTGATAATGTTGTGCGAAGCTGGATGTGTAAACACAGTAGTTTCAGAGAAACTAATCCAACATTGTCATGCATGTAAATGTGTGCAAAAGGTCAGCGCTGAAATTTTATTTTCTAGTACAATGTAAGGAATAAGCTGCCTCGCTACATGGGCCTAACTATGGAATATAACAGTCGTATATCAGGGTACTGGCAAATAGCCCTAACACAAGGTGCCAAGGAGAGATCTGCCTTCTCCTCTCTAATACTTCCTATAACTCTGCTGCTGGACTCTGCCATCTGTGAGTTCTACCCTTCCTGAGGTGTCAATCCAGTTCCTGGGCCTTGGAAGTGGTTTCTGCAGCTGTTTTACTTCAAAATGGACACAGTGACGAGTTTGTGCCGATCGGAACCGGCGCAATGCCCTTTGATACCGACCCAGTGTCGATCCGAGGACAACCTTGCATGGCTCGACGGTGATGTAGGGACCGATTTAGAGTCTCAACTACGCTGCTTCACCCGATTGCGTGAATTGGAACCAACGCATCGAGTCTTTGACGCCGACGTTTGCTTCATCCAAGGTACTTTTTTTAGTGGGCTCTGCATGGGTTGTGTAGCCAGCCTGCCCTCCATCGCGGTTGGCCTGAACTTTGGATTTGCCCAAGTCCAGAGCAACCTCAAATAACCCCTTAGCGCTATTGACTTCTAAGCACTACTTTTTTCTGTATTCTTTAAAACTTCATAATTCTGTTTCTACTTATTGGATTTTTATTGTTTTAGTCTTGTTTTAGTCATAATATTGTTCTCTATTTTTCTAAACCTGTGTGGAGTATTTTTGTGGTGTTTTCATTGTGTTACTGTGTGTGTGTGTGTGTGTTGCACAAATCCTTTACACATTGCCTCTTTAGATAAGCCTGACTGCTCTGTGCCAAGCTACCAAAGGGTGAGCACAGGTTATCTTTTAGTGTGTGTCTAACTTTCCCTGAATGGGATTGTGTTCCCTACTTGGACAGGGTGCATACCTCTGCCAATTAGAGAACCAATTTCTAACAATTGTTTTAACTTTGACCCTGGATATCGATTTTCTGTTTGAAAGATATCAGTCCCTAATACAGAGTTTGACACCAAGTTCAATATCTTGTCAGGTCCCGAGTATAGGTAGTGTTTAGCGGGGCTTGAGTTCTGCTTTCCTTTTTTCTGATTACCTTTTTTCTTTCCGGGTACTGAGAGAGTGATGGTGCGGCTGAGGTAGTTCCCGTGTGAAATCGGCTGGTATATAAACACTGCTAACCTTCTCTTCCTTGCTTGGTTTCGTATACGGTTCATGTCACCTGAAGGACTTCGCCCGCAGCGTCTCTGGAATACACGCTGTCTCCTTTGTTCCTGGCTCTGCTCCAGACTTGCCTCTTGGATCTTGGTTCCAGCGGTATTGTGCTCCGAATTCCCTGGAGTGCCTGTCAGGCACTCGGTTTCGCCCTCGTTGGACTGTTCATTTGTAGGAAATCACGCTGGTGAGATATGGGGCTGTTCATTTGTTTTTCCCTTTATTACTGTTCCACGACAAACACATTATTTGCAACCTATTCCTCTTGTTGTGGGTTTCTTGGGCGCTTTTACGAAGCGTAGAGAAACCGCACAGTTATAAAGGGATCCCTTATTTTTCTAGATAATAAGAGCGGGTTTTTGCCACATTGGATTTTTTCTCCCGCATTGAGAAGGTGGTACTTGATACACTATGGACCTTTAAGTTTCTATGTGTTCCCTGAGACTACCACTGGTGTTCACTACTCTAAAAACGGATAGAGTGGAACCTGGAGTATTTTGACTACCCTCTTTGGACAAGGTGCTCGCAAAAGGGATAAGAGAAGGAATAATACTGCCATGAACTACTAGCTGGTTAAGTGTGACTGCTGTTCTCTTCGGTACCTGCTGCTTATAACTCTCTTCTTTTCTTCCCTTTTTAAAGAGCTGCCTGTTCTAAACATGTGATCCATTGACCGGTCGAGAGGGGGAGCACAGAACTGAGGGTCCACACCTTGTTTATTCCTTTCCCTTGTTTCCCCACCTTCTCTCGGTGCCTTTCTCTACGGTTGCCCTTATATATGTACATAGGCAATTGTGATTAAGGCACGGGTAGTGGAATGGGACATGCTTCACTCCTGCAGTGTTGGGTTTACTTGTGAGTGGTGACAGAACTGAAAACCAAGCCCACGAAAGATACACTGCCCGAGCGAAGATGGACCAGGACAACATAAGCCTGATCTCCCTTGACGGCGGGGGTGCTGGGGTGGGTCCTTCTATGCAGGAGCTAATGTTAGCTTTTTCCAATGTCCAGACAGAAGTACAGGAGTTGAGGCAAGAAAACCTTGGCCTGCACCAGGAATTAAATGTCTTTAAAGCCAGGGAACACCCCTGGGGGAGGGGTCCTGGGACTGTGCCTAAGACACAAGGGCCTGTAGTTCAGCCAGCAACCTTTCAGTTTGATCAGAATACCGGTCCTGGGGCTAATGGCAGTTCATCTGTTGCAATCACAGTCACTACTCCTGTTCCAGTTCCTTTAGCAGTTCCAGACAGTTTTTCTGGAGATAGTAATAAGTTTGGCATATTCATGAACCAATGCCATTTGCATTTCATGTGTAGACCCACGGCATTCCCTTATGATTCAGCAAAGGTTGCGTTTGTTATCCCTTATTTGGTGGGCACAGCAGCAACGTGGTCTGTCCCTTTGGTGGACCGCGATGAGCCTAACCTTTATAATTTTCCAGCTTTTAAGGAGAAAATGCGTTGCTTGTTTGCAAAACATGCGTTTATGCAGGCTAGTGACGCAGAATTGCTCAAATTACGACAAGGGAAATAGGACTTGTTAGTCTATATTTCTGCCTTTAACCATCTTGTGTCTGAAATGCATTGGCCTATTGAGAAAAGAACATCATTTTTTTATCAGGGCCTCTGTGAGGAGTTAAAGGATATAGTATCCCAAGTGGTGTGTCCTCCGTAGGATTGTGTGGAGTTCATAGAATTGGTGGTGAAGTTATACCATCGTTTGTCTGAACGAAAAGGAGAGAAAAATCAGTTTCAAGCACCACATGTGATTGTCGTAAGAGGGGATCAGAAAGAGGAAGTAGGGTCGAAATCTTTGCCTGAACCTATGCAGATAGGTGGAGTGCGGGGTCCTTTGTCAAGAGAGGAAAAGGAAAGAATGCGGTTCACAATTTGTGTCTGTATTGTGGGAAGAGTGGGCATTACACTCGCAAATATCCGGTGAAACCCTTCAGTATTATTCTGAAGAAATCAGTGGCCTTTGAGCAACAGGATAAAACATCACTGTGTTCTGAAGAAAGTGGTTATAATAACCCTTTTGATATTGCTGGTTCCATCCAAAGAATACAGCGTCATTTCACTATCTCAGTGAATCTGGTACTTACTAATAGCAGGAGAACTACCATTTCGGTGTTGCTTGATTCTGGTGCCTCCGGGAACTTTATGGCTATTCATTTGGCTGATAAATTGGATGTTCCTTGTGTGTATAAAGAGCAACCCGAACCAGTCAGAGTTATTGATGGCACTGAGTCGTCATTTGGGTTAATCGTTAAGCAAACCAAGCCTCTCCTGGTGATATGTGATAATGGCAAATCTGAAACCATCAGTTTCGATCTTATTGATGCCCCCTCTTTTGGGGTGATACTTGGTGTACCCTGGTTGCAGCTTCATAACCCAAAAAGTGACTGGGTGTGACGGACGGTTACACTGGACTCTGAATATTGAATGCAGCATTGTTATCAGAAGGCTATGGATTGGGTATCACCTTTGATGTGTACAGTGGGTACAGGTGTAGAGAATAGTTGTATTCCTTCCCCTTTTGCTGAGTATGGTGATGTGTTTGATAAAGTTCAGGCCAGTGCGCTGCCCCCACATAGGAACTTTGATTGCCGCATTGACTTGTTTCCCGGGACTACTTTGCCATGTAGTCACATTTATGCTCTGTCTGAACCTGAGGAAAGACATTTGCGGACTTATTTGGATGAGATGTTGGCATCTGGGTTTATTAGACAATCCTCTTCTCCTGTGTCATCTCCAATTTTCTTCATACCAAGAAAGAAGGGGATCTCCGTGCCTGTATTGATTATAGAGCTCTCAATAAGGTGACGATTAAAAACAAATATCCGCTTCCTTTGATTCCGGTGTTATTGGATCAATTACGGCATGCAACAGTTTTTACTAAACTTGATTTGCCTGGAGCCTATCATCTCATTCGTGTCCGTGAGGGGGATGAATGGAAGACCGCATTCCGTGCTAAGTTTGGTTTATTTGAGTATTGTGTTATGCCTTTTGGTTTGTGTAACGCCCCTGCTGCTTTCAGTTTTTTATTAATGAAGTGTTACAGGAGTATCTGGATATAAGTGTGAACATTTATATTGATGATATATTGATCTTTTCTAAAAATGCTGAGGAACATGTCTTACATGTCAAACAGGTGTTACAAAAACTATGTGATAACCGTCTATATGTGAAATTGAACAAGTGCAAATTTCAGGTTTCTTCTGTGGAGTTTTTGGGTTTTCTCATTTCTTCTGAGGGTATCAAGATGGACCCTAAAAAGACTGTGGCGATTATAACTTGGCCAGTTCCTACTTGTGTAAAGCATGTACAGGTACTCTTGGGATTTGCCAATTTCTATAGGCGCTTTATCTCCGATTTTTCAGACATCATAACTACTATGACTAATCTGTTGAGAAAAGGGGTGCCCTTTGTTTGGTCTTCTGCAGCTCAATTTGCTTTGGAGACATGGGTGGAGAAGTTTACCTCTGCTCCTGTCCTTAAACATCCTGATCCTGCCCTCCCTTTCTTTGTTGAGGCCGATGCTTCTCAATACGCTGTGGGGGGGGGGTGTTGTCACAAAGGGATGTGGAGTCGGGACTTATGCATCCCATTGCTTTCTTTTCTAAAAAGTTGTCACCAGCTGAGCAGAATTACACCAGGGCCAAAATAGAGCTGTTGGCTATCAAGATGTCCTTTCAGGAATGGCGACATCATTTGTGGGGAGCCAGACATATGATCACGATTTACACGGACCATACAAATTTTGAGTTTTTTCGAACTGCACAGGCTTTAACTTCCAGGCAGATGAGATGGGTATTGTTTTTTAATGAATATGATTTCACGATTACGTATAGACCTGCAGTCCAACAAGCTAATCCAGATGCCCTATCGCGTATACATGTGGCTCCCTTGGATGATGTCTCTGTAGCTGAGGATAGGCCCATGATTTCAGGGGAAAATATCGTAGGGTGTAATTCCACTGATGAATTTCTTGCTATAGTAAAGGAAAAGCTGATAACCATTGACATGACTCTGTGGTTAATTAATCCCCTGTTTCAGCTGAGGGATGGATTGTTGTATCATGGAGACCAAATTTTCATACCACCCGAGTTGAGGAATCAAGTTCTTACCTGGTGCCATTCCTCTTCATTAGTAGGACATCCTGGGATGACTAAGACAAAGGAGTTTTATCTTCATTGTTTCTGGTGGGACACGTTAGGGCATGACATACAGGTGTTCGTGGCATCATGTCCTGTTTGTGCAGTCAGTTACGCGTCACATACCCCTTCTGTAGGTCTGTTACATCCACTACCTGTACCCCCTTCTCTGTGGCATACCATTAGCATGGATTTTGTTACTGATCTCCCCTTGGAAACAGGGTACACTACCATACTGGTAGTTGTAGATCTGTTTACTAAAACAGCTCATTTCCTACCGTTGCCTAAGGTGCCTACAGCTAGGGAATTGGCTGATATCTTTATCTCACAGGTAGTACGATTACATGGTATTCCCACTGCCATTGTGTCTGATCGGAGACGCAGTTTGTTTACCATTTCTGGAGAGAATTGTGCTCTGCATTAAAAATGGGGCTTCGGTGGTCCTCAGCTTATCATCCACAAACGGATGGACAAACGGAGCGTACCAACCAGATGATGGAACAGTATTTACGTTGTTTATTGTCTTCTTTAACCGGTAGTTGGGTAACAGTGCTCCCTATAGCCGAGTTTGCATATAATAACAGTAAGCACTCGGCCTTAGGTATGACCCCTTTCTTTTGTTCCATGGGTTTTCATCAGTGTACTGTTGTAAGGTGTAAAAGCATACCGTGGATGGTGGTGGAGTAGAGTGGCGTATACTGGTGTTGAGTACAATGGAGGGCCATAGTGTGGAGCGGCGTACAGTGGAATAGCGTACATGGGAGTTACATACAGTGGAATAGTCTACAGTGGATTGGCATTGATGTTTTCTTCATCCAAGGTACTTTTTTTAGCGGGCTCTGCATGGGTCGTGTATAACCCTGGGCGGTGAACTCCACTCTGCTCGCGGAGTTTGCGGAGTTTCCTGCACTCCGCGTTACGCGGAGATCGCGGAGTTCCGAAAAACTCAGCTTTGCGTTGCGTAGCGGAGTTTTTTTCCTCGCTCACGTTCGTCAACCTCAAGTTGGCGACCGCGACCGAGGAAAATCAACCTCCCGGCGAGATTTCTCAATGCGGGGGGGTCGGTTTCTAGTTGCGAGTGGTCGCGTATGCTCGCGACAGCTCGCGTTGAGAAACTGCTGTTCGCGTTCAGAAAGCTGCCGCTCTAGTAAAAATATACTCGAGCAGCAGAAAAGGAAAGCAGGGACCGCTTGCACTGTGCAAGGTGCCGTTCGCAATGATTGCACAGTGCAGACAAGCATACGGCACTGTGCAATCACCGTGAACATCATTTTCTTTTGTACTCCGCCGCTCGCGTAGCTCCGTGTAGTGCGGTGGAGATTTTTTAGCACTTTGCGTAGTGCAGCGTAGTGCAGCGTAGTGCAACTCCGCGAACTCCGCCCAGGGTTAGTCGTGTAGCCAGCCTGCCCTCCATTGCAGTTGGCCTGAACTTTGGATCTGCCCAAGTCCAGAGCAACCTCAAATAACCCCTTAGCGCTATTGACTTCTAAGCACTACTTTTTGCTTTATTCTTTAAAACTTCAGAATTCTGGTTCTACTTATTACATTTTTGTTGTTTTAGTCTTGTTTTAGTCATAATATTATTCTCTATGTTTTTAAACCTGTGTGGAGTATTTTTGTGGCGTTTTCATTGTGTTACAGTGTGTGTGTGTGTTGCACAAATCCTTTGCACATTGCCTCTTTAGATAAGCCTGACTGCTCTGTGCCAAGCTAGCAAAGGGTGAGCACAGGTTATCTTTTAGTGTGTGTCTAACTTCCCCTGAATGGGATTGTGTTCCCTACTTGGACAGGGTACATACCTCTGCCACTTAGAGATCCAATTTCTATTAATTGTTTTAACTTTGACCCTGGAGATCGAATTTTCTGATTGAAAGATATCAGTCCCTAATACAGAGTTTGACAACAAGTTCAATATCTTGTCAGGTCCCAAGTATAGGTAGTGGTTAGCGGGGCCTGAGTTCTGCTTTCCTTTTTTCTGATTACCTTTTTTCTTTCCGGGTACTGAGAAAGTGATGGTGCGGCTTGGGTAGTTCCCGTGTGACATCGGCAGGTATATAAACACTGCTAACCTTCTCTTCCTTGCTTGGTTTCGTATCCGGTTCATGTCACCGGAAGGACTTCGCCCGCAGTGTCTATGGAATACACACTGTCTCCTTTGTTCCTGGCTCTGCTCCGGACTTGCTTCTTGGATCTTGGTTCCTGCGGCATTGTGCTCCGAATTCCCTGGAGTGCCTGTCAGGCACTCGGTTTCGCTTTCGTTGGACTGTTCATTTGTTGGAAATCACGCTGGTGAGATACGGGGCTGTTCATTTGTTTTTCCTGTTTTTACTGTTCCACGACAAACAAATTATTTGCAACCTATTCCTCTTGTTGTGGATTTCTTGGGCGCTTTTACAAAGCGTAGAGAAACCGCACAGTTATAAAGGGATCCCTTATTTTTCTAGATAATAAGAGCGGGTTTTTGCCACATTGGATTTTTTCTCCAGCATTGAGAAGGTGTTACTTGATACACTATGGACCTTTAAGTTTCTATGTGTTCCCTGAGACTACCGCTGGTGTTCACTACTCTAAAAACGGATAGAGTGGAACTGTCGTGTAGTTCCTATATTACCCATACAGGACCTGTGCGTTCGGATACCATAAACTGTGGGCTTGGTGGCAGATTGACTCTGAACACCCCCACCGAAAATGTTAGCCTGTTTGCATAAGCTAGCTCACAGTGCCACTAGTGTCTCCTCTTATCGGGGCGAGAATAGTTTCTGGCAACCTCAGAACATGACAACCCTGATCCCTCAGGATCGTGGAGACAATATACTACTTTTCGCTCAGTCACTCGTGCTTACTTATCTTGTCTCAGAGATACACAGAATAAACAGCCTGGGCGTTTCAATAAGGATATATTGAACAGTCGTTATTCTTGTGTAGAATATATGAGCTGCAACAACCATTAGACAGTAGCAGAGATATATGATTAGCAGTACAGTGAATATAAATGGATAGTATAGTTCTACCATCTTGCACTACGCATGAATAAATACATGAATATAAAATGCATTGATAAAAGAAAGGGCGTACTCCTACGATGCCTATCTAGATGTACCTAAGTGTACCTAGCATGTAAGTAGGTGTGAAGCCAAGAATCCCTCTAGGATTTAGTCGAAACCCATTACCTGAAGTGAGAATGTAGGAGCCCTTCTTGGTCACGAGTTGGACACCCTGCGAGGGTTGTTCAGACCACTGTCAGCTGGAACGTCTGCATGCGGGAGTCTCAGCGTCTCTGGTCAGTGTGCCAGCCTGGAAGTCTCAGTTCCCTCTGACCAACACTAGCAAGATGTGCTGTATTTATACAGAAAGTATCTAGGATTCCTTTGTCCCTTGTTGCTTATATTAGCCATTGTTGAATGTGAGGATGACGTATGGGGTGAATCGTGTACGTAGATATGGGGAGGAAAGTGGTGTAGCCCCAGCCTGGTTTCTAAGAACCCTTATGAATATTCATTCATACTGTGTGAGTCTATTGATGGAGTTATAGGACTCTATTGTTTAGGAGAAACCCTCCTTCTGCACCCAGGACTAGAACTAGGTAAAGGTTCAATCCTAAAAGGCCCGTTACAGTGTAGTGTAGGGGAGGTAATGTAGGTGAAGGGGTATGATGTTACCCGGGCCTATATTTGAGTACCTATATGGAACATAACACCCACTCCTCTTCCGAACAGTCAATATTGATAAAAATGCTGGCGAACCATTTCCACTGTTAGGTAGTAGCGCATTAAAATCATTAAAACCATCACAAAGTGTTGTAAAAATATGGTCATAAAAGCATTTAAAAACAGTTTTAAGAGGTGGAAAAAGAGGAAGATAAATAAACTGTTACTTCGAAAATCAGTTTTTTGGGATTGATACTTAAGCCGAAGTCCTAATTGAGTTCGTTTATATAAGTCGAACCACTACAAGCGTCAGAAGGCCATGCATTTTCCAGCGAAAGTGTCAATTTAGAGGAAATGTTCCAATGTTAGTCGAGTTTTGGAAAAATAAGAAAACCTGAATTCTTTCCCAGCACACGATGAGGCAATTATAGATTAAGGGGCCAATTCCGATCTCGGCCGGAAGCGCACCTAACAGTATTCGTCCGGAAAAAAACCAAGCCGAACGTGTGTTTCCTGACCGATTCGAACAGTCGTCCGAACGAACAAGTATGATGCGCATAACAGCCCAGATTCCGAGCGAGCCGTACTCACCAATTCCAGCTCCTGTTCCCCGCCCGAGCCGGATCCGTAAACGCCGATTCGAGTCGCACGGAAGCAAATACAGAGCACCTTCCGGCCGGACGAGTACGATGGTCCTTCCGTACGCGCCGAACCCGTCGCTACGTCCGGCACGTCAGAGCATCCGGGAGAGCTGTACATAAGCTCCGATTCGCGCCACAAGATGATCCACGGCGACGAGACGAACAAGCCAGCGACGAGTACGAGTCGAAGCCACGAGAAACCCGAACGAGGCGACCCAACCATGAATCCCATCACGCAGGTCCTACCAATACTCTACATCTATTACCGGGACCGGTACGGACGCGTACGGCGCAGACGGTAAGTCAAACACCCACAACACAAACAAACGACACGTACCCGACATATGTCACACACACATAGGGATGCAGAAATGACGTACACTAGCAACAGCAGAACCATAGGGGTGGGATGGCTATCACCAATGCCATACACACCCATAGGGGGATGGATGCCTACCACTAATACCATCCCCACTCATAGGGGGATGGATGCCTGCCACTACTACCATCCCCACTCATAGGGGATGGATGCCTGCCACTAATACCATCCCCACTCATAGGGGGATGGATGCCTACCACTACCACCACCCCTACTCATGGGGGCCTGGATGCCTGTCACTACTACCCTCCCCACTCATAGGGGGATGGATGCCTGCCACTAATACCATCCCCACTCATAGGGGGATGGATGGCTACCACTACCACCACCCCTACTCATGGGGGCCTGGATGCCTGTCACTACTACCATCCCCACTCATAGGGGGATGGATGCCTACCACTACTACCATCCCCACTCATAGGGGGATGGATGCCTGCCACTACTACCCTCCCCACTCATAGGGGGATGGATGCCTGCCACTAATACCATCCCCACTCATAGGGGGATGGATGCCTACCACTACTACCATCCCCACTCATAGGGGGATGGATGCCTGCCACTACTACCATCCCCACTCATAGGCGGATGGATGCCTGCCACTAATACCATCCCCACTCATAGGGGGATGGATGCCTGCCACTACTACCATCCCCACTCATAGGGGGATGGATGCCTACCACTACCACCACCCCTACTCATGGGGGCCTGGATGCCTGTCACTACTACCCTCCCCACTCAAAGGGGGATGGATGCCTGCCACTAATACTATCCCCAATCATAGGGGGATGCATGCCTACCACTACCACCACCCCTACTCATGGGGGCCTTGATGCCTGTCACTACTACCCTCCCCACTCATAGAGGGATGGATGCCTGCCACTAATACCATCCCCACTCATAGGGGGATGGATGCCTACCACTACCACCACCCCTACTCATGGGGGCCTGGATGCCTGCCACTAATACCATCCCCACTCATAGGGGGATGGATGCCTGCCACTAATACCATCCCCACTCATAGGGGGATGGATGCCTGCCACTACTACTATCCCCACTCATAGGGGGATGGATGCCTACCACTACCACCACCCCTACTCATGGGGGCCTGGATGACCTGTCACTACTACCCTCCCCACTCATAGGGGGATGGATGCCTGCCACTAATACCATCCCCACTCATAGGGGGATGGATGCCTACCACTACCACCACCCCTACTCATGGGGGCCTGGATGCCTACCACCCACACAACCCCTACTCATAGGACGGGTAATGCATGACACAACCAGCATACTCCAACAAAAGGAATGTCTGAAAAATACATCCCCCCCAACACCATGACAAGCGTGTGTTGTCTGTGTAAAATGCCTACAACACTGAACATGACATTGAACATGCAATGTGACCCCCTATCACATGTGTCACACATAAATGTGTGTGGCCTCCACAATGCAAGCAGACCATGACCACTGTGGAAATGGGGTCTAACACCCCATCATCACAGTGAGCAAAAGGTAAGTGTGGGGTCCATAGCTGAAGCACATTTTGAACATTGTGGCAATGGGGTCTAAAGCCCCATCATCACAGTGACCATAATGTAAGTGTGGGGTCCATAGCTGAAGCACATTTTGAACATTGTGGCAATGGGGTCTAAAGCCCCATCACCACAGTGACCAAAATGTAAGTGTGGGGTCCATAGCTGAAGCACATTTCGAACATTGTGGCAATGGGGTCTAAAGCCCCATCACCACAGTGACCAAAAGGTAAGTGTGGGGTCCATAGCTGAAGCACATTTCGAACATTGTGGCAATGGGGTCTAAAGCCCCATCACCACAGTGACCAAAATGTAAGTGTGGGGTCCATAGCTGAAGCACATTTCGAACATTGTGGCAATGGGGTCTAAAACCCCATCACCACAGTGACCAAAATGTAAGTGTGGGGTCCATAGCTGAAGCACATTTTGAACATAGTGGCAATGGGGTCTAAAGCCCCATCACCACAGTGACCAAAATGTAAGTGTTGTCATGGGAAAAGCTGCAAATGCCAAACTGCATGGATGATTCCTGGTCACACAACAACAAACACATCAGTGGCCTAGTAGTGCTTGTGTCCCATAGCAACATAGATTGGGTGAGGCAAACAGTGCAGTGCCAATGAAACATCGCTTTGGCCATGTGCAGACAAACATCACCCATGGGGGCTCACATTGTCAACATTCACGAATAACACAATGACTGAAGTGACCATCATAATGCAGACCCACATATCTGCACCAATGGACACACAAATGTAGATATCCTGTGGAGACTGTAGATGTGAGGTGAACAAATGCCATTCCATGGCAGCAATGGGACATACAAACCATGATCATTGTGCTGACTGATGACCTAGGAGTCCCAGGGACAGCAGGGGAAAGCCACCAAACAACATACAGCCAATGGCACACTAAAGAAATGCCAATGCAGTGGTGCAAAGGCACAAACACAAACAGGCAGACTCACACTGCATATCAAACACAACAGGTGATGGGGGGGTGTGCCAGTGTCCCCAGGCAACCACACAACACATGAGGAGGCCTGAATCCCTATTACACAGATGTCAATACAGTGCCACACAAAAGTAACTCATGGATCGGATTCCCCTATGTGGGCAATCAGGCATTGTTAGATGAGAGGGAGCCCAAATTACAAATGTCACACAACATTGTAGGAACAGCAACTAACACAGCAAGAGACAGACCCACCACAGGACTACCCCCAGGGACCCCACATTGTGGTGACACTGGCCTGCATGGTAATCCCACTGTGATGACAAAGGTAGATGTCGTACACACTGTGAACCACAGTCATGTGTCCTGAGCAACTAACTACCATCACACCTACACAAGCACAAATCAATCAGCACAGCCTGTCAGCCAAGGCCAACAAGGAGGTAGGGGTCTAGCCGTGCAACAACTCTCATTTGCACACACTCAACACCACACACCTTGATCTCCACCAATGTGCAGCAGTGAAGCTCACATGGACTGGTGACATTGCACATGCACCCATGACAATCCCAGGGGTGGTGGGGGGAACTAAGGTGGAGATACCCATCACACATGGCCAGTCAACAAGACTTGTGAATGTCTGACACACTGCACAGTATGCTGTACATGGGCATGACGTCAAATCCACACCAACCAATGGGATCCCGGCCACAGTCACACACCAATGAAGAAGCCAAGGTCACCCACAAAGAACACACATAGACAACTTCCAACATTGCAGCTCTGACCCTGAGGAGTGGCAGCAGTCACACACACAACGTGTCACAATCACTGAAAGCTAACACAAACTGTAAATTACATGACTTGTGTAACCAACAAGTGCCAAGGGGAATCCTGACTGTGTCTCATCTGCGTTTGCCCACAAACTCAGCCCTGACAGCAAACACACCTATGGATGACACCCTGATGACCAGTAATGTGCCATGCACCCACATCACAGAGAACCCAGGGCGAAGATTTGGGGGAACATTGCTCAACTCAGCAAGCATCACAAACAGGAACATCACTAGGGACCCCAGCCTGCGTAGCAAAATGGAAGTGAACACACACAGACATGCTCACACAACACACACCTTGGGCTCAGGCAATGTCACGGAATTACACACTGCCATGAGGGGACTCCACTCCTGTGTAAGGAAACCTGTGCCATACGTTGTCTCTGGAGGGCTCTATCATGTCAGCAGAACACTTGGTCACTCAGTCAACAATTAGCACAAAATGAAGGCTCTCGTCACATCAGCCTGGTCATGGCAGTGTCACCGAAATCATCTGCACCGATCAAATACACATGTATAGCAAGTTGCACTGATACCACAGATGAGTCCTTCTCCATTGATGCCCAAACTTGCATGTCCAGTGGAGATGGTCACACGGTCAGGGAAATAGACAAATTGAACAATGGCAAGCACATCTGATGTGCAGGGGTGTAAGCCACAGATGTGATATTGCAAAAACATGTAGGGAATCCCATTGGCAAATATGAAAAACATGACACCCTCATATTGCTGCAAATAATGACATGGCTACAAACCAGGATAGGACACATTCACCCTGGACCACATGGGGTCCTGCACAGTAACACTTTATTTACCTGATATCAAAAATCACCATCACTGCATCAAGGGCATGGTTAGCATCCTCAACATCATGTACATCTGAAGCAAAACCACTAGAGAACTGAAAGGAGCTTTATTCAGCATATGTGATTTGAAAATAGAAAGTCCAGACAAAACCCAAAGGCCAATGGCCAGTCCATGACTAAAGTCCAAACAGGGTGACAGTGGCAGATGTCACCCTTCGCTTGCCTGCACTGCTACTAACCAGGGACACTCCCTCGGAGGGGCATACGGGGGGCAGGCCAGGCACCGCAGGGACAGGATCAGGGCTCACCAGAAGGAGGCAGGGAAGGGGTGGCTGGTGCTGGAGAGTCACTGACAACTGCAGTGACGGTGTCTGACATGGTGTGTGCCGGCACAACTGGGGGGCATGAGTCAGATGGTGTGGGTGCCGGCACAACTCCAGTGGGCTGGCCAGATGGAGTGGACAGGTTCCCCACTGCAGTGCCCAAGTCAGACGGGGTGGTAGTGGACTCCACTGCAGTGCCCATCTCCAGGGGAGTAGAATGGGGTTCAGGTAAGGTGGGCAGGACAGAGGGGGAGGACACGGTCTCCACACCAGTGGCACAAACATGTGCAGCAGGGGGTGTGGGGCTGGAAGAGCAAGTGGTAGGTGGAGAAGGCCGCATCATTTTGGGGATGGTGTATCTGTGGGTGGGGGAACCTGGGGCAGGGTGTGGTGGGGGAACCTGTGTTGTGGGTGCCTGAGGGATGGAGGAAGGAGACTGTGTGGTTGACCCGCAGGGCGGTGGCAAGGTCTTGCTCTTCCGGGCCCGGGGGGACTTGCGGGTGGGGGCCTCAGTCTGTCTGCGCCTGGGGGAGGGTGTCCGGGGTCGAGGGGCACTCCCCTCTGTGTGGGTGGACTTCCTCTTCCCCCTGTATGCTGGATCAGCGGGATCGGAGGGGAAGAGGCCGAGGTCACAGAGGAAGAGCTGCTTTGTAGGTGGGGTTGCAGGTGAGGCAAGGGAAGGGGTCTTCGAGGGAGAGGATTTTGAGGACTGCGGAGTGACTGTGGATGCCTGTGTGTGTGTCTGTTCTCCATCCCCTGTGGGTGTGGTATCAGTCCCCTGAGGATGCTTGTGTGCATGTTTTGCCCTTGTTTTGGGTGTTTTTGTGCTGCTTGTGTCTGTGTGTTTGGGTGATTGTGCAGGTGTGCATGTGCTTGGGACAGGTAGGGTGCCAGGAAGTGTGGATGGGGCAGAGGTAGGAGGAGTGATGGACTGTTGGAGGAGGGACACTGCTGCCGTCAGGGAGGAGTCCATGGACCTATTCCTCCTCTGTAGGGCAGACATGCCCGTCGAGATGCCCTCCATGAATGACACCAGCTATGTCAACAGAGTGGTGTGTGCATGGAGGACACTCAGCATTGCTGTCTGCTCTACATGGAGCTGGCGAAGTAGGTACACAGACTCCTCACTCAGGGCAGCAGGGGACACAGGGGCAGGGGGTGCGGTGCCTGGCATGAAGGAGACAAGCTCCCGAACACGGGAGCCTCCACGGACCTCTGGAATGGGAGCCAATGGGAGGGTGGTGGTGGTGGTGGTGGCGGGGCCAGACATACTAGCTGGGGTGTGGTGGCTGCTGACACCCGCCTCCACAAGGGAGTCATCCTCCGAGCTGCTGTGGTCCTCAGCTGAGGTAGATGGTGCTGAGGACTCCTCGGTGTGGCTCCCCTCGCCCTCCGTGCCACTGGGTCCCTCCGACCACTCATCGGCTGCTGACCCAGTCTGGCTCTGCAGCTCATCCTGGTCCGTGGAGCTGTCCCCTCCTGTGGCCGTGGATGTATCTGCAAACAATTAGGGAATCAGACAAACATCAGTCACCTGCACTGACCGCACACACCACAGTAAGTACAGCACATTACAGAGCAAGCCCTGGCATCCTCAGTTGAACATTGCCAAAAGTCCTCACACAGATTAGGAGAAGCCATTTGTCAGTCTGATGGTCAACCATGGCACTCACACCCCTCCTGCCCTTGCACCCATCTGTCTGGTGCCTGTTGGATGGTAATACCCCAGTGTGGACACATGCACCACATACACAGTTGTTGGACATTGCAGAGAACACGGTGAAGTATGTGAACATGCACACATCACATCTCTTGCCACTGAGTCAGTACAGGTGTCCGGATAAAGGGATGGCCAGAGTCTAATTAGAAATGCATGTGATGCATACCAGCACCAGACACCATGATGCACCCATGTCCGGATAGTCAATGCCACAATGGGGTGCATGTTGCACATGTCACTCCCCTGCAGGATCACTCTTAGGAAGTTTAATGCCATGGCACAGGCATGCCTGCAAAGTCATACATCACTGACTCCAGTCACATGGGCATGGCAGCCAGCCAACAACAGTCTGCACTTTGTCACAATCCTAGGTAATGGGGAATGCAAGTTATGTAGCTGACAAGTGCACATGTCCATCCCCCACAAACCACATCATCTGAACTCTTATTTGTCCACGTCATGTCAATTGGACATATTGGAGACATGAAACACAACTCTATGAACCTGAGCACCTCACAGTCTGCTGTGAATGAAAAACAGCTGCCTGAAATTCACAGTCGCATACACCTGTGTGCACAGTCAAGTGATCAAACACCTATAAGTCACAGAAGTATTGTCTCTCATGGTCACATCTCAGATGGCATGCTGAGCCCTAAACGATAAACATCCCAGTAGTCCTGACAACGAAGCCACAGCACAATGACACAGAGGCAGACACCTGAGGGAACATTTCACTGATCACATCATGTCAGCTGATACACGGGAGTGGGAGTACAGAGTGTATTGTATGCCATGGAGTAGGCATGACTGTCCTGCTCCACCTGAAAGAGGGATGAGCCCTGGACAGTAGGCAGGTGGCTAAACATGTGTGACACACTTGATATACATACTCGTGAGGCCCAAACATTGTTCCCACCCACAGCATGGGGGTGTGCCAAATACCCCAGGGACATGTGGTGATTCAGATCAGCAAGTGGACCACATATCAAAGTTACACCCAGATTACATGTCAGAACTTAGGCATTGTGTAAGCAATTGACCCACCCATGAATCCCACCACAAAGTCACGGGAACAAATGCTGTCCCCCACCTTGAGCGAAGCAAAATGCAAGGACACAGTACCCAAGTGACACAATTTCCTGACTGTAAGGGCCACACCTGCGTATCAGATGAGGAGTGGGCATGTCACAATTGAGGGACATGGGTCCTGGACCACAAGACTGATGTACTGTGGAAGTTTAACCAGGCCAGAGGAGGGCACATAGCATGTCAGACAAAGTTCACAGTGCAGTCATGGACTCACCCCCTCCTTGCTGCTGTCTGGCCTTCAGCTGCCCATCCAGGTCAGGGAAGACCACCGCCAGGATCCTGAGCATGTGGGGGTCAGGGTCCGGTGTCCGCCCCTCCTGCGAGGAGGCGACAGCTTCAGCTGGACCCTTGTGATCCTCCGGGTCCAGCCCCGAAGGTCCTGCCACCTCTTCTGGCAGTTGCAGATCCGGCGCTTGTAGACCCCCACGGATCTTACTGCCCGGGCAATGGTCAGCCAGATTTCCTGCTTCTGGTGGGCATCAACCTGTGAGGATGACAAAGTGAAAATGCCATTACTACACATGCAACATATACGTGCATCACACAGTTGGATATACATGTCTCAATCACAGGAGCATATGATGTACACAGGCAGTGCAACGATGGCTATGAACAGTTTGCCAGCAGTTACTACATGGTATCATTACATGGGAAGTAAACCTTGTTGGAATGCACTGTTACTGCACTGTACCTGTTCAGTGCATGTAACTACACACTTTGGGGGGTGAGAGCTACTCAGTGAGCATGCTAGCCAGTGGTGTGCACACTGTAAGTCTTGCTACTCAGACAACATGCACAATTAGTAAGGCAGTTGACAGCACACTCACCTGCTCCCCTGGTTTTCCATACAGCTTGCTGTACTGTGGAAGGAGGCTGTCCAGCAGGGCCTGGTTCTCCTCAAGGCTGAAGGCTGGGGCTCTCTCCACAGTACGTGCCATTGCAGTAGCCAGAGGATGCAGAGACAGCAGCAGTGTTGGTGGCAGATGTCGTCCTGGAGCATGTAGTGCAGGTAAGTGAGCTCTCAGGGGAACAGCCAGCATTATATGTGTGCTGCAGAGGCAGATACTGTCC
Organism: Calotriton arnoldi; assembly: GCA_963921515.1. Lineage (NCBI taxonomy): Eukaryota > Metazoa > Chordata > Amphibia > Caudata > Salamandridae > Calotriton > Calotriton arnoldi. Next base: position 669,329 of record CAWUFW010006234.1, read on the forward strand.
CATGTGTCCAAAGTGATAGGTCCAAGTCGTTTGCATCTTCTGAATCTGGCCAATCCATGGAATTGCACCACTAATACACGCCCACAGCATCCTTCAAAAGTTCAACTTCATGACACCCATGAATTTGCAACATTGTTGTGGCTGGCCAACTGAATTCACTGCATCAGACTCGTTGAAGCTTCGAAAACGCGTCCGTTGCCATGCCAGGCCCTAGCCAATGCGTGCCCACCGATCGGTCCATTGCTGTACAACGCGTATTCCGGGAAACAACGCGTACCCGCTCACAACAGATGCAATGGCCAGTGCGTGCACACCGATCGGTCCATTGCTGTACAACGCGTACCCGCTCACAACAGATTCAATGGCCAGTGCGTGCACACCGATCGGTCCATTGCTGTACAACGCGTACCCGCTCACAACAGATTCAATGGCCAGTGCGTGCACACCGATCGGTCCATTGCTGTATAACGCGTACCCGCTCACAACAGATTCAATGGGCAGTGCGTGCACACCGATCGGTCCATTGCTGTACAACGCGTACCCGCTCACAACAGATGCAATGGGTGCACACCGATCGGTCCATTGCTGTCCAACGCGTACCCGCTCACAACAGATTCAATGGCCAGTGCGTGCCCACCGATCGGTCCATTGCTGTCCAACGCGTACCCGCTCACAACAGATGCAATGGCCAGTGCGTGCACACTGATCGGTCCATTGCTGTACAACGCGTACACGCTCACAACAGATTCAATGGCCAGTGCGTGCACACCGATCGGTCCATTGCTGTACAACGCGTACCCGCTCACAACAGATTCAATGGCCAGTGCGTGCACACCGATCGGTCCATTGCTGTACAACGCGTACCCGCTCACAACAGATTCAATGGCCAGTGCGTGCAAACCGATCGGTCCATTGCTGTACAACGCGTACCCGCTCACAACAGATTCAATGGCCAGTGCGTGCACACCGATCGGTCCATTGCTGTACAACGCGTACCCACTCACAACAGATGCAATAGCCAGTGCGTGCACACCGATCGATCCATTGCTGTACAACGCGTATTCCGGGAAACAACGCGTACCCGCTCACAACAGATGCAATGGCCAGTGCCTGCACATCGATCGGTCCATTGCTGTACAACGCGTACCCGCTCACAACAGATGCAATGGCCAGTGCGTGCACACCGATCGGTCCATTGCTGTACAACGCGTATTCCGGGAAACAACGCCTACCCGCTCACAACAGATGCAATGGCCAGTGCGTGCACACCGATTGGTCCATTGCTGTACAACACGTACCCGCTCACAACAGATTCAATGGCCAGTGCGTGCACACCGATCGGTCCATTGCTGTACAATGCGTACCCGCTCACAACAGATGCAATGGCCAGTGCGTGCACACCGATCGGTCCATTGCTGTACAACGCGTCCCTGTACAGGTCACTCACATATGTCACCATGCTTGTCACTGGTGAACGTATCCCAGCCACATATACTTGCCAGGGACTCAGGGGCACACGTACAACACCACAGCCTGTCCACACTATATCCTAAGGCATGTAAGGCTGCATTACCTTTTCTGTGTATGGGGGTCAACATGTGGTTTTTGGGGTGGCACTTGGGGGCTGTGCACGTGTTCATGGGGACAGGATCCTTTGTGTGTTGTGCACATGACCACTGTGGTGTGCAACTGTTCATTTCAGAGCATGTGGCATGGTCACATTTCCAGGTTGTGTATGTCATGTCACATACCCCCAGAGTCCCATGTGGGAAGGTATGTACGTCACAGGGTGACCCATTGCCACAATAGTGATGGCCCTCCACAGTCTGTGTGCATGTTGTGTTTCCGATGTCTCTGATTCCATGTGCACAATGGGAGACAGTCTCCACATCCACGTTGTTTGTGCATGGACCTTGATGTTGTGCGTGTGTGTGTCACAGACGTCCATGTCTGATCCTGCGGAGGCAACAGGGGCCACTACCTGTGGGAGTCATGTTTGTTTTTCTGACGTGTACATGATACGCCATGTCATGCAAGTGTCCATGTGGCAAGACAGGGTCCCTGGGAATCTACCTGTCAATGAGCTGTGATGCCTGTGGCGCATCTGTCCAGACATGTCACTGTGGTGTGTGTTTGGAATGTGACAGCAGTAAATGGGTACTGTGACACAGCCTAATGGTTTCCCATAGCACAACCTGGAACCTGTTGTCAACACATGTTGAACTGAGATGTTAGATGATGGCCATGTAGGTGCCATATATGTCCATACAGAACGGCACACACATCAAGTACTTGTGTCTCGTAATGATGTATCATGTGATATTGAGTATGGTCAATGCCACATATGTGGGGTGACTGACAATCTTTCTTTCTTCACCTATGCACTGCAGGGCACCAGCTGTCCATAGACCATTCCCTGACCTTGCAACGATGGTGGAACGTGACAGCATCCGACGGTACCGCTTCACCAGGCAGCTGATTGAGGATTTGGCAGTGCGCTTGGCCCCACATTTGCAACCTGGCCGGCCGTACCCTACAGCGCTGACCCCCAAGGTGAAGGTGATGGCAGCCCTACACTTCTTTGCCACCGGTACCTTTCAACACACTGTGGCGTCTGCTGGTGGGATGTCACAAACTATGTTCAGCCGTGTGCTACGCAATGTTTTGGAGGCAATGTTGAGATGCCTGAACCAGTACATCTATTTCCCTAAACGTCAACAACTCACTGACGTCAAGAGTGACTTCTATGCCCTGGGGAGGATGCCACATGTCATTGGCTCCATTGATGGGACACATGTGGCTTTGGTACCACCACAGGCACATGAGCAGCCATACAGGAACAGGAAACATTATCATTCGATCAATGCTCTGGTGGTATGTCTTGCAGATATGAGCATCTCACATGTGTGTGCCCATTTCCCTGGTTCGGCACACGATGCCTACGTGATGAGGAGTAGTCGCATCCCGAGGATGATGTCACAGATGCAGAACCAGCGTGCCTGGCTTGTCGGTGTGTACTGACTTTGTACCATTGTGTGTGTTCTGCTATGTTGTATTCCGCCCTCTTTTCCAACTCAGCTAATGTCTGTCTGTAGGTGACTCCGGATACCCCAACATGCCGTGGTTGCTGACACCCCTCAGGAACCCTGTGACACCAGCCCAGATGCGCTACAATGAGGCACATGGTCGGACCAGGAGAGTGATCGAGCAAACATTTGGTCTCCTCAAGAGCCGCTTCCGCTGCCTGGACAAGACAGGAGGGGCCCTCCCATATGCCCCAGCAAAGGTGTGCAAGATTGTCATCGTCTGCTGCATGCTACACAACCTGGCAGTGCGGAAGGAGTTGCCTCTCATCCTGGATGACGATGACCAACATCCGCCACCTGTGGCGGATCCTGGCCTGGGCCACGATGCCAGTGATGATGATGATGATGATGGTGATGTCCGCACACAGCTCATCACCAACTTCTTCAGCTGAATGTGAGTATCCAGAGAGTTGTCATGCCAATGATGTGAGTTTGTGTGATATGTGTTGGTGGTGCTCTGGTGCTGTTTGAGTGTGGCCATGTGCTACTTGACTGGAAGCGTGCAGCGATGTGTCCTTACAGGTAGTCTGTACTCACCAACAGTGTTGACATGCTAACTTGGTTTTCTGTTAGTAACTTGTGACATGTATTGGGCATGAGTATTGCAGTTCTGTCCTGTTCTTCAGTGCTTTTGACTGTGTGTCATGTCTGTCCTTCACAGGGTACTTTCAGAGTTGTTTGGTCAACTGTGATCCCCCGACACCATGATTCAACTTCCAGGGTGGAAGCAGTTGTTTCCCTACAGGTGATGTGCCACACACCCCTGGACTTTATTTCTTCTACACTTGTTGACTGTGTGGCCCCTGCCACGTAGGATTACCTTGCATCTGTAGTGGAAACAACATGTTGCAAATGTGTAATAAACCTGTGCTTCACTTTGGGATGTGCGTTGTCTGTGGTCACACATCTGACTGACATGTGCTTACTGCACCTGTGGGCTAGTTAACACAGACTGTGAATAGGTGTGGTGTCTGTGCATTCCACTGTATTTCCTGGCAACATCAGTGTAGGCGATGAGTCTGATGGCCCTGGTGTGTATGTGTTGTGTAGCCCTAGTGGTGTGTCTCCCTCATATGTGTCACGTCGCCATGACTCACATGACGGTGTTGAACTTGCTGTAGCAGTTAGCATGCATAATGTCATTTAGCAGATCACCATCTCCATGACAGAAACCACGTTGGAATCACAACAGAGGCAAGTATGGTGTATTAGTGAGTTTATTTCAATACATGTGTGAGGATAGTGCACAGGATGGTGGGTGCTGTACATTGGGATTGGAATCCAAAGTTCCCAGATGAGTTGGAAGTCTTGGTAGCAGAAATGTCCTGAGTAAAGTCCACAGTCATCTGATACATTGGGCCAACTTAAGCTCCCCATGTCATGTGGGAGAGTTGGGTTGCATTCGACAGGGTGAACAGTTTGCACACAAAGGAGAATTTCCAGAACAGGTGTTGGGTTCCTGGGGGATGTACATGGCCATCGGCCTCTCAGTTTTCCTTCCTCGGACGACCCCTCTTCTTTCGGGGGACCCTCACGTGCAGGCTGCTGCGGTGCAGAGGACTCTCCGCCAGAGTCATCCTCCCTCCCTGTGGCAGTTGCAGTTGTTGCAGCACCATATGTTGTGGGCACACAGGGAGGTGTGGCCATGTTGGTGCTAATCTGGCGGAGGCATGTCAATATGTCCCTATGCACCGCTGTCAGTTCTTCCAATGTGTCCCACTTGGACTCCATGCCAGACATGTGTGTCTCCACACGGGACATGTGTGAGTCCAAGCGGGCATGATGGGCAGCCTGCTGCTGTTGAATGTCCTTGAGGATCCCCACTACCTGGCTGACCTCTCCGGTGCTATTCTGGTACGCATCAGCAATGCGTGCCAGTTGTGGGTCATCATGCAGTCCAGACCCCTCTGCAAACAGCGACCTATGTCTACCACCCTCCCACCACCCCTGGCGACACGTGCGGGACCTGCGGTGGCACGCACAGGTGACCGTAGGCCCACTTGGGGGTTGTTACTGGGGTCGTTGTCCGTTGCTCCACGTTGGGCCGGGTTCCCTGTGCTGTTGTCATCGGTGGTCCTTGGTCTGTCCGTGTTGGCAGGGGTGGTCTGTGTGTTGGCAGTTGTTGGAGGGGTGGGTGCAGGGGGTGCAGATGTTGGTCCTGCTGGTGCTGCATGATGACTCACACCGGAGGGGCCAGGTAGGTCTTCGCCATCTGAGGAGGGCAGAGGCTGTTCCACACCAGTGAGCTCAGTGTCCCCCGGAGCCTGGGACAGGGACTCCTCATCATCTGCTGCTGTGTCCCCATCATCACCTGTTTTTGGAAGAGACACACAATGTATGTTATGTTTCTACAGGCATCAATGGTTCACACACCTGACAGTTGTGACTGTACCTCTGGATGCGGGCCTGTACATTGCATTGTCCTCAGTTGTCACAGTCAGAGGTTGATATTGGTGTAGCACATTGTCCTGCCAACCTGAAGCTTTTCAATGTGAATGTTGAGGTGTGTGCATGGCCATCATTGGTGGTATTTGGTGGACAGCCGGCCCTCCTTCTCCCCCCAGCCCAGTTATCCCACCATGAAGCATGCCACCCTTGCAGTATGTGCAGGTTGACTCTCAGGATGTCAGTCAGTGGTGTCCTGCTGTTGGTTGTTGCACAGTTCCCAGCAGGGCCTTGTGCTCCCCACAGCTGAGGCCAGTGTCAGACATCTTTGAAGTGGCTTTTCACTGCCTGTGAGGTGTGCATGCTTCAGTGTGAGCTTGCTGGGCCATGTGGGTGGGGGATGTTGTGCTGTGACTACCACTCCCATCATGCTATTGCCTACAACCCCCTTCCCAGCATGCCCATACTTCCTTCCTTTTGACTCTGCTTCCCTGTGGGGTAGTGTGCCTGTGCTGACATGATGGCTGACAGTGTTGTCCTGGCGTTTGTTTGGCTTCAAGTCCCAAGGGTGTCCCTGTGCTTCACACAGCATAACCCAGGGTGGTGGTTCTTTGTGGGATATTTAATTGGAGTGTGAGGCATTGCATTCTCCCAGGTGAGTTGTGTGGAGTTTGTGTTAAGGGGTGTGTAAGAAAAGCTGCTTGTAACTATGGTCAGAGCTGTCAGTCCTCCTTCCCACCCAGCCAGATATCCCACCATGGAACGTGCTTCCATTGCAGGGAGTGCAAGTTGGCTTTCAGGATGTCAGTCAGTGGTGTCCTGCTGTTGGTTGGTGCACAGTTCCCAGCAGGGGCTTGTGCTCCCCACAGCAGTACCCAGTGTCAGCCATCTTGTCAGTTGTTTTCCACTCCCTGTGATGTGAGCATGGTTCAGAGCGGTGTTGATGGGCCAATTGTGAGGGTGACCAATATCTATGACTACAACTCCCATCATGCTATTGCCTACACCCCCTTCCCAGCATGCCCATACTTCCTTCCTTTTGAGTGGACTTCACTGTGTGTGAGTGTGACAGCAATGGCAAGATGGCTGACAGTGGTGTCCTGCTGTTGGTTGTTGCACAGTTCCCAGCAGGGCCTTGTGCTCCCCACAGCAGTACCCACTGTCAGCCATCTTGTCAGTTGTTTTCACCTCCCTGTAATGTGAGCATGGTTCAGAGTGGTGTTGATGGGCCAATTGTGAGGGTGACCAATATCTGTGCCTACAACTCCCATCATGCTATTGCCTACACCCCCATTCCCAGCATGCCCATACTTCCTTCCATTTGAGTGGACTTCACTGTGTGTGAGTGTGACAGCAATGGCAAGATGGCTGACAGTGGTGTCCTGCTGTTGGTTGTTGCACAGTTCCCAGCAGGGCCTTGTGCTCCCCACAGCAGTAGCCAGTGTCAGCCATCTTGTCAGTTGTTTTCCACTCCCTGTGATGTGAGCATGGTTCAGAGTGGTGTTGATGGGCCAATTGTGAGGGTGACCAATATCTGTACCTACAACTCCCATCATGCTATTGCCTACACCCCCCTTCCCAGCATGCCCATACTTCCTTCCTTTTGAGTGGACTTCACTGTGTGTGAGTTTGACAGCAATGGCAAGATGGCTGACAGTGGTGTGCTGCTGTTGGTTGGTGCCCAGTTCCCAGCAGGGCCTTGTGCTCCCCACAGCTGAGGCCTGTGTCAGACATATTTGAACTGGCTTTTCACTGCCTGTGAGGTGTGCATGCTGCAGTGTGAGCTTGCTGGGCCATGTGGGTGGGGGATGTTGAGCTGTGACTACCACTCCCATCATGCTATTGCCTACACCCCCTTCCCAGCATGCCCATACTTCCTTCCTTTTGACTCTGCTTCCCTGTGGGGTAGTGTGCCTGTGCTGACAGGATGGCTGACAGTGTTGTCCTGGCGTTTGTTTGGCTACAAGTCCCAAGAGTGTCCCTGTGCTTCACACAGCATAACCCAGGGTGGTGGTTCTTTGTGGGATATTTAATTAGAGTGTGAGGCATTGCATTCTCCCAGGTGAGTTGTGTGGAGTTTGTGTTAAGGGGGTGTGTAAGAAAAGCTTCTTGTAACTATGGTCAGAGCTGTCAGTCCTCCTTCCCACCCAGCCAGATATCCCACCATGGAAGGTGCTTCCATTGCAGGGAGTGCAAGTTGGCTTTCAGGATGTCAGTCAGTGGTGTCCTGCTGTTGGTTGGTGCACAGTTCCCAGCAGGGGCTTGTGCTCCCCACAGCAGTACCCAGTGTCAGCCATCTTGTCAGTTGTTTTCCACTCCCTGTGATGTGAGCATGGTTCAGAGTGGTGTTGATGGGCCAATTGTGAGGGTGACCAATATCTGTGACTACAACTCCCATCATGCTATTGCCTACACCCCCTTCCCAGCATGCCCATACTTCCTTCCTTTTGAGTGGACTTCACTGTGTGTGAGTGTGACAGTAATGGCAAGATGGCTGACAGTGGTGTCCTGCTGTTGGTTGTTGCACAGTTCCCAGCAGGGCCTTGTGCTCCCCACAGCAGTACCCAGTGTCAGCCATCTTGTCATTTCTTTTCCACACCCTGTGATGTGAGCATGGTTCAGGGTGGTGTTGATGGGCCAGTTGTGAGGGTGACCAATATCTGTGACTACAACTCCCATCATGCTATTGGCTACACTGACTTCACCAGCATACTCAGAATTCATTCCTTTCAGTGAGCTTCCTGTGAGGTGGTGTTCTAGTGGTGGCAAAATGTCTAACTGTGTTTGTTGGTTATATTTGTGCCACTGCCTTGCTGTATTTGTAGTTAGGTTTGTACATATCATGACACAGTTACATATCACTATGAGATGGCATGTATTGTGTTTATCTGACTGACAGACAAATCTTGGGGTGATTATCTTTTTGTTGCTGTGGATTTGCTAAGGGTGCATGGTTTGACTATCCCCTTGACAGTGATGTGTGTGTATTGTCACACAATATTGGGTATATTGGTTGTGTACTCACCAGGCTCTGGGATGTTTGATAGTCCATATACGCTCACTGGTGGTAGGATGGCCCGCACCTTCTCCTCCCAGGGCCTGAGGTATAGTGGTTTGGCAGGAGGGCCACTGCCGGTGCACTGACTCACGATGTAATCCTTCTTTAGTAGGTCCCTGACCCTCCTGCGCACATCATACCACCTGTTCTGGATGTCTTCCTTTGTGCGCAAACATGGTGATTGTGCATTCACCCTGTTGAAGATCGTCTCCCACATCTTGGTTTTCTGTGATATGGGGGTCTGTTGGACCAATGTACCAAACAACTGTGGCTCTACCCTGAGGATCTCATCTACCAGGACTTCCAATTCACTGTCTAGGAACTTTGGATTCTTCTTTGGGGGCATGGTGATGGGTGGTGGTGGTGATTGATGTGTGTGTGTGTGCAAGTGAGCGTGTGTGAGTGTAGGTTTTGCTGGGTGTATGTGAGGGTGCTATTTGTTGAGGTGCTAATGGTGTGTGGCTTGTGTGATGGATGAGCTGTGAGTGTGTCTGTGGTTGCTGTCTGATGGTGTTCTGTGCTGGCAGGTCAGTTGAATTTGCAAAGTATCATGGTAGGGATTTGTGGCCTTTATGTAGGTGGAGTTGGGGGTGGGTCCTTGTTCCATGTTTTTTTCCCTGTATTTATTGACTTTGTAATTGCTTGTTTGGCCCTTTTTTTTCCTTTGTATTTTTTGTGCATGTAGGAGACGTTCTTCTGACCGAGTAGGACGCTGCATTTGTCTCGTGCGAGCTTCTCCGAGTCGTTCACGCTGTGTTTCTGCTAGGTTTATTGTGCGGCGTATGCGTCGGTCACCGAGTATTGGCTTCCTTCGGCTGGCTTTTGTATGCGTGTCGGTCGTACGGCTTGAGCTCCGTGCGACTCGGTCTGGTTTTCCACGATTTACATTTTATTGCGCGGTTCGGAGTTCGCGGGTACGTTTCGTTCGGGTTCATTCCTGGTGCGTGTCGGTCGGTTCTATTCACGTGGTTTCCCGCCGGATAGCTTGTTTCCGTCCGGTTCGGTCGTTCGGCTAGTGTTCCGTACGAGTCGGTCGTGATTCACATGCATTTCATCGTACTACCCAGGTCGGGCAGCGCCGGTACGTGTCGGTCGGACTATATTCCCATACCGAGTCGGTCGGTATGTTTTCCGGCCCGAATCGGAATCGACCCCAAAGTGTCCTGGCTGGGAGACGCAACATCGTCGTTGCTTGCTGCTGCAGGGGACGATCCTTGTAACACCTCGCAAAGTACGTCAATGGGGCACAGATGATATTCAGTACTGCCAATAGCTGGTGTAGAGGCAGCCGGTGCTGTAGTCGATACCTCTGTGCTAGTGGTGCTAGCGGTGAAGCTGATGCTCAACCCAGTTGTAAAAGGCACCTGCGGATTCTCGAGGAATGCAGCCATCAAGATGGGAATACGCTGGGGACATTGCCGAGCATGGGCCCTCAGGGGTGCCAGCCGGGTATTCAAGTCTGCAGGCGTGTCTATTGCAAGTGTCAGACAGAGGTCCAACACGCATTCTTTAACGCAAAACAGGCATCAAAGAACTGGTAAGATGCAGTCCATCCAGACTGGTCTAAGCGATAGGAACCAAGAGGCACTTAGTTCCCGTAGGCGAGGTGTGCCTAGATGCTGTACCATGCGCTCACGGTATTTGCACTCCAGGGGCGCTTTTGCCATCTCATTGGTAATTGGGCCATCCATTGCGGAGCAGAAAAATGACAATCAGGATTCCTGCGATAGAAAGCAGGGTCAGCGGAAGACCTCCAAAAACGCTTCCCAATACGGAGTGTATAAAATTTGGAATAACTCAGAGGATTGTCTGAAAGGTGCTTAGAAATCCTGACCCTATGGTCTGAAATAGGTGTACAATACCACTCGTATCAGACATGTTAAAGATACGACCCACCATTTCTGCGAAATGAAAGGGGCAGTTTGTACTTATAAGTGCCTGTATCTCGGTCGAGGTCCTTGTGATTTGAAGATCAAAGGTCTTTCGAGCGGAGGATAAGGGTACGGGTTGCTGCAATAGCATGGCTTTCAGCCTGCTCAAAGTATCAAATTGTATAAAGGAAACATTCAACGAAGGCCATAACGGCGCCTCCTTGACTGTACTTGTTGGGGGAAACAATACTTGATTACAGCAAGTGACCCTGGAGTTCACAGTGACCAGATAGGCAATGCCCGGAAGCAAACCCACAGCAACCTTGATCGTTCAGCATCAAGTAACTCCCATTCGAGAGCAGCTCGAATACCGGTGTAATCACGGCTGCTGGAGTCCCTTTCAGGTGGTAGGACAAGTTTGCTACCGACCCATTACAAGCTCCGTGCAATGAAATGTCCTGGCACATGAGAGAACCGCTTAGAGCGTTCTTGCAGTTTGTACCGCTTAGAAACACTTCCCGATCCCCATTCCGGCATCAAAATCTGTATGTTAATTCCAAAGATTCCTTATTGTATTCCTTACCCACCTTTTCATATTTGCCCGCCTGCCTTTGCTCAAGGCAATATTGAAACTGAAAAGTAGTGACCGGTAGAGTGTGTGGCCATGGATAAGCCATTCCGTAGACGGAGATTCCGCTACCGTGAATGATAACCTGTCCAGTTTTTCAATATGCAGCATTGTATATTTGCTCCCCTTTGTGCCATTTCCATCTGTTTATCTATTAGATTATATTCAGAAAACAGAGACGTACTGTTGATATAACGCCAAGGCACATAGCCTGCATGCAAAGATTGCAGCGTCCAGCTTAATAACATAACGGAACGAAACTGAGATTGCCCGTGTTGTAATATGGCTAAATATTGTTCCAGTACGTCTATCGCAGAAGATACAATGTTGCCTAAGGAATATATCCTGGAGGTCAAAGTTGTTAACCCGTTGTCTACCACTGCTAGAGATTTCTCCAAGTTAATACTGTCTATTTCCCATATTCTCTCTGCGGCCTCTTGTTGGGATATTTTCCAGTTTTCATTATAGGCCGCATAAATGCCAGCATATATGAAACTTTTCTGACGAGGTTTCCTGGGACCTAGTAAAAAATCCCTAAGATCCATGTCTTGTAAGAGTAAGGCTAAGTGATGTTTCACTTCTGTGAGTGTTGAGGTTTCTAGCCAATCAAGGCACAACTTCCCAACACTGTAGGATGTCACTACCCTTGGATGTTCTCTCTGTACATAACGTGGGTCTGTCCTGTGGATATTGAACCCTTCGGTTATACCCCAGAATCTTTTCTGACACGTGTTCGTGTCTAAGGGCCAAACCACCCATTTTTTCCAATGATGGTCTGTTCTATTGTACTGTAAAATATCATCTATTGTTGCCCCTTCTTTTGAAGTCGAATTTGCCACCCCTCCATCTGAGATGGTATTGGAAATCAAGGTGTGTTCAGGTCCTTGGTTTTGGCTAATCCAATACAGGACGTCTGTTGCACAGTGTCATTTAGAAATATCATCTGCTGTGGAATGAGGCATGCTCTAAATAGTGCTTCTGTTCCCTGGACTTGCCAGGCCCTAGAACCCCAGACTGATTTTAAGTCTATTGTGTACTTCCATAGGTCAAAACCATGTTCAGACAATTGGGCAATAAAGGAAGCAGAGTATATCTGTTTGGTGTTAGTCAACATAATTTTCAGTGCCGATGTCTGTGTAACTTTATGATAAAATGACGTCGGGTCAGTGGTGTTAAAACCTGAAAAATATTCAAATTTCTGTGCAAATGTATGCAAACTACTTTTTGGTGGTGTAGGTCAATGTTCCCACTGGTGGTATTCAAAAACATTTCCAGGCGAAATAGATTTGTGCAGGAAATGATGACCATAATGTTGGTAACAGTACATAGTGTCATAGTCTGAATTACCTTATAACATTTCAGTGTTCGGAAATGCGGCAGTTTTTTCTAGATCAGACAACATGTTATTAACAGTTTCAGAGTCCCAATCATCAGAAAATGTACTGGAGGTAATGATATCACTTAATGAAATTTTAAATACATGTGTAAGTTTTAAAAGTTCAGTCGGACCGAATATATCAAAATCAACTGGCGATACCAGGTTAGTCTTTTTAAGAAAGTTTAGAAAGTCTTTAACTTGCAGCTTGAGTGAATTTTGGGCTGGCGTCGTTTCCGGTTCACTTGGATCCAAGGAAAACGTATCATGAAGTAGCCAGAAGCAGTTCGATCAATTGTAGGAACTGCATCGGGATTTGTTGAAATCTCATTTTTCTCTCGTCGAGGCATGTTGACGTAGACGTCTGTATTTGGTCTAATTGCAACTTGTGTGTTGTATTGAGTTTGATTTTGAAGTTGAACTTCTGGTTCAAGGGGAACGATTCCATAGCATTGTTGCTTAGTCCTTCATTCCGCACAGGAGGCTCTTCAAACGTGATGAATCTTTCTGTTTGAACTTCTTGGATGGTAGCTAGAGGAGGGCGTCTGCTACTGTGGAGTCGACGAGGCCTACTGTTCAGTATCGGTCACATAGTGTAGTTTGATTAAGTCGATTGAGACAAATCTTTTCTCCTTCTTCCCGGCAAGAGGTGACAAAAGTACAGTTCTTGTTCCTTGAACTGCTAGGACAGGTACAGGCTTTCTGTATGATGGTCCAAATTCATTTTTGTCCGCTATTTTCTCTCTGACCAGATCCCCGATTTTTGGGATCCAGACAGGTCATGCTGTTACTGCCTTGACTTCCCCAGTGGCGGTCTGTTTCTGGAGCACGTTACTTTGTTGTGTCCTGGATTCATTGAGATCCTGTAAAACAGCCAAACGATCATGGATATCAAATGGTTTCTCATCCCCCACTGCGCCTTCACAATAAAGATCAGGTACCCACATTCTTGTCCCAAATAGGACCTCATATGGAGTGACACCCCCTAGAGAATTCCTTGGCTGGTTATTGAGCGCTCTTTGTACCCCATAAAGGTGATTGACCCAACTCCCGCCCTTGCCTAATACCCTAGCTGTTAAAGATTTCTTTAAGTCCTGGTTTTTCCTCTCCACAACCGAATTTCCCTCAGGATGGTACGGAGAGGAGTACTGCAGTGCAACGCCCATACTTTCCATGGCCTCTTTATAAGCCCGAGAGCTAAACGCCGGGCCACGGTCAGAATGTAACGTGCCAACTGCTTATGTCTCTATAAAGACTCGCAAATCTTTGATAACAGTTCGAGCGTCAGCCGAGCACTGAAGCCATACCGATAGGAATCTTGAGCAGGAATCCACTGCAACCATGATATACTTGTAAGCCCCATCAGATTGTAAGGGGCCACAGTGGTCCAGATACACTCATGCGAGAGGTTTGTCAGATATTAGTAATGGTGTCTGCGCTGGGCGTGTTCTGGTGGAGCCTTTCATCTGCTGGCAGATGTCACATTTCAAGACATAGTCTTTAGTTTGTTTTGTTAGACCTTGCCACCAATAGCGTTGTTTCAGCAATGAACTAGTTGCCGTAACGCCTGTATGTGCAGAGCCCAAACCCTCGTGTGCTGCTAGAATTAAACCTTGCCTACGATCCATATTTGGTATTACTCTGTCCCCCACTCCAGGAATCTGAGCATATGGAATGTTGTTCGCATCTAACTTGTAGGAGTACTTGAGTGGAAATTTCTTTGGTACTGCACCGCTGTTTTTGCTTGAAGCATTAACAGCCACCATAATTTCACCGTCTATCCTCGTTTTTGAATGAGTGATTGCAGCTACAGAAGCCGTACGTACAGCCCCCTTTGCAGCTTCATCAGCCAATGAATTCCCTTCAACGTGAACGCCATCACGCTGATGACTCAGTGTATGGATCACGTGAGCCCTTGGTAGTTCGTTCTTTAACTCAACTACCTGTTCCCATAGCATTTTATGCTTAATTGGGCCACCTTTGCATCCTTAAACCCGTTCTGTTCCCAATGATATAAATATTCATTGTATGACTGTACACAGTAAAAGGAATCACACACAATTAGTGTGGGGAATTTGTGATCCGTATTTACAAGTGCCAGTATCAGTGCTTTTAACTCTGCCAACTGAGCCATGCAGTCTCCTAGAGATTGCGTTTTGGTGCAACTTGGATGGAACTTTCCATCCCGCATGCGACCTTTAACGATAGCACATGCCGCACTGTATTGTTGCTTACTCCTTATGGCCGGTTGAGCAGATCCGTCAGTGTAAATAATATATTCATACTGATCGAGAGGCAATATTTCATTTGGTAGAGATATTCTTGTTCGTATTGTAGAAATGCTTGTGTTTTTAGATTTGGATCAAATCTGTATTCAACGTCCATTGCAGTAAGAGAATTAGCCCATTGTATCCATCTTGGATGTAAGGCTTTTGCGTTTGGAATGCTTGCCTTTGTAACAGCTTCTAAAGCTGGTACCGGGGTTACGACAATTATGCGTTTCCCCTGAGCCAGTGCTCTTTCTCTTGCTACAGCGGTCTGAACTGCTGTCAGGATTTTTTCTGTTGAAGTGAAGTTCATTTCTGCGCTTGTGTACAGGTGTGATTTGTAAGCGATTGGTACTGTTTCGCCTTCATTGAAGGTTAAGTAAGTGTACCCGCATTGACCCGCTATTATTCGGATCACTAAGTTGCGTACGTTTACACGTGTCTGTAAGTGTTTGGAAGCTATCATGTCTTCTTGTAGTGAACGTAGGATGTTTGTGTGTTCCTGTGTCCATTGTCTCACTGAAAAGTCAGGCTTGATTAAGTCATAGAAAGGTTTTACCCTTTCTGCGTAATGTAAAATGTATGTTCTGCCGAAATTTTGGAATCCCAGTATTGATTGTAGATTTTTTAATGATTTTGGGGGTTGAAGCAGCGTACACTTTTCTAAAAAGTTAGCTGCCAGGCTTTTCCCTTCACTTGAAAGCTCATATCCTAAAAATAGGACATTGAGGTGGGCTATTTTTGATTTCTTAAAATTAAATTTGTAGCCCTCAGAGGCGAATCCCATAATAATGGTGCTCACCCTGGTCAAGTGCTTTTTTAAGTCATCGTCCATCAGATAAATATCATCCACATAGGACAATGCTTCTTCATCAAAATTTTGGAGTAACTCTGTTACTCTTGCTGAGAATACCCCGGGCTGTTCTTATACCCCTGGGGAGACGACAAAATTGCCGCTGGGACCCCAATGCTGAGAATGCGGTCAAATACCTGCTTTCAGGCGCTATATTTTGGCAGAAAAATCCATTTGAGATATCAAGTGTGGTTTTGTATTTTTTCCGCACAAGGTTATTCATTAATGCGGCACTGTGTGCGTTTTGGACAGCGAATGTCTTTGTGCATGAGTTTAAATGTCTGTAATCTAAAACTAGACGATATGAGTTGTCCGGTTTTGATACGGGAAACAAAGGGTTGTTCATTGGTGAGGTGCATGTTTCAATCACCCCTTGGTATTCAAGTTGATCTAAGATCTCCCTGACTTGTTTTTTAGCTTCTTGCTTTATTGGGTATTGCCTCTGAGCATTTGGTGAAACTTTTAACGGGATCACGGGGTGGGTTGAATCCTCATCCCAACCGGCATGATTTTTGTATAGTGCTGGAGCTAGGGCAACTGCCCACTCCTGTGCATATGCATGTTTAAGAAGTATGGGAACGAGGTCAGAGAATGCTGTAAAAATTACCATTTCTCCCCTAGGGCACTCCATAACGAATGCTGGCGGGCAATCTTGTTCTGCTAATAGGATGTCATAACCAGATGATAGGGTTTTCCCAAAAGAGACCTTTAACTTTCCTGGGCTTGTCCCCCTCCATTTGGAGTGTTATTTCGTATAACTTATGTGGGACGCTCACCCTTGTGTCTGGTGTTTCCACCGTGATGTAATCATTCAAGTCCGCTGTCACCAGAAATTCCATCAGGTTCTGGCGAGCTATTGTTACTTCTGCCGCACTGTCTATCATCGTCGGAACCCATTCCCCGTTCAGAAGTTGCGTCCTCAGAATTCTGGGCATGTCTGATCTTTATGCCTGCAACTTTCTTCTTCTTAAACTTAGGTTTTGATTTTGGGCTTTACTTCTTTTTTGGAAGTATAGTCTTGAGCGTGCTGCTTGTCTCTGGACTTTGTACGCTCCTCTTTGTGTTCAGACCGTCCTTCTCTCTCGGAGTTTTTCGTCAAACCCTGAAAGGAACGAGAGGAACGTGTATCAGTATCCTGATACCTGTCAGGTTTCCTAATATTATCCCTATTCCTGAGATTGTACCTCTTGTCAGAGGGCTCCTGTGGAGGAGATCTGCCTCGTGATTGAGATCTGTTTCCTTTAAAGTTTTGTTGTTTTTTATTATCCCACTTCTTTTTAGAAGAAGCAGGTGTCTGCTTGGTAGTGTCCTTTTCAGGACTGACCATCAGTTGTGGTTTTAATGCTTTCCCACCTAAACTGTCTCTGCCTAATTCTGCATATGCAGTTTCAATTATTTTGGGCAGTTCGTGTTGTTGATCCAACGGACTGAACTCCCTTAGGCGTTGGCGGATTGCCACTGAAGCTGCTTCCCCTTTAATATTAGCTAGTATTATGGCTGATACCTGGTCATAGTTATTTAGTAACTTCATCCCTAAGTTCAGAGCAGGTTCTGCTCCGTACTCATTTTGTATTTGTCTCAATTTGTCTGGTACTACTGCTAATGAAGGAATACCATGTGTCCTGGTATATATGGCAGCAAAGACTTTACCCCAAGAGGTGCAGTCCTCTACTTGTGGTGTTATCCCCATGGGCAAGCAGATTGTTAGCATTCTGTGTTTTTCAAACGGGGTAGTATTCGGGAATACTGCCTCGAGCTGAGTTATTTTCTGAGCTACCCAGAATGGCATTTGTTCACGTTTCGTGGGCACCTTGCCCATTACTGCATGTAATGTTTATGGTGTGATTTTAGTTGTTGTACCCTGGGATTGAGTACCATTTGTTACAACTGTTGCTGGTTGGACTGTGAAAGTTCTCATGACAAACTATGTCAGATTTCTGTAGATTTTAATTAAATCCTTGTGTTGTAAGTGTAAGTCTGGCTGCGGCATTGTTTCAATGTCAGGATGCGGTGTGTAAGCCGCTAATATTGGCCATGTTGCCCCATCTCCTCTGAGCGGGCCTAATCTTACTCTGTTTTGGGGGGAGGGTGCCTTTAAACCAGTATAAGTGTTCCTGGTACGTGAGTGGAACCTCTATGTCCTCGAACGGACCATATTCCACTGGTGCATCTCCTTCTACATAGTAGTGAAATGTCTGTGTTCTTGCATCTCCTGCTGGAAATGCAACCCACAAATAAAATACCGCTATTTTGTTTGATTCGTGTGCCTCAATCACGAAAGCTACTATGCCACCCCTAGCTTGTAAACCATTTACTAATAGTTTCAGGGTGATAGTACGTCTAAATTTAGGTGCAATGAGAATTCCATCCACCTCTTCTTCTCCTATTGAGAGGCGTCTAGCCACCACTGGGTTATCTTTGCTCTTAGTCATTTTGTACAGGAGAAGTTTTGTTCAAGGGAACTAAGATAAGGTGTTATGCACAATTTTAGGAACACTGTGTCCATTCAAGCTTGATTAACCAACAGCTAATAAATAGGTTTTTTCGCCTACTCAGCTGTGGCGGAGTTTTGTGCCCACCCACTCCAGACGTCTCTGGTGTTTTGTGAGTAGGTGTCTCTGAGAAATAGAACGACTGAACTACTGAGATTCTACTGTTAAGTAAGTACCCAACCAACATTGGCGGCGCCATGTTGTGTAGTTCCTATATTACCCATACAGGACCTGCGCGTTCGGATAACATAAACTGTGGGCTTGGTGGCAGACTGAATCTGAACACCCCCACCGAAAATGTTAGCCTATTTGCATAAGCTAGCTCACAGTGCCACTAGTGTCTCCTCTTATCGGGGAGAGAATAGTTTCTGGAAACCTCAGAACATGACAACCCTGATCCCTCAGGATCGTGGAGACAATATACTACTTTTCGCTCAGTCACTCGTGCTTACTTATCTTGTCTCAGAGATACACAGAATAAACAGCCTGGGCGTTTCAATAAGGATATATTGAACAGTCGTTATTCTTGTGTAGAATATATGAGCTGCAACAACCATTAGACAGTAGCAGAGATATATGATTAGCAGTACAGTGAATATAAATGGATAGTATAGTTCTACCATCTTGCACTACGCATGAATAAATACATGAATATAAAATGCATTGATAAAAGAAAGCGCATACTCCTACGATGCCTATCTAGATGTACCTAAGTGTAACTAGCATGTGAGTAGGTGTGAAGCCAAGAATCCCTCTAGGATTTAGTCGAACCCCATTACCTGAAGTGAGAATGTAGGAGCCCTTCTTGGTCAGCGAGGGATGTTCAGACCACTGTCAGCTGGAACGTCTGCATGCAGGAGTCTCAGCGTCTCTGGTCAGTGTGTCGGCCTGGAAGTCTCGGTTCCCTCTGACCAACACTAGCAAGATGTGCTGTATTTATACAGAATGTATCTAGGGTTTCTTTGTCCCTTGTTGCTTGTATTTGGCATTGTTGGATGTGAGGATGACGTATGGGATGAACCGTGTACGTACATATGGGGAGGAAGGTGGTGTAGCCCCAGCCTTGTTTCTAAGAACCCTTATGAATATTCATTCATACTGTGTGAGTCTATTGATGGAGTTATAGGACTCTATTGTTTAGGAGAAACCCTCCTTCTGCACCCAGGACTAGAACTAGTTAAAGGTTCAGTCCTAAAAGGCTCGTTACAGTGTAGTGTAGGGGAGGTAATGTAGGTGAAGGGGTATGATGTTACCTGGGCCTATATTAGGGTACCTATATGGAACATAACAGAACCTGGAGAATTTTGACTACCCTCTTTGGACAAGGTGCTCGCAAAAAGGGGTAAGAGAAGGAATAATACTGCCATGAACTACTAGCTGGTTAAGTGTGACTGTTGAGCTTTTCAGTACCTGCTGCTTATAACTCTCTTCTTTTCTTCCCTTTTTAAAGAGCTGCCCGTTCTAAACCTGTGATCCATCGACCGCTCGAGAGGGGGAGCACAGAACTGAGGGTCCACACCTTGTTTATTCCTTGCCCTTGTTTCCCCACCTTCTCCGAGTGCCTTTCTCTACGGTTGCCCTTATATATGTACATAGGCAATTGTGATTAAGGCACAGGTAGTGGAATGGGACATGCTTCACTCCTGCAGTGTTGGGTTTACTTGTGAGTGGTGACAGAAAATATCTCACATGTTGAGATGTCTGACCTGCTAATATTACCCTACCAGAAGGTAACTGAAACTTGTGCCTATCCTTCCTCTAGTTTAATGACTGCAACAGTCACAGGAAGTGGGATTTTTCCAACTAGTTCCTTTGAAATTAAACCCTGCTCTAGCCATAAGACCTGGATAATTATGCTAGGGGGAAGTGCCAAAAGTATTTTTAAACAGAGGCTTTCTAGATTTTCTCAGTTTACACTGTAGCCAACGACTAGTAGCTCTGCACCATAAAGTCCTCGAGGAACTATTTTCCCTAAGATGGCTTTCTTTAAAGGCCCAAAAGAAAAGCCACCATGTCAGTAATTGAACAGTATAAGGGCACTAGCAGTAGCTAAAAGTGATGATTTCAGTAGAGCCATTTGTTTGTCCCAACAGAGAATATATGCTAAATGGAGACCTAAATATTTATACGCACTAATTTGTTCCAACTGGGTTTCTTTAAAACAATAAATAAACTTTTTAGCCTTCTTTGTAAAAATCAATGTTTTAGTCTTATCGACAATAGATAAGCATTTTTTTTCCAATATTCGCTTAAAAAAGTATTTTTCCTTTCCAAACTGGTAGGGGCATAATCCATGGTTATCAAAGTATTCGCATTTATAAGACATATTGTGTGGAACAAGACATAATTTGTCTCTGACAGAAAAAACTCTGAATGCTTTTAGTGGTGCAAAGAAGCAAGTAACCTTTGTGTGGTCTACCCAGCTGCTTTAGACCACATGTGAGGATGGAAGCCTTTCAGACTCTTGCCACTCACAATCCTAGCTTTATAACGAAGTACCTAATTGTGAGGGTGTCAAGCAACATTTTGGTCTTCATCCCCTATATCCAGTTAGAATGGAGACTTCAGTCAACCTTTATGAAATGCATGATTTGCCATATGTTTCACCTAACATTACAGATGTAAGCAAAAATCTATTTGTAAGGAGTACATTTGCATGTAGATCAAAACCAAGATCTGTGGGAATAGATATGAAAACTCATTTTTTAAATGACCTTAATGATTTACGCTTTACGTGTCTTGAAATGTACCCTAAGGCCCAGTTAAAGGCATCTATCATTTTTTAAATACATGTAGATTTTATTTCTTTGGAATTCTCTGAGCTATCATAGTCTTATTGATTTGTACTATGTAGCCCTTATCAATATGTCTCTGGAAATAGAAATAATCTATTAAAGTGAGCCACTCAATAATAAAATAAGGAATTTGAGTGAAGTGATCCAACTTTCATTTTATTAATAAGTATTTATGTATATGTATTTTTCAACAGTTAGTGCCCGTTATGATCCAGATAAAGCAAATACAGACTATATGTTTAGTAATGGACTCCAAGTCCATTTAACAAATTACCCTCAACTAATAATATAAATTTAGGCTGCAGCATAACTCAGACGATATTCATTCTCCCAAATGAATACACTTACAATATATCCCAAATCCTGAAACACCCCAAATGATCTAATCGTAAACTGTGTGAGGTGAGTTAGGTGTTCTCAGCTGGTCCTGAATGAAAACAGGAGGGGTGAAGGCAAAAAGAGTGGAGGGAGACCACACCAAGGATGTCAGGTCTAACAATGATAAAAAGATAATGGGCACTAAATGCCTGCT
Source organism: Calotriton arnoldi (assembly GCA_963921515.1). Lineage (NCBI taxonomy): Eukaryota > Metazoa > Chordata > Amphibia > Caudata > Salamandridae > Calotriton > Calotriton arnoldi. Next base: position 690,671 of record CAWUFW010006234.1, read on the forward strand.
GGGACAATGAAGTGCTTAAATATAAAGAAGTAAATTTGAATAAAAGCCATGTATCTACATTTTAGGTTCTCTTTCCAGTCCACCACTGCAGAAGCTGTCAACAAAATCTTTGACAACTTAAAGACATCCTGCTAATGAGACGTCTGACACTATCATCATTTTTTGTGTGACAAGGGCATTAGTATGAACCATTGAATCACACTGTTGTGCAACTTGAGCCTTGCAAAATGATTTGCCCCCGACCAGTCGAAAACGAGTACTCATCAGACCAAGAGAAGTAATCCACATGTGATCTCAGAAGTCAAACTAGTTTCTTTTTACCAGAGCTACATTACCAACCATCTTGAAGATTTTGAAATTTACCATAACTTCTCAGTTGCATAATTTCTCTGTCTGGGCTCCAACATCATTCTGTACCACCTGCATTCGGTCTTTTGCTTCTGGCATGAAACAACTACCACTATAGCAATTACTGATAATTACTGCTCATTGTCATTCATGGTTATGAGATCCTGACATCACTTGATCAATTGGTGGCATTTCAGAACTTAGTTCACAGCTTTCTCCAGCTCTGGGTGACCAATGTATTCAATCAAGATTACAGATTATTTGAGTCCTAACCTCATAATTTAGCAATGTAATCCTTGACAGGTGTTCATTTAACTCCACTCAAGTTCTTGTAATTTTCAGAGCTCTCGAAAGATACATCCCCTTTATTGCATTGTTCAACTTCTATATGCACTCAATGGCTGCATACAGAAGTTGAACAATTGAGTGCAAGTATTCTGAGGTCCACCTAAGGTAATATATAGCATTTTACAGAAGAGTGGGGGTGTGCTTAGAGATACAGTTCCCAGTTTTACCTTCACATCAAAGATATTTAATATGAATTTACCAGGTGATGGCTACATCAACTTGGCTAAATGACTCACTCTTAAATTGCTAAGAGTCATTTTGTCAATTGAGTTTGCCTGTTCTACACTGTTGCTCAGGACACAATGACTGAAAAACAAAATACATTTGGTTTACTCAAGGCTCTGAGCTTACTTTTTAAGTCTTTCATCAATGCCCAAATTACCTTTGACAATATCACTTTAGAATGCACTCATAACACAAACACATTCTCGAGCTCCGAAGTGAGAACTGTCAATTGAATATTCCTTTTTGCTAAATTGCAATGGTGACTCTATAAGACCCTTTATGTACTAATAAATTCTGCCAAATGATGGATCTACAGCTTCTGATACCATGATCTCTTGTAGCGTGATACATCTCAATCATAGGAAGACACCAATTCAAAGTCTTTATCTTTGTCCACAAAGATCTGCATTTGAAGAAACTACACACATATTTGAGATAATTGTAATCTAATTAATGCAAAAATGTTTCTGACCTTCCATCATCGATCTGATTGTTTTCTATCACGCATCCTTAAGGTGCTCAGAATTCATGGTCTGAGGTGTTTTCCCCTGAAACATTTGTCCCAAAACACCTTTTAAACATCCAAAAATCTGCTTCCCTTGTGTAAACTAATGAAACCGTTCCTATAAAATGAGTATTTGTCTCTGTCCCTACCATTTGTATGATCTGCTTTCCCATCTTGTTGTTGCTCCGAGGCTGAGATGAAAAATGTATCCTTTACAAATATTAAATACAGAATTATAGCTGGGTAACAGTGAATTACAGGAATGTTTTTCACTGAGGGGCTCTGAGTAATTTCAAATAGACAGCAAGAGTGAAGTTAGAGTTGTCTATGATGTCACTCAGAACCAAAAGGTGAAAGACATCCCTGTAATTCACTTTAACCCATCTATAATTTGATGTTATGTATGAACCCCAAAATCATCTGCCCCTGCCTTCAACTATTGCTTAGGGTCAGAGGATAGAAAGAGAGCTATACTTAACATGCCCTCTCGTCCCTGACACAAATGTGAAAAATAAATACCTTATTTGCTATCCTTAACCAGAATCCACTACCTTCCCTGCCTTCCTTCCCCCTCCTGCAGCTGTGCTTTCTCCTTTCAGTCAAAGCAGACAAGCAGAGCAGCGCTGACAGGCTCTCAGAGAGCACTGTCACCTGGCCTGGAAGGTCTTTATGACATCAGAACAGTTGATAACCAGTTTTGTTATCAACTATTGTGATGTCATAGCAAGGAGTTATGACTTTCAGAAACTGAAATACACGATAGAGGCTCTCTATGAGAGCCATATTTAACAAATGAATGATGACTATGGACCTGATTCACAAGGGAAAACATACACTTTAGTGTAAGTTTACGAAGTTTTGCTATTAACAATCAAATTTTATGAGTAGTATTTTTACGACTGCGGAGTCTCCTCACTCAGGGCACATAAAAAGATAGGCCTGTCCTATACGCAGTCATAAAGATACTACCCGTAAAATTTGTTTGTGAATAGCAAAAAATCATAAACTTACACTAAAGTGTAAGTTTACTTTTGTGAATCAGGCCCTATGTCTCTTATGATGATGTCTGTCATGGGGGCAAGGCAGCGATTGTGTCGGAATCCTAAATATGCATTTTCAAAAAATTTAGTTTTTTTAAATTAAGTTTTGGTGTTACTTAACAATGTGCTGTCGCTATATTATACGATTTGTCTTATAAGTTCATAATTCAAATGCATGAATCAAGCTTGGACAATCCATATTTACGAGATCTGTCCCCCAAATGTTACGTTTCTCATTAGTTTTCCAAACACTGAAGGCAATCTCAAGTGTGTTAGTTTGTTTTAGAATGGTGTAACAAATGGAAGCTAAGGCTGTAAACATGGTTTTCTATTGCTGTCAATTTCATATTCCATCCATCACTTTGTTTTTTGATGGTGTAAGTGTGACAGGTATGCTGAGATGTGGTTGCCGTCCTCACTGTGCAACTGGACTCAGGCTTTACCTGGATGATGAGCCCATAATAAGGGTGAATATGGTCCTGGTTTGCTTGTATTCCAGTTTAGGAAGGGCTTGACCTGGCATTTTGCGCTGGACTGTTCCCGTGAGGATCAGGGTTAAGGCTAATTTGCATATGGCTGGGTTTAAACTAAGGTGGCATGGTGGGCCAAAAACTATGGATTAGGATGCAGCCGAGCAATCGCCAGTGGCTGAGATTATTCCAAGCATTCCATCCATCATTTTGTTTTTTGATGTCCAAAGTGTGACGGATATGCCCAGACGTGAGTTCCCGTGCTCACTGTGCCACTGGAATCATGCTATACCTGGCTGATGAGCCCATAATAAGGGTGAAACTGGTCCTGGTTTGCTTGTATTCTTGTTCAGGGAGGACGTGTCCTGGCAGTTTGGGATGGACTGTTCACATGAGGAGCAGGGTCAAGACTGATTTGCATATGGCCCGGTTCAAACTGAGGTGGCATGGTGGGTAAAAAGTGATGGATTGGGGTGCGGCCCGAGTTATTGCCAGTGGCTGAGATTGATTCAAGCATTCCATCTATCACTTTGCTATTTGATGCTCTAAGTGTGATGGGTATGTCCAGACGTGAGTCCCTTGCTCATTGTGCCACTGGAATCAAGCTATTCCTGACTGATGAGCCCATAATAAGGGCAAAACCTGTCCTGGGTTGCTTGTATTCCGGTTCAGGGAGGACCTGGCCTGACAGTTCAGGCTGGAGTGCTCCCATGAGGAGCAGAGTCAAGGCTGATTTGCAAATGGCTAGGTACAAACTGAGGTGGTATGGTAGGCGATAAACAATGGATTGGGATGCGGCCCGAGTGATTGCCATAAGCTGAGATTAATTCAACCATTCCATCCACCACTTTTTCTTTTTTGATGCCCTTAGTGTGCCGTGTATGCCCAATTATGGGTCCCATGCTCACTGTGCCACTGGAATCAAGCTATACCTGACTGATGAGCCCATAATAAGGGCAGCACAACAGGTCCTGGGTTGCTTGTATTCCAGTTCAGGTAGGACCTGGCCTGGCCGGTTGGGCTGGACTGTACACATGACAATCATGTTCAAAGCTGATTTGCATATGGCTTTGTTCAAACTGATTTGCATGGTGGGTGAAAAACGATGGATTAGGATGCGGCCCCCGAGTGATTGCCAGTAGCTTAGATTAATTCAAGCATTCCATCAATTTCTTTAAGTCAATTTTGTATGTAGCACACCCATGCTGCTGAAACACCTTCAATGTGCTAAGAGCATATAGGGTTGGATCTAGATGGGAATAAAGGTTTGATAAAGCCCAGTTTCAGTAAGGGATGATTGGACGCTTTTTTGATGGGTATTGCTGTGGTATTCCACAGAATGGTTGCTTGGATAGGAAACCACTTCTTTCACTGGTTTTGTCTCTATCACCCCTCTGTCCAGAGGCAGCCAGTGCAAGAACAGCAGAAATGGAAAAATGCAATGTCTTGCTCTTTTCATCACAAGTGTCTGAAGAATGGTGATAGTATAGACGAGGGGTCTCTAACCTTTTCTGTAATAAGAGCTACTTATGTTCAATGAAAGTCATCCAGAGCTACTAATGTAATGATCTGATAGTGACCACCCAATCCAAGATTGTCAGCAGTGATCACATCAGTGTATTAGGCAGGGTTGCCAGCAGTAAAGTAAAAAACACAATACATTTAGAAATGCATCAACGTGGGTAATGCAAAACAGCCATAGCTGCAATCCCTGCGGCATCAAGGAAATAATGAGTAATTAATCTCTCCAACTCAAATAATGGCTTAACATTTTCCTCCAAACATCAGTATGTGAGTTCTGAAAATACACATATTTTCATCTCAAATACATTCTTTTTGAATTTGATATTCAAATAATAATCCAACCAAGCAAAAGCTTCTTTATTAGTAGGCTGGACTGCACACAGGAGAGCTATTCACAGGTAACTGGAGAGCTACTGATAGCTCGTGAGCTTTTAGCTGGAGACACCTGGTATAGAACATTGGAGGACATAGAAGGTGATGTAATCTATTTGACATTAGTAAGAGGTCAGGCAGCTGTCTTGGGTTCCTCTTGTCATAAGCAAAAGTCAATTCTAAGGTAATTTTCTGAATGGTAAACTTGGAATAATGGTCAAGCGGAAAGACTTGGTTAATAGAATCTAAAGCCACTGATTCAGCTACCTGGATTAAAGCTTTGAGTCTATTACAATACAGCTCCATTCTCAAATCGGAGATAACTACAGATTGAAGATAATAATACAAGACTGCCTAGCTTTTATGAAATTCTAAAATAATGTTTTGGAAAATACGAAAGGTTTAAAGAAACCATATTTTTAAAATGGGGCTATGTTTGTTTTTTTAAATATAAATATTTTCCATATAATCTAAATAAAAAATAAATGGTATCTATATAAAACAGCATTTACAAAGCCAACAGGCCTCGCCTGTCACACCAGGGCACACACTCATCAGCTTTACCAATGTTTTTATCCAGACAGCTACGAATTGTGTGCAGGCATGGTGACCATCATGGAATAAAATTCCGTAAAGCAAAAGAAAAAACATTCCAAGATGGGTGCTGTTGGTATGGGTGGAAAAAGAGGTTGGAGCAGCTAGAGACACTGACAGGCAGAAAATACTCCCCTTATTCACTAGAATGCATGATCCTGATCCTAGCAGTGGAAGGATACAACTCATCCAATCAAAACATGGTGAAAGTAAACAGCTCTTTGGGCAGGACGTACACAAGTGTAAGGAGGAAAGCCATTGAGTCAGACGCAGGAAACTGACATTGGTAAGAAACACGTAGTATCATGAGCAAGCAGCGGACACAAAGTCCACTCTAATTCTGTATTGGATACAATAGCTATTTGCAGATCAGACCTAAAACAATGCACAAGCCATTGCAAAGAGACTTCCATTTGTACACAAATAATGCAAAAATTGACGATACAGTCTGCACCAGATCACTAAAATTAATTTCTTCAATAATCTAAAGTTGATTCACACCTCGGGCCAGATTTGCTAAGGGATTGTGTTGCCCTTGTGTCACACAAGGCAAAGCAAGCCCTTATGTGGGATTTACTAAACCTAACAAAGCCACCTTGCGTGGCTCTGCGTGGTTTAGTAAATCCAAATGAATGCAAGACATCGCATTTCCCTGACTTGTTTTATCTTGCATCAGGGAGGCGTTCCATTGTTGGAGTGTGGGCATTCCCATGCATCCACCCATGGACTTTGGCGCATTCCCAGATTTTCTAAGAGTTGTAAACCTGAGAATGTGTCAAAATTGTACGTCTTCCAGAACCAGGTGTAACAAGGAGAAATATCTTTATTTCTTCTTGTTACTTCTTTTTTGCATTCCACATTACACATAGAGAAAGGAAAATGTCTTTAACAATTGATTTTGTGCAGCGGGGTATCCCTTCCTGAACAAAAACAATTCTGCTCGTAAGGCAGGTACCCTTTCCACATGGAACAAGGGTGCCTGCATTGGCACTAGATATCCCACAGTGCGCCAGTGCAGGGACAGAGTAGAAATGCGTCATATATTAGTAGATAAGGCGCATTTCTGCCCGGTGTCGCAGAGCAGGAAGTTGCCTTGCTGTGTTGCGTTGTATGACTTTGTTGTAAATCTGCCCCTTAGCTTCTAAATAATTTTGGCTACTCTAGTCAATGTGAAAACACTAGTTACTCTAAAACTCTCAGTGGTAAAAACTACCAGGCTTTAAAGTTTTTCGTTGATTGTTGAAAGGAAGAAAAAAACAAATTTGTAATTAAATCAATAATTTCATAGAACATGAAAAAACAAAATGAAACCTCAGCCAAGTGCAGCTAATGAGCTGCAGTGCAATGTTTTCAACACTCCATTTTATGAATCCATTAAAGTAATCTGACTGCTGCTATACGTCTAAGCTAACATAATAGAACGTATCAGTGGAGATTCATGCTCGCTACAGTGCTGTGAATATATAGATTTATTTGTAATGAATCTCTCAGAAGGGTTTCAAGTATCTAACAGCATATCGGTCCTAGAAAGGCATGAAACATTTTAACATGTTCTAGAATACTGCAATCTATTCAGAGGTTGCTGATTTTTCACACTTTCTAACCAATGTCAAAGCAATAGTTTCCTTCAGCACAAATTTCCCAAAATATTATGTTTGTCAACATGTTGTAGGCAGTGTGAAATGTATTTTTCCCCTTTAATCCAACCTTGGACAAAATGAATCATTGACCTAGTCGCACCCTGATGCTGTACTTGCAGTAGCAGCCGCTAGCAGGTGAAATCAGTGTGGCAGCACAGGGGAAAATAATAAATATAAACAAAATAGACCTGAAGCCTGACATCCGCCGCCTCGCCACCTCTTCTGCTTGGACGATGTTCAAACAGGCTCCCAGAGTCCCCTGCGCCAATCCAGATGCTACTCTCATGCTGGTATTACCCAGCATGAGAGAAGCGTAGGGATTGGACGGAGCGGGCTGGTTCCACTCTCCAGCAGGGAGTGGGAGCCTGTACTCCTGAGGCCTTCTGATATCTCCGAGCAACAGCCTGGAGATATCCAAGTGCACATGTTGGTTTGGCCATCCTAAGATGGCTGGCCAAACCCACATGGGCACTGGCAGGGCCCTGAGCTCACCACTCCTCCTGCTGGCCCCACCCTCAAGATGCAGCTGCGGCTCTGGAGTAAAATAAAATGAAAATAAAGTAGTTTTATTAAATGCTTTATTATCATTTTATTTTACAAGTGTCTGCTGGTTCCAGGAGTGGGGCAATGCTCCTCCGCCATAACGGAGGAGCCACCCCTGTGTACTTGCACAATGTCTGTTATGAGAGCCAACCATTTTGTTATGTTCTTTCATCTATCCCGATATAGGTAAGTTAATTCATCAGCTTTCTTTCAGCATTTTGGACTACCAGCTGCCCCAGCCTTTTTTCAACTGCAATCTCCTTCAATTCAAACCATCAAACCCATCACATCATCTGATTTCACCACCAAAGATTCCAACCCACGATTCCCTGTTAACATATACACAAACCCAGATATAAATACAATACATTTGTTTTGATTGTTCGGTAGCTGAGCTGTATGTCTGTATGGTCATAGAGTGATATGATGCCATCTGGTAGTTCAGAACCAGATGATGGAATGTGTTATGGTTTAAGGGTTCAGTGGCAGTTATTCTGTGAAGACTGATGGATGGATGGGATCTCCTTTTACAATAAAGAAGCTTTTATGTTTAGACTACACAGTGACCTGCGTGTTTCATTCCTGAAGCTGGCTTCTTGGATTGCCACAATTGTCTAGGGAAGGCATATTCATTGCAAATGAAGTTGTAGTACCTAGACAATCAAGGAGGAAGATGAACATGCTTCTCGAGGCCTAACCAACCAGACAAAGGCATGGGGGCCACAAACATATCACTGTGGCATGGCAGACAACTCCCAGCTAAGAGGCAAAAGGCAGAACCAGTATTCAAGAAGAATCTCCAGATCCCTGTAAGACCCATTCAAGTATGGAAAAAGCCCTAGAGCAGAAGACTGACAAGCAGAAGGGAAAAGACCCCAACAAGAAGGAGATCATGACAGCGCAAACAGTGGCAAAACAAAGCAAGCAACAGCGGGAGAAAAAGGTAGCAGATAAAGGGTCAAGCCCAGTAAGATGGAATCTACAGAGGAGAAGTGATCTTAGGAAAGAAGGTAATGGAACAGTGCCAGAGATCCAGAGCCCAGAAGTTCTCTCCACATGAGAAAGGCTCACCCAAATACCCAAAGAAATAGGAATGGAAGAACCCAGGAGGAGCCCCACAGAGAGGCACACAAGAGAAAAAGGGTCAGTGCCAACTAACTACAGTACTGGAAGAACAACCATCCCAAAACAAGCAATCTAGAAAGAACTAATGCACAAGAGACCAACAGGACATCTAAACCTGGACCATGCCCCAAGCATCTAAGAGAACTGTGTCATCCAGGTCACCACAACACATCAGTAGATCTCATCACCATTCCTAGAAATCAAGCTATTGGATCAGAGATCACTTGCATACCAGATACCCAGAGGGCAAAAGAGTTTGATCATCCAAGACTGAACAGACACACCATGACCAGCACCCCCAGTCCTTGTCAAGGTAGAAAGAGAGAGAGATCAGAAGGAGGCAAAGAAAGCAGGATATTGAAAACTCAAATGGCTCAGCAATCTCAACAGTCACAATAGGGAGAAACAAGAGGAGAAACAAGCACTGATCCCCCTCACATGGCAGAGAAGGAACTAACAGCCCAAAGCCCAGCAACATCATGCAAGAGGCAGGCTTGAAAAAGGAGGAATCAGTAATCAATTCACATGCAGAGATCACGAGCCCACAAATACCATAAATCATAGAAGATCCATGTGAGTAAGCTACACTGGGGTTCACTGGCCTCACAACAGAAGGCCAGGTGACTAAATGGTAAAGGGGGAAAAAGTAGACCCACACAAATTAACCCCACCGTAGTACCCCGGGAACCACAAGCAAGGATGACTAAATCCACACCCACACATGTATTTGAATCAACCAAAAAGGCAGCACCAAGTTTACAACTCCGTAGGACAAGACAGTTCCCCTCAGAAGTATTAGGAGTGGGTTCCCACGAGCTGCCGTAATTACATCAATAGAACAAAAATACACGTGAGACCCTTCACAGACAGCTAAAGTCACCAAGGTAGAGCTAAAGTAGAAGTCCCAGAAAACCCAGTACCACAAGAGGTGTCGCAGTAGCCCATCTTAAACTAACCCTCACACCCTGAGGAACTGCATCCCTTGCTTCCTGCAGGACCTGGGTGGAGAGTATGATTTCATACGTACCTTGGCTTCAGCCTGCTTTGCATTGAAAAAGGGAGTGATGGGCCAAGACAAAAGATGCAAACACCACCGCACACAGCGACATGGCATTAGCCACCAGGAAGGAATAGTCTAGTACAGTGGCAATGCTTAAGAACACTCCAAAACCAAAACCAGAACCTTCAACCAAGACGTAAATCAGCGCACAGGACGAGGACACAGGAACTCAGTGATCAGTAGTGAAGTAGGAGCAAGAACCTGGGCCAAATAGGACGAGAAGAATACCACACCCAGAGGTGGTAGTTTGTATTCCTTGTATTCATGTGAATCGTGTTCTTAATTCCACATGACACACTTTTATTCTGTATTCCATCTCGTGTAATGTTTGTAAGTGCATTTTTCAAGTGTCATTCCATGTTCTAGTTCCTGCTAGGAATAAAGTTGGTCAGTTACTTGGCTGTCGTTAGCAGGACACTGGAAGAGGGGCTCCACATATTGACTAAAGCTTCAATAAATTCCTTTTGTGCTATTCTTCAAGACGTGATAGCTTTCTTGCTGTTTTGCTTACCCACTACATATTGGCGATGAGATGGTGCAAGGTGATTTTAAACTTTCTGGACCCCATCTGTAGTGATCGTCATAGTACATGACTTGTGACCTCTTCGTGGAAACCAGTTGGGGTTGCCAACATTCAAAGACATTTGGATATTTGGATATTGGTTAGCATTACATGTGTTGTATTTTGCAGCTGCATTGAGCACATATTTTAGTGATTTTCTCTTGGAGCAGCGCTTAGGAAGCTATGCTAATTCAGGTATTGCGTTACTGGGTATATACTGTACCGTTATTCTCCTCATATTTGACTGTGAAATATTTTCACACTGACTTGCCACTCTTGTGGATTTGTTTTTATTTGTTTATTTCTGTCTATTGTGGGCATTACTATTTTGTGAGCATGTCATAGGGAGGTAATGTGCAACAACCTCCGCATTTTTCAGACAATCTAGGGAAACCTAAACTAGAATGGAAACATTGGGCTTGTGTGTTCAAGAATTATTTAATAGTAATTGACAGGGTCGGTTACAACCCAGCTAGGTAATTAGCTACCTTGCACAATTGTTTGGGCATTGAGGGACAGAAGATATTTGATAACTTGCAGAAATCTAACCACCCAGAGAGGATTCTGGAGGTGCTGGAGATGCTAGTGGTTGGAATGTATGTGTGGAAGTGGAAATAAGCCTTGCTCTGCAATTTTCAGAAGAACCCAGGGGCATATTAGCAAGGGCTGGCGATATAATTATCGCCGCTTTAGCGTCCGTTTTTGGGCGAAAAGCGGCGATAATTATATCGCAATATCATCAAGGACACGCTAGCGCGTGTTTCCTTGATGTAGAGCCCGTTTTTTCACAGCCTCGCCTCGCATCGCTAATGAGATGCAAAGAAGGCGTGGCTGTGAAAACAACACATGTTAATATCGTGAAGGCAGCTTTGCGATATTAACAAGGAGGTGCAGCGATAAAAAAATCGCTGCTACCTCAGCCTTAACTCAGGAATTTAACGTCTGTTAAATTCCTGACTAAGGCATACTTTTAATGGGAGATGGATTATGCTGATATGACCACAGGGTCGTATCAGCAATGTTATCGCTGTTTTCAATGGGACATCACTGGAAAACCAGTGATGTTCCATTGAAAACACCGCTATCGCTGAAATATTATCGCCATAGCGCTATGCGTTGTAAATATAGCGTTATCATGGCGATAATATTCAGCGATAGCCAGCGATAATATTTCTATACGCTATGTACGGCCAGCGATAATTATCGCTGGTCGTTGATAATATGCCCCCAAGTGTTGTTTTGGAAAGATTCAATTTATATTTAGGAAGCAATCTTTAGAGGAGAATATAGGCCAGTATGTACTGCCCTGAGAATTTTAGCGAGCACTTGCGATTTTGAAAAAGGCTAGGGATCAATATTTATTGATCAAATTGAAGTGTAATTGCAAAACGGTTCAGGAGCGTCTTCTTTGTTGTACTATTCCTACTTTAGAGGTGACTGTAAAAATTGCAAAAGTTATAGAACGTACTTCTCAAACAGTCAAAGTGTTAACGGGTGCTTCTGCTAGTGCGCCTGGCAATTCTAATAATATAGATGTGATTGCTGTGAAGAAAGATCAGGCGAATTATAAATCTAATAAATTTGGTAAGACAAATGCATGTTACAGATGTGGGTCATTCAGTCATTTAGGGAATAGCTCAAATTGTCCGGCACAAGGAAAAAGGTACAATAAATGCAAGAAGGTGGGTCACTTTATTAGGGTTTTTAAAAGTGGGAATGCTGTCAGAGTTAATTGTGTTCCTGAAATTGAACACAATCACTCTCAGCTCCAAGATAGCATGAATACAGCTACTATAGTAACTCTGTAGATTGATCAAACTGAGGCCTGTGTGAAAGGAAGTGACTGTGATGTGATGTTAATCGCAAAGAAAAATTTACCTTTTTGCAATGTTAAAATTGGGGATATGGATGTAAAAATAATGGTGGATTCAGGTTCACCAGTAACTATGCTGCCTGAAACTTCTTTCAAGTTGTACTGGTGTAGTGGTTTACTTAAGAAACCAGATGTTAGAGCCATTGTCTATGGGGATACAGAAATTTAGACTATTGTTTTTTTTTTAAGATGTCCTAAAGTTTGCTGATAGGGAGAACTTTCCAAAAATCTATGTAGCAGTTCATGGGCGCCAAATCATGGGGTGGATTGATCAGGGAAGATTGGGAATTGTATTGAGACCTGGCACCACTATTTTTGTGATGTTAGTACAAAACACCACTGAAGGGGTGGATCGCATTTTGGCACAATATCCTACTGTGTTTTCTGATTAAATTGGTACTGTTAAGGTTTTTGCTCATGAGATAATCTTGAAAAAGGAGGCAGTACCTGTTAAACATAAAGTGCGTGATGGTCCTTTATCAGTATGGGATGACCTTAGGAAACACCTGGATCAACTGTGTAGTGACAAAACAATTGAACCAGTGAATGCAGCTGAATGGATCCGTGCAGCTGTAATAGCGAAAAACAAGAATGAGCAGATCCGTTTGTGTGTGCTGAATTGCGTTCACTTAATAAGAACATTTTAGTGGATTGCGACTCTCTCCCGAAAATAAATGAATTATTAACCACTTTGGAAGGAGCAAAAGTTTTTAGTAACACCAATCTAAAAGCGGATTACCACCAAGTACCGTTGACTGTGGAATTCAACCCCTAACTACCTTCATCACTCCGTTTGGTGCGTTCAAATTTTTAGGCTTGCCGTTTGGTTTAGCATCAGCGGCAAACGTATTTCAAAAATTAATGTTTACATTGTTCAAAGATGTAAGCAGAGCATTAACATTCCAGGGTGACATCCTTATTTTTGCCTAAACAGTAGCGGAACACAATATTATTCTTGAGCGAGTGTTAAACATAATATGTAAGCATGGTATGACCGTGTCTAAAGACAAATGTAAGTTTGTAACCAACAATGCTGAGTTTTTGGGGCACTGCATCACATCTCAAGGGGTTAAATCTAAAGAGGACCTTATTAAAGCTTTAAGGGTCTTACCTGCTCCCTGCAACAAGGAGGCATTGAAATCCTTTTTGGGCTTGAGTGATTATTATTCAAGGTTTGTGATGGGGTATGCCACCCTCATGGAACCACTCAAAAAGATGTTAAGAAAGAAAGAGAAATTCAGTTGGGGACCGGTGGAGCAAAAAGTATTTCAGGACATCAAGGAGTTGTTACCTAGGGTTCCAGTGATAAGCACTTACATTAACAGTCAAAAGTGTATTATAACTGTGGATACTAGTGCAGTCGGGTTGGGTACAGTGTTGTGTCAATGAGTTGAAAACCTTGAATGTACCGTGGTTTTTGCATCCAGGGTGTTATCAGATGCAGAAAGAAGGTATAGCACCATTGAGAGGGAATCCCTGGCTTGTCAAGTGCTTTAGAAAAATTCAAAACGTATGTTCGGGCGCTCATTTTATTTTATGTACTGATCATAAAACTTTGATGTATTCGTTGGGGGACAAATGAACATCTTCTGCTTCATCTAGACTAATAAAAATACTTTCTAAGCTACAAGAGTATAACTTTGAGATCAGATACATACCAGGTAGCATGAACACAAGAGCTGATTGTTTCTTCAGACTTTTGACTGAGAAACACGAAGGACTGAAAAATGGGGAGTTGTTTGAGAATGAGTGTGTAGTGGCAAGCATGGATGTGTTGTTGTTTTGCCAAGGGGCCATATCTTAACAAGAATGGGATAGTGTGTGTAAGGATGATAAGGTCCTGGTAAAAGTCATGCAGTTTGTACAACTGGGGTGGCCTTCTGTAGAACATTTCACGGAAAACTTATACTGTTTTTGTCAAACGACTAATCAGCTCATCATTGAGTCAGGAATTTTGCTAAGTGCAGGGAAATTTATGGTACATAAAGGGTTAAGATCTAAAGTAATTGAATTGGCTCACAGAGGACATTTAGGGTCCTCAGCTACTAAGAAGACCCTAAGGTGTTACTTTTGGTGACTTTACATGGACAGGGATGTGGATGCTCATGTTAGCTCTTGTTAGAAATGTATTATGTCCAATAAACATTGGAAACTGAATGATGCACCTTTGATTACCACACCATTTCCTCGTGAACCATGGCATAAGTTAGCATTTGATTTAGTGGGACCTATTTCAGCATTATCTGATATGTCTAAGTATTTAATAGTGATCACGGATTACTATTTCAAGTGGATATTTAATGAAGTTGTGGCTAAAACATCAACACAAGTGGTTATTCAGTTTCTGGAGAAAGTTTTTGCTTTGGAGGGTTATCCAGAGGAGTTGGTCATGGATAATGTGGTTCAGTTGGTTTCAGAAAGCATGGAAACATTTTCAAAGGCCATAGGTAGCAAACATTACAATGTTGCTTTGTACACACCTCAAGCCAATGGTGCGGTTGAGAGGGTCAACTGTTTGCTTAGGGAATGTATCCAAACAGCTTTGACGTGTGGCTTGAATGTAGAGAAGTTTGTGCAAAGCAAGGTGTGCACCTATCATAGCATGCAACATAGCATCACCGGCGTTTCCCCGTTCACCTTGTTGATGGGCAGTCAATCCCACACAGGGTTGTGCCCCAATTTGTTGAAAGATAAGCCATCCTGCAATCTTGACTTTCTAAGCTACAAGAGTATACTTTGAGATCAGGTACATACCAGGTAGCACAAACGCAAGAGCTGATTGTTTATCCAGACTTCTTACTGAGAAACAGGAAGGAGTGCATAATGGGGAGTTGTTTGAGAATGAGTGTGTTGTTGCAAGCAGGGATGTGGTGGAGGTTTGCCAAAGTGCCATATCTGAACAACAAAGGGATAGTGTGTGAGAAGGAACCACAGGACCACAAGTGCAGAGCAGAGCCTTTTAGAGAGGCAGGCCTCAGAATTAAAATGAAAGATGTCTGGTCCCATTTAACTATAGTCAAAGAAAGCCACAATGGTCAGAGGGGAGGCAGTAGCAAGGGATGAAGCCTTGAAGAGGAAGATGTCTTCACACACAATAATGTACAGAGCCGCACACATCAGGAACAAACATGTGTGATCAGACACTGTACAAGATAGCATGAATAACATGATAGCATGATCAGCCACTGTGGGGCTGAATATGACGGTGGTCGGATGAGCGTCCGACCGCCATCATTACAGGAACGGGACCGGCCAACAGGTAGTCGGCGGTCCTGCCCAGCAAATTACGATCCGACCGCCGTGGAGGCAGATGGAAACATGCCTCTCAGCAGTGAGGCTTGTGCTGCGGCCCGGAAAATGGCCACAGCACAAGCCCCAATGCCAAAGGGCATGTTTGTAAACATCCCTGCACCCTGTGGCAGGCACAATGCAGTGCCTGCCACACGATGCAGGGATGTTTAGGGGGCACCTCAGGTGCCCCCCAGGGCCCATTGTGGAGGGGGACAGGGGCCCTTCTAGGGGCCCCAAAAAAGCCTTTTCACCAGACTTCCTCCATTGTACGGAATGCGATCCGACCAACTACCTGATGGGCTCCTTGAGCCAGTTGGAAGCTGTCAGTCGGTCCCTGGAGCAATGCAGTCTGACCGACTGCATCCTAATGTGGCTGTCTGACCGCGGTTTTAGATGTCAGTGGGACTGACAGCATGTCATTGTCGGTCCCGCCGACATCGTAATTGGCCCCTGTGTGTCCAACTGTACCATGAAACTGCCCCCAAGTAATAATCACTAAAAAAACTGAAACACTGCATTACAATACATTGACAATTGAGGGAGAGCTTCCCAAGGGACCTCAAGGATGCTGGCAGTACAACAAATGTAAGGTGGCAGATTTTCCACAAAAGAAAAAATCTGCCACATCTGCACACTTCTAGAATATTATTAAACCTTATGCATTGCAAAAGATTGCCAGCTTTATAGTCCCATGCCACCAAGCAGCAGGTGAAATTGAAAGAAATAAGCACAGCTGTTTCCAGTGATCTGACACTCATAATTGCCCAATGTTCGGAGTCTTCCACAGAAGAAATGCCACACACAGCACATGCATGAATAACATTCAGTGAGGAGCCATCATTGAGCCTGAAGGGAGAGAAGAGGCAAGTGCAATGTAGAAATGGATTTCTCTCTATCCCATGAAGGAAAACTGGTGCTCAGGAAATTCACCAGTGTAAGCAAAGGGTACTCATTGAAGGAGATAGCCACCATCCAGTTTGTGCACCAACTATTAGCAGCAAGTACAGAAAGCTCATGCATGCATCCAAGGCAATAGTGCTGCAGGACACTCCGCCTCTTTAATATTCACCAAATAGGACACTGCAGCCATCTAGACAGAAGTGGCCTGCTCCCCATCCAACAACACAGGGAAGCAAAATGCACCAACCAGCACTTTCCCCTACAACAAGGTTTAGGTGAAACCAGCGATTGTTAGCATTAATGTGTAACAAGTCCAAAGCTCAGATCCATTCACCATCCACTTGAAAGAAAGTCTTCGATGATTAAAATGATCCAAATCTCACAGAGAACAGCAACAGAGGGTGAAGTCAGACACTCCAGAAAAAGAAAATCCTATGTAGTAACCTTGTAGTACCTATAAGTACCCATAAGCTAGGCAGGGGGAAGCAGATAGAAGAAAAAGGTTAGATAAAAGCGAGCAGAAACCTCAAATACAGGAGCTCTCTGTCCCCAACGGAGAAAGGGAAAACCAGGTGGATCATGGAAATTCCCTAGCCATTTGTGGTGCCCTTTGTGTAGAGTTTACACTGTTACCATGCACAAAGTAGAGTTTTCTGTCTTAGAAGTGAGACACCTCGCAAGTAAGCATTTGGCAAATGAAGAGACAGAAAACTAATGTCCCTTTACACTGCACTTTCCACAAGATTAGCAATGCCTCACAAAATGCGAATTTCAATGTGCTCTGATACATTGTGTTTTTGTGTTTTTCCTCACAAAAGCTATCATTTTATTTAGCAAGAGAAACATTTATTTGGCTACTGACTCTTCTGAATCATTTTACTTTTGCTGCTTCCTGCATGAAAATTCATTCGGATTTTACAGTGATAAATTCTGTAAAGATTAACATTTTAACTAATGGTTTTATTGCCTATAAATCCGATTTTTGAGTTGGGGTAGAATTAGGATTCTATTTTATTGACAATGCCCCTTCTGAAATATCAACTCCTCTAAACACACACAATTTTCTGCTTACATATATTTTCCATACAATTGTCCATATTTGCAAGAAGTACATCATAATGACAATGAGGACCGCTCTTCAGCTTTTGGCGGTATTACACAAAATGCCCACTGCCACCAATAGCAATTGATAGACCCCAAGTGTTGGCCTAAGGGCCAGATGTACAACCATAGCATTTTGCGACTTGCAAATTGCGACCAATTGCGAGTTGCAATTTGCAAATCGCAAAATGCTATGTACAACAGTGTCTGAGACACTGTTTGCGTTTCCCAATGGGGTCGCAAATTGCATGCCTCATGAATATTAATGAGGCTGTCGCAATTTGCGACCCCATTGGGAATGGCTAGCACTCCCAGGGATGTTGGCCTGCTGGGGTCAGCAGACCACCATGTCTGGGACTGCTTTGTCAATAAAGCAGTTATTTTTTTAAATGCAGCCTGTTTTCCTTAAAGGAAAACGGGATGCATTTAAAAAATAAAAATGAAACTTTTCAGTTTCATTTTTTAAGGGCAGACAGTGGTCCCTGGGACCACTGCCCGCTCTAAAAAAATATTTGCGCATGCATTCCCAAAGGGGAAGGGGTCCCCTAGGGTCCCCTTCCCGTTTGCGAGTGCCTTACCACTCTTCTGCGAAGGGTGGTAAACTGCGAGTGTTTTGCGACCGTTCATACATGAGTTCTGGACTCGCTATTAGGGTGGGACACCCTTGGCATACCCCTTCCTAATAGCGAGTCGCTAACCCTATTTTGCGATTTTAATTGATTAGTGACTCGCAAAATAGGGTTAGTACATTGGCCACACATTTTTTGCGGTCGCAAACGGGCCTAAAACCCCTTTGCGACCGCAAAAAATGGTCGTACATCTGGCCCTAAATGTTGATTTTCCCTCCAATTGGTGAGGTCACATGAAACCCATGGTGGCTGCAATTAAGTTCCTACCACCTAGGGGGTCTCTCCCATGTTGTCCTGCTATTTTCAGCCATTGAAATAAGGCTATTCTTAATTATAACGGTAGCCTTGTGATGTGTCACACAATTTCAAGAGAGAAAGCTAGGGATGAAATCCAGATAGACCTCCAAATAAGCCAACCTCAAACATACACAATTCACAGGATTGACAACCTATTGGAGATTTTGTGGTTCGGTGTGAGGTGTGACATAAAAATAAGAAGGCTACAACATGCATTTGTGGTTTCATTGTATGTTGTTAGCTGTTTTTCACCTTGAATTGGTCATGTCATCGGTACCTCTGGGTTGCTTTTAGTATTGCTCACTCGAGAAATGAAATAACTTATGATATAATAATAATCCTTTTAGAATGGAGGAAAAACAATTACTTTTGCAACAGCAGAGCTGTTTATTGATTGAAGACAGAGAAAACCATTATTTGAGTTGCACAGTCTCTGCTTTCTTGTTATGTTTTCCAATATTCCTGCAGCTCTGCTTCGAGAAGCAGTTTGCAGACGTTCTTGTAAACAAAGATTTTAGACTCCAGGTGTTTCATTTGTGTTTTACACCTTCAACTCATAAAGAAAATGTTGTGGTTAACAGAGCTTTAAATGCAAACACATTTTACTTGCCGCTTTTATGGCTTTTTATCTAACAATAGCATTGATTATCTTGTAAGAGAGATAATTGTGCTCAGGTGTTTCACAAACGTTTAAAAAAACATATTTATTAAGGATTCGAATGGCATTTTCAAAATAATTCTTAATGCTTCACTTTTTTTGCGAGCAAATTGGGATCAACCAGTTATGATGCTGTCGTTTTTCTTTGATAATGGGTTCTGTATTGCTTTGTCGGTGTGCTGCATTGCGGTAGTGTTTAGCTGCGGAAAAGATTCAGACTAATGGAAACTCGCGCTTCCAAAAAGTCCAACAGTTTCGAATTTTATCCCAGACTGACGTCAGTGCTATTTATATGTTAATATCCTTGCAACATTTAACAATTACTAGTGATTGGGAGAGAGTGAGAAGCTGTCCAAGCCATAATTTCTTCGTTAAAGGCATGTGTGGCCCTTTGCAGAAACCCTATGTATGTGTTTATTTGCATGTGAACATTGTGGTCGGTCTGGGGTCACACGGGTCACTTGTGGGCTTCTTTGGTGACCGTTCGGTGGTGCCCTTCAGGGCCATGCCCCTTGAGACAGCTTCGTCGAAGGTTTGGAAATCTTCTTTGAATCCAATAGATTCACAGATTTAGTTTTATATCTTTATCTGCTCAATAACATTGATCAATGACGACATATATACATGTGCATGCACACACATTATATATATATATATATATATATATATATATATATATATATATATATATATATATAAACCACGAACATTATCGCAAATAAGAATAATTTGTATTTTCGATAAAGAACAAAGGGGTATATTCACAAGAACGTGTGATAACTACCGCAAGAGTAGCGTAACGCAACTTTCAATATCGCAGCCTATCGCGGCAAAATAACCCTGTGTCAACGTGGAATTCACAACAAGGCAGTACCATGCGCGTCAAATGTCAGCGTGAAAATCAACGCAACGCTGAAAAAATGCAAAACGCGAACGCAAGAAATCATGCGATGAGGCCAATCGCAGTAAAAAAAGCAGCGAAAAGCAGCCACAGGCCTGCAAATCCCACGCATCTGGCGGGAAATTGCACCATAAAAACCATAGAAACAACACACCAGAAACAAGCCAAAGCACGTAGCAACATGGATGCACCCTGACCCAGCGCAGAGGACAACGTGGACCCCACAACCCCCACAGACCACCAGCAAGGAACAACGGGGTCGGGGAAGGCCAAGGAGAAAAGGGAGAGGAAGACGGGGTGCAGACCGCAGGAAAACAAGACCAGCGTCACAGAGGTGACAGAACACTACCAGCAACTGACCCACAAGCAGACCACCTGGAATGCAGTCGGAGTGCCGAGGAGGCCAATCCAGGAGGCCAAGAGGCTCCGCCAGGATGTGACAACCTAAACCAAGCACAAACCCGCTGCCAACAGGAAGGCAGCAACGGTGACAGGAGGTGGCAGTCCAGCGCCACAGGAGGAGCTGGAGGAAACCCAGGCCACAGTCATCAGTGTGGAGACGGTGCAAGGAGTAGGGAGTATGGACACAGCTCGACAGGACCTGACACAACAACAACAGGGTGAGGATCCAACAGGGACTGGGGGGACGGGGGGTGATGGGCACAATGGCACACATGCACAATGAGGTGTAGCACACTGCACACCCACAATTACCCAGGGACATGTCCCCCATCCCCGTGGCACATTGCAGCACACACACATAGCAATCACAGCACATACCATGACAATGTGGCACAAAGTGCAACATCCACACTGCAGAACAGGGGACACAACTGGGTCCGCCCAGGCGCAGAAACAGAACAATCACATTGGAGAGAGCAGGGAACTGTGAGATGCATATCTACGGCTACAACCCCACATCAGCCATGTAGGCCAAATGTACACTGTCCCAACTCAAATAGCCACCACCGCCCAAACAGTCACAATGTACATTGTCACACAGTCTGCATGTCGACAAGAACAAGGCGCCAACACAATGCCAACATACACCTCCCCTTCACAATGCAGAGGGACAAACAACACCTCCAGCAGGTCAGAATAGACAACCCATCAGTGATGCCGGAGACGAACACCACATTTTCGACACCGACGCCCTACAACAGCCCATGGACATCCCACACAACTCACCACCAGGACCAGGGCAGACAAGCTACTCAGAGGAGAACCCAGCCCCTGCAATCGACCACACAGCATGAAGCACCCGCAATCACAACTGGCTCACAACACTTCACCGACCCACACATGGCACCCCAATGCCAGGTGTCAGAACGCCAAAAGGAGGTGGCCCAACAGGTGCAGGTGTTGCCGAACCCATGGAATGTGAACTAGAACACATATGTGGGTGTCCAATACCCTTCAGGGACCACCTACACCCCACAAAGGAGACCCACACTGCCATAGAGACACATGCAGATGCACATACCCAGTACAGAACCACGCCCAGGGGCACGCACATATCAGTCACACACCCACGATGGTTCTGCGTACGACGGCACAGTCCACTCCCCTTATGAATTGAGTGGGTGACGACAAAGCCACATGTCCAGGTTCTAGCCCGCTGCCTGCGGTGACATGTCTACGTCCGCTGTACACAGCACAATGTAATGTCGTAGGGCCCAGGGCCCCCATGCATACAACAAGACCACAGGGACACATGCACATATCATGCTGAACTGGCTACGGGCCGTGCGCCCGGCCCCTTTATTGGCAGGGCCACATGTACAGTGATGCCTGTGCTGGATGTGTGTGGGGTGAGTATAAGCCAGCCCGCACGGAGTGCTTGGTGCTGGCAACAACCTGAACAGTGGACACCAGTGTAATGGAAACAGAAAACACCAGCATAACAGAGTCAACTGCAGAGCAACATGGAGGGATCCGGACTAAGGACAGAGGTCACCCAATATTCAGTCAGGAGGTTCTGTGAGTTGCAGTGCACTGAGGTAGGGGCACTAGAGAAGAGCGCGCTCATGTGAGGAAATTGCTAGGATTGTGTCCCTTTGGGTTAGTCCTGATGCAGATGCAGTGGGGTGTGTTACACCTGCATCAACTTCCTCATCAACGTCCCAGGTCTCCCACACTGCCTGAGGTGACAGTTGCGTCCGCAGTCCACAGCGCATAACCCAGTAATAGATCCGGGTCTGTAGCTTGACTACCACCACCAGTCTGCATTCCTGCCTAGGGGCTGTTGCCTCCTGCCCTCCCATTGTCTGTGCCTTCTCCCGTCCGCACACTTGACACATCTTCCTCATCATAGTCCCAGGTCTTCCCCACTGCATGAGGTGACATTGCTGCGCAACCTCACAACAGTACAGCACTCCATCAGTGACGGACAATGGCTTGCGGTGCACTGAGTCACTGGCACCTGGAGTGCTGAGCAGGGTATCAGGCCGATGATGGCATCCACGACAGGTCTGAGCAACTCCGTAGGTCTGTCAGGACCACCGTTTTGACTCTGGCAGATGGCTGTTGGAGGTGGTCCTTGCCGTGGTGGCGTGTGCCTCCTGCGGTGATGCGATGTCCGGGCCGGTCAGGACTAGATGCTATGTGTGGTCCCTGGTGGCCCGCAGTTGAGCCCGGAGGCTGCGGACAGCACAGGGCCACAGCCACATGGAGTTGATGACCCCAAGACCATCGCTTCAGAGGCCATTCAATGTCTCAGAAGAAGGGGTCCCAGACCTGACAAGCACAGAGTTAGTGGCCCCGGATGCACTGCGGACAGCACAGGCACCCAGCCACGGGACGGTGACTTTCGGTGCAGTCAGATGGGCCATGCGACCTGAGCGGGTCCCCATCAATGTCCAAGGTGTATGTTGCGGAGTGTTGCAGGGGACAGTGGAAGGTGTCCTCCAAGGCATGATGCGGAAGGTCTGATGTTATCTGGAAGCAGCAAATGGAGGAGTGGAAAGCGCAACCCTCGTTTTCACCAACAATTCGGTATCAGCTACATGAGGATAAAAACTAGCCTCTAGTCCATAGACTCAAACGCCACCAATGTACGACCAGTGAGTGTCCATGAATGTCGGGGAACACACTTAGTGGCACAGGTGCTGTGAGGGGATGCAGTCTGCGATGATGCCGGTACACTGATATGAACTCCACCATTGCCAAATCAGGACTGTGACCAACTGGACTGCAGTGTAGGCCGGAGGCAGCGGTCAGCAGTGGCCCACAGCCATGTGTCGTTGGCTCGCGAGGC
This sequence comes from Calotriton arnoldi, assembly GCA_963921515.1. NCBI lineage: Eukaryota > Metazoa > Chordata > Amphibia > Caudata > Salamandridae > Calotriton > Calotriton arnoldi. The sequence continues at coordinate 713,933 of CAWUFW010006234.1, forward strand.
ACAGAGTTAGTGACACAAGGGCAGTTTTCGGTAGTGTTCGATCACCTCCGTAATGATGATCCTGTTCCCGCCGGACTGCAACGCGTCATCCACTCACGCCTCTCCGTGCGTGCGATGATATGTATTCTGCCTTTTGAATTACCGATGTTCAGTTCCAAATCTGTGATCCCACTCATGCGCAGCGTAGGCCCCGGGCAGTGGTCCGCGTAGGCCGACAGACACATGTGGTTGTGATATCATGCACAGACTTGTTGGCACCACACCGTAGGGAGTATAGTGGATTGTTCCCTGCCTTACATGATGTTCACTGGCATGGTGTAATCAAGACTCAGTTCCAAATGTGTGACCTACCTGACCGTGGTGTAGGCCTGAGGCAGCGGTCAGCATGGCCCAATCACCTAGTGTCGCCGGCATAGGTTGGATGGCCCCACCGGCCTGCGCTGTTCAGGTTCAGTGGCACCACGTGTTCGGTCACCTCCGTGTATGTGACCCTGCATTCGTCCGGACTGGGCCGCATCTTCCTCTTACACCTCTCCGTGCGACCACTGGTGTGGACTCTGCCATTCGTGCTTTGCGACTAGGTGCTGGATGTGTGACCTACTGATCCGCAGGGCAGTCCTGGTCCCTCATCCACGTGTCGCCGGCTGGCGTTGAACAGGGTTAGTGGAACCACGTGTAGCCGGCTGGCGTTGAACAGGGTTAGTGGCACCACGTGTAGCCGGCTGGCGTTGAACAGGGTTAGTGGCACCACGTGTCGCAAGATGCTCATATGGAACTATGCCTCACTGATCAGGGGGGTCTGGTGCTCTGGCCGCTGGCCGGGATTTGGGGTCACTGCCATTCATGACTCAGGACACAATTTCACATATGGGACCTACTAGTCCGAGGAGTAGGCCAAAGGCGGCAGTGGAGTACGTCAATGAAAAGGGAATAAAGCGGGCCTGTGTCGTGGAGGCCGTGATGGTCTGAGGTGGCTGCCAAGGTCACAAGACTCCGGCTTGGAGCTTGCGCCGGCACGTGGTTGGCCCTCCTTGACACACGCCGGTGTCGGCAGATGATCAGTGTGGCCTGGCTGCGCAGGGGCGGCCCTGACGGGTTTGTGGTCCAGCGTGCTGGGGTCTGGCAGGCGCACAGCATCGCAGGCAACTACGCTCAGGAGGATGGCGTCGGCCTCGTGGTGGGGTGGGAGGCGCCGCCCTGGCAGAGACGTGGGTCTTTCTGGGAGAGGACCACGCCCAGGCCTACGTGCTTTTTATTCACACCCCTACGCTGGCGTGGCCTACGCCGGGCCATCCCACTCCGGTGACGCTTAGGGGGTGGCGTCACAGGCAACATTTCCGTGAGTTCCCCCACTGGCTGTGGTGGCATGGTTGCGTCCACTGTCCACTGCACTCCATATGCCAGAGGTGTATGTTGCCATGGATATGGGTGTGTTCTGCATACTGCGGTCTGTCCGGCACATCTCCGCCACTCTTGGCATTGTGTGCTTTCCCGATCATAGCTCTACTGCATCCTTCACACATGCCTGGTTGCCACCTCTACCCACATTCGGCTATTATGTGGCTGAGGTGCCATGCCGTTGATGGCTCATGTTCAGGGCTTGCCCAGGTTACCATTGTGAGTTGTTCTGTCGTGTCTGGTGGGTGGTCATGTTGTTGTGCCTGTTGTATGTGATTTCGTGACATGTGCATTGCCAGCGTTGTGAGTTGCATGGTTGTGGAGTTGAGGTGTGTGGGGTGTTCATTTGGATATTGCCAAGGGGCTGTGCATTTCCCTTGTTGCCATCCTGGGAATGCTGGTTGATGATGGGCTGTCGGAGGATGAAGGTATCATGCACACTGGCTGTGTATCTGAAGGCGACATTGTTGGGGGTTCCACGGTGTTCTGTTGTTGCCTGCACATTGATGTGAGACGTGTGCTTCCTGTTGAGGTGATTGTGTGCTGTGTCACCAGGGGGCACAGGTAGTACATGTGTGCTGTGGATTGCCCCCAACACGTGCGTGCATCCTGCTATGGCGTATGGTCCTTGCTTGGTCTCCAGCGGATCCTGCGCATTGTGTTGTACATATGGGGACTAGGGTACCAGGGTGATGGCGATGTCCAGGACAGGTGTGGGGGACTTGGATGTGGCTGGCTTTGTGACTCCTCTGACTCTGGCGGGTGTTGTTTGGGGGGTCCCAGGGGCCAACAGGTGCAGCCAAGCCATCAGCTTTGTGTGGGGTGGGATGTTGGTTGTCCACTGTGTTGGTGCCGTAGGCCTGTTAGGGGATGATGGTCACTAGGCGTAGGATGGTTGTCCCTTTCATCCTGTAGTGGACGGTGACATTGTCAGATGTTGGGTCTGTGCGGCTGGTACGTTACCTGGGGTTCCGCTGTCTTTGTCTGCGCTGCGTCTGTGGTGGTCCGGGGAGGGGGTGTTCCGGGTGTGGGTTGGGGTCCTGGGGTGGTGGAGGTGGGTGTTGTGGCCCTCTTGGGTGTCCGGGCCGCATGATGGGTGGCTCCATGGCATCTGTTGCCCTTCGGATGTGGCCCTGGGCTGTGCTCCCTTTCGTGGTGCTGCCTGCCGTCCGACTTTACACCAGGTCAGAGCAGGTGTAAATTTCCTGGTGCTAACGCGCCTTATCGCCTGTGTTGTGTTTTTATCGCCGATGTGGCTGGTCGTTGTGAATGTTGAGGTGTGATGTTGTCTCGGCTTTTGGCACGGGAACGCCTACTCTGCATCTCATTAGCGATATTTGCGGGGTCCTCTGTGGCGATGTTTTTTGCGGCTGCTATCGCGGGTAAACTGGTGCTGTGGGCTGTTTACACCGGCTTGTGAATGGGGGGGTAAATTTATCACGACTTTGGCTGCGATAAAGTGCCGTTAATTCGGCGATAGCTCCTTGTGAATATGCCGCAAAGAGTCTTTGTAATTGCTACAATAGAAAGTGGGTTTTTCGATTACGTGGAGGACAGGAAGGGAATGGAGGAAGCAGAAACAAGGGTCATGGAAGGACGAACAGGTCGAGATCAAATATTTAAAGGCGCAGCATAGGACACCACACCATTAAGTGGCGTGCAAGGAGAAAGATACCACGATATTTGTAGGCCAGAGGAGTCCACATACATTTTATGCAACAGAGGATTGTTAGCAGTGAGGTTGACTGGCATGTCATTATTCACAAATTTAGGAACGATTAATATGGATATTGACATTTTTTTTAATGTGACTAATCCAATAATTGTAGTCTGTGACTGCGCATGGTAATGAGTTAAACATTTAGATGGAGAACTGATCCACAACATAGGTGTAAGTTGACCTTTTCTTTATAAATATGAATGTTTTTAATCGTATATTGGGACGTTCCTTGAAGAAGTATTTGGAAGCTCTGAAATACATGGCAGAGTAATGTGAGAGCACCGAGTAACCATGAGAAACATTTGATCTCGAAGGCAGTGCAAGAAAGATCGAAGCTGATTTTGCAATATGAATAAACAGATGCATGAATCTACAGGTATTTGTTTCTTGTTACTGGCTTTTGAAACACCTATGATGAAGTGAGGGTTCTGAGGAAGGAAAGAAGTGATTCCATCGATGCACTTCCGAGTATTATGCTTATGATGACAGATGGGAGAACTTGGATGCACATTATTGAAGATTATTACTCAAACTAAAACTAAAAGGAGGGTGCAAAATATATACAAAAGTTGTGAGAAAGGGGCGGATTAGTGTCCACCAGAGGTAATAAAGTCCCTATCTTGCTAGGTTTTTTAAATCTGAGCTCAACCCCTGGTGGCTGTGACAGAACAGACAGTCTTAACTGAGGGAAAATGTTTAAAGCATTTAGAAGTAGCAAAACTGTTAAAAAGTCGACAACACATCACATCACACATACCACTCCACCTTAGAAACATAAAGTAAAATGTAAAAAAATCAAATGGTGTCAAATTACAAAAGTACAATGAGAGCAACGAGGAAATTTGAATGTTTAAAAATGTATGTGAAATAGCACCAAAAGTGCAAAGGGCCAATGTTAGTCAAAGGTCACTGTTGACAGGGACCTAGGCATGATTTTGAGGCATACCGTGATAGTGCACATGTTGAGTACGCCAAGTATTCCCTCCCTACTAGGGCCTGGAAGTGGGGAAGTTCGAAAAAGTTTCTAAGTCCCAATATGAAAAGGGACTGTGTTGTTTTTCAGAAGAAAAACTCTTCTCCACATGGGACAACCCTTAAAGACAGTCCACACTGTGCAACTGATGACGATTGGTCCCTGTGAAGCTTTGGAGAAAGAAGTTTCAAAAAGTTCCCTAATTTTGTTTGTTGGTCAGAGAACCATAGGAGCACACTTCCAAAACCCCTCCTTCCCCAGGATCTCAAGGGTAGCACTTAAAGATTCTCAGTGTGTCAGGCAAAGGCCAATAGCAAAGTTCAGTCCAGGTTCAGTTGCCACGTCATCTGGTCATGTGAGATACTTTACAGGAATTTCCACTCAGCTTTATGATACTTAGAGATCTGTCTGTCATTGGATGCCAAGTGGAAGGAGGTCCTACCTTTTCAGGTCCTTCTCACAGGTCACAGATTCCAAGTGCAGCAGGATCAGTTCACCTGGTATCCTTCTGGAAGGTTGCGTGTGGGTCCAACTTTGTAGGCTTCACCAGCCTGTGGGTGGGGCACAAAATAAAACACTCCTGATTCCTCTCTGACCAATGGAGTAAAGGTTCCTAAACCGTGACCCACCTACTTTTGCAGTGGTTTCTGTTTGCATTACTGCAAAGAGGCCCAAAATACCAGGTGCTAGGGCATGTTCATGATGGCAAAAATCTTCAGCAGCACTACACCTAAGCTCTGAGGGGTGGGGTGTGTGGGGGTGTATTATAGTAATTCTAATCCAGTTTGAAGCAGGCATTGTATCCACAACAAACCAAAAGACAGAGGACTGGTAAGACAAAATCATGGTCCTTCAACAAACAGTCAGGCGATGCACAAGAAATATCCTACCTTACTGTTTGCTCCATTTGAAGGCAGGATTTAACACTGGGGTGTCAACAGGCAGGACAATGCCCCCACCCTGCATATTCCATTGAGCTCAGAGCTCAATTGAGCTGCCCGTTCAGGACAGCTTATTTTGTACCCCTGGGAGGAATTTCACACCTCAATCAAGGCTGAGCACTGGCGAGGAGTAGCTTGAGAGCTAATGCAAATTGGCCTCTTGAAAGCTCATGTAGGGAAAGGGTAACATTCTAAGAGCTAGCTTTCCTGAATAGTTATTAAGAATCTAACTTCACAATTGAATTGTATTTTCAATAACTATAGAATACAATACAAGAAAACTCTCAAACCAATTTAGAAACATAGAGTAAGTTGTATTAAACAAAATGATACCACAATGACACAATCAGTAGAACCGGAGATATTCAGTGTTGAAGTTTTAAGTAAATAAAGTGCCTAACTCATGCTAGACCGGGGAAATCACTAGTTCAGACTGAATGCGATGGAGCGCGGTTCGGTACAGGGATCAGATTAGTCCCACTGAAAGAGTTAACTTCTCAAAGTCAGGTTTGAAGAGTTCCGTTCACTATGGAGGGGGCCGCTAGGAGCAGGGAGAGCTTTGTGGATGGTCGTCGCCTAGCGTGAAAAGCAGGCTGGGCAGCACAGCCTCTCTTTACTGTAGTGCAAAGAGCCAGTCAGGTGATGTGGATGGTCGTTGCTGGAGCTTTGAGTTGGTGGTCACCGCAGGCTGTCAATGCTATAGTGCGAAGTGCAGATCTGGTATTGCTGGTCGTTGCTCGTCGTTGCTACCAGTCGCTGTGGTACAGGTCTTCACCAAAGCTTCACGTTGACAGCAATGGTGGGTGACAGAGTCTCAACTCGAAGTGGCCTGTTCATGATCACTAAGAGCCTAAACTTAAGGACTTTACCTTTTCCTCTATGGAGGAGCTCGAACTGATGCCAGACAAGGGCCCAGGACCTGAGGGGAACATCTTGGGGATCTAGGAACTCACTCCATCAGAGGTCAGCAATGCTCAGGCACTTACTGTTGCAGGTCCAGGCAGGTCTAGTTGCAGCAGGTCTGCTGGGCAGTTGCAGGTAGGCCTATGGAGCTTGTTATGTCCCTGTAGCTCAAACAAGAGATCAGCCAAGGGACCCTTGGAGTTACTCAGGTTAGCTTGGGATGAATGTAAGCAAGGTCAATCTTGCTTCTCAGACAGCAAGGCAGTCCTAAAGCAGCTGTGCAGTATAGCAGCAGATCAGTCCTTCTTCTGTAATGTCCACAGGTCCAGGACTGTTCTGATGAGTGGCTTTGGGGGACCAATATTTATTCCAAGAGCCAGCATTTGTGTGAGGGGATTCCCTATACTACCAACACATCTCAATCTGGAAAGTTCTTCCCTTACCCTATCAAGGCTCCAAGAAGTCAGGGGTGAGAAACTGCTGCTCTCAGGTTCCTATGTGTGTGCTGGAGGCAAGCTCTTCAAAGTGCAAGAGGGACAGGGCACAACTTTGCCCCCAGCCATCCTGGCAGAATGGCCCATCCTGCCCACTCTAATCCCCTTTCTGGGAGGAATACAGAAACCCCAACAGAAGGCAATTCACAGTCATGTGACCCAGGACGCTGGCAAAAAGCAAAAATGGTTAGGACAAAAAAATGTCAACTTTCTAAAGCGGCAGTGTATGCCCTTTTTCTTTAGAATCCAAAATGTTTGTACATAACAACATTGTGGTACCCCTTAAAAGATATTCTGACTGCAATAATTCTAATGTTTTGTATGGAATAACATGCCTATGTGGTACACTTTGCATTGGACAAACCACACAAGAAATACAAGTACCAATTTGTCGACACCATAGCCATATCTGCTGTAAGATCCCCTCTGCTCCCTTAGTAGAGCACTACTTAACTGAGGGTGACACAGAAAATTATATCCAAATGCAAGTTGTCAGAGTCCTCAAATTACCTGAAAAAGGAGGGAATATGGAATAATTGCTTAACCCGTTGACCGCGGCGCGAATTCCGCCGCGGTGCGGGTGATTTATTGAGTGGGCGTGTTTAGGACGGCCCCCGGCCGTCCTCCGCACATGCCCACTGTGACGTCGGACGGCCGGGGGCCATCCCGAGCACCGCAGCGGTTAATGAAGAAAACTGGGCTAAACCAACAAGAGGAAAGGACTCATTTAATTTGAACTGGCACAAAGATAATTTCCTTTAACCAAATGTACTAGATATTGTCTGGAATTCCTTTATGTGCATTCCCGGGTATTCCCTATGGCTCTCATCAGTTTGCGTCAATTGTGTAGATTGAGGCAATTAATTGTAACACCCTTTTTCCTCTCATTTGTGATTCTTGTATTTGTTATTTTTCATAATAATGCCCTTTTCTTTCTCTTTCACCATTTATCTATACGTTTTCCGATCATCTTACTTTCAGTCCCTTTCCAAGGATCTCCATTTGTATTCTCTGGGCTGCCCTTTCTTTATTTTCATGGCCTGGATGTCAATATTTAGGGCAGTCCTTCCTTCATTTTTATTACCCAGGAGAGGCAGCCATCTTTTGGAGCAAACCCAGCCATCTTCACTCAGCTCTCCTTTCAAGTGGTATTTGTCTGTTGTCCATGAAGATCTTGCTGTACTCCTCTGGAGGTTTTCTTACATTCTAGAAGCAGCCCACTCTACCCACACACATTACCAGGTATGTGCCCTTATCAGAGGGCATGTATTCCTACATAATTTCTTTCCTGACCTATTTTTTTGATTGACAGTTTCTGACACCTCACATTAGATCCCCCTGGACTCCATCCGAACAATATTGGCAATTTTTGACAATTTTGGAAGTCTATACAATCTTTGCACAGGTAATTTGATATTTATTCTAATCCCATTCGCCATGACCCCTCCCCCATTTTTTCCTTGCCATTTTGGCTGATGTCTTGTGCATTTTGAATCTATAGGTGTAGCTTTATTAAGCCCCTTGGTGCCTTCAACAATGTTTGATTAGTGCCCAGTGAGTTTTTACTCATTGTAAACATTTGAATCCATACTATTGCTTTCCCTACTCTAACAGTATATTTTCTGTGCTCTCTTTCAGTTCTCAATTTTTCTAGGGCTTCTGTATTCTAGAATCTTTCTGATGATCCTTCTATCTGTTTAAAGGATCAAAACATTTTCGACTAGTTCCACGGACCCAATTTGATTGTACATAAGAATAAAATGAGGCATGTTGTTCTTGACACACACTTTTGATCATGTATTGTTAAACGTGTGTATCACTTGTAAGAGAGCACCAAGAACATTTCAAACACACACCTACTGTGCCATCATATTGTTTTAAATGTATGGTCTTGGGAACACTGTTCCTTACTCATAGGCTTAACCAATGTCACAGGTGTCACTCAGGTTCCACTGTTAGTTATAACTCAACTTTCTTAAAGAGGATTTTCAAAACTGTGACTTATAATCTGACTTTGCCATTGAAGTGGAATTTGAATTACAATTCATTTCAATGTAAGCAGCATATTCCTACCTGCTCCCAATTCACTGTCATCACTTATTAAATGTAATAAATTGACCCAGTGTTAGTCAATGGAAAAGATAGACCTTACAACAGTGAAAACAACTTTAGGACTTTTTCACTATCAGGAAATGTAAAACTTTAGCACACATCTTCTACTGTTTAAAAAGAATGCACCCTGCCCTGTGAGCATTGAGGGCCTACCTTAGGGTTTCCTTATAAGTATTGAAAATAAAGGTTTAGGCCTAGGAATAGTTTTTTTGCCAGGTTGAAGTGGCAGTTCAAAACTGTGCTACAGGCCTGAGCCACGTTTTAAAGTGCTACTTTTGTGGGTGGAACACTGAGTACAGCAGGCCCACAAGTAGCATTTCATTCACAGGACTTGGGTACATGTAGTACCATATACTAGGGACTTAAAGTAAATTAAATTTGTCAATCAGGTGTGAGCCAATTTTACCACAATTTATGGAGAGAGAACTAGCACTCTACCACTGGCTAGCAGGGAAAAAGTGTGCAGAGTCCTAATGCCAACAATAACGGGTTCAACACCAGAAGGTGAAAATCTGGAGGAAGCCCTACAAAAAAGGCAAGGTCCAACATACAGCTATTTCTGTCACAGTGAAATAGCATTTTGGGAACTGTCACTGTAGGAACATGTTAAAATTAATTTTCTACATACCTCACTTTTAAATAGCATGCACCCTACCTTGTGGGTCACAAAGCCAACCAAGGGGTGACTTACTAGTATTTAAAGGAGGATTTTTTTTATCTGTCAGGTTATTGTAACAGGTTGCACTGCAGGGTTTATACTGCAGTAGTCAGGTTTCAATGGTAAGCATTAAGTCATGTTTTCTTTGTCACACTAGTGGAAGGCACAATCAGTGCTGTAGGCAACAGGTGACATATTTCTTTCTATGCGAAGGATGCAGTTTCTACATTGTATAATATGGCCTATTGGGGAGTTAAATACACAATTCAGGGTTTACCCAATTTCTACATGTTTGTGTGGTCAGAGCACATACATTGGGCACTAGACAGCAGTGTTGAAGTGTTCAGAGTTTAGAAACCAGCAATAAACGTTAGCAAGAAATCAGAGTCACCACATGAAAAGGGTATTTTCTCACAATAGTCATTACTGTAATAGTCATTAACCACAAAATCAAAAGATAATCTAGAAAGAGAACCAGATAAAATAACAAAATAAATACAAATATGACAAGCCTCACATTCACAAGAAACTAACATTAAATCCAAACATGAACATGAATTTGTGTAAACTACAACTGTTTCAATCCAAAGAGATTAGGCGGGTGTAACATGTCTTAAATTTGACTTTATGTCACAGGTCAAAGAGACTATCACAAGGACTATAATTGCTCCTAAGGACAAAACAATATAAGGAAAATAATGACTTTGTGTTAGGAGGAATAACATTTTTTATATTAGTGGTAATTGGATTTAATTATTAGAAGTGAAGTACTGATATAAATGGAAAGTCAGGAAATAGCAACAACAGAAAGAGCATCAGCACTAATACTGACCCACAGGAAGGAAGGGACAGCAGCAGTGAAAGCAACAGTATTTTTCAAGCCATCAAATTTAAAGCAATGTCTCGAAAGATTTAAGAGGCAATATGTAGTTGTTTCAAACAAAGCAAAGGAAAACTGTAATCCTCTTAGTCTAAGTGAGTTTGAAGAGAAGGTTCTCCGAGCAATGATACAGAACAAACAAGGAAGAAATACAACATAACTGACACAAAACTAGTGACTTTTATGTTAGTGATAAACAGGTAAATTGAACCTAATGGAAGAGAGCATCATGAGGGACTTGCAGAAAATAAAGTACATTCCAAAAAATTCAGGATGAATCTTTCAGATACCGAACAAGTAACATTACCCGAATGAGCACAGAGAAAGAAGTAAGAGAGACAATTTCAAGACATCAACACATATATATTTTCCAAATGACTCTATATCTGAGTATAAGAAATGATAGATCGTGTCTTGGTAGACACTGATGCAAAAATGTAGATAAATCAAAAGAGAAAATGTTTTTGACAAAGAAAAATCCAGTCATATCAATTAATTATGTTTTTTCAAATATCCGCAAAAGTCTACAAATTACCTGGGGTAGCCAATTATAACAGGCACTAACTCGCTATTTTAACATTTGCTACGCTATATGGTTGGATTATTTAAAATCCACTTTTGATGAGCCGTTAATAATATCTTCATGATATGGGGATTTCATATGACAGTTGTCAATGGTGTAAGTTCAAGGTCCAATTCCACTTTTATTTGCATTAGATGTGGCGAATCTCTAAAATTCCAGGCTCTACCCCTCATAAGGAACAAATATATGCAGTAAAAGATGTTTTACTGTCACAAGAGTGTTTACATGCTTTCATGATGCAATTTATGCACATAATCCTCTACCATCATTATTTTAGGTTAAAAGAGGTTTGAAGGGGTCAACTGCATTAAGACATCAGGCACAGCCATGAATTGAAACATTAAGCCCTTGTAGACTAATATACACTTTCATAAATGTGAGAGAGAACATTTTAGAACAATTACTATGGTACTGAATATATATAAACAACCCAAAAGAGACCTCTGGGTCTGAGGATTTGAAGAGTGCTAAGGGGATGTCCCTTTAGAAGCACAGTTTCCCTCACCCACCCGGGGGTGGCATGCTTCATCATGGAGGAACCTCGTACCATTATGAGCCTAGTCATAATGTGGGCTACAGAGGGAGGAGCTCAAGGGTGTTTTCTTTGGTAGAGAGGTATACTAATTCTGACAGACAAGGTCTAAATGATGACATCCCCTGGTCTACACTATCACAAACCTGAACTCACTTCCGGGACCTCAGGGCAATGTATTTCTGCAGAATTTGAATTATGCTACTCCTTTTTATTTTTAATATAGTGGTAATAATATAACTGTACATCTCCCTTGATGCAAATATCCTGTATGGACCTTCTTAATGCTCTCTCCATGATTTTCCATAGTTTAAGTGTAAACAGGACTGACCAGCCTGTTGGTTGATTAATCTAGGTTTATGGGCCTTTGAACACCTTATTAAGTCCATACATAGCTTACAGTTCTGTTCATGTTATTCCTTAATCACATGCTCACCCCTCTGGAGGTATGTTTGGAACTGCAATATACAGACCCCAGAGTTATTCTCATAGAATGCAACGCATGTACATGATTTTGACTCCATCATCATACTAGGTTGATACTATACAAAGCTCACATCTCCTCTCAAGTTGCTCCTGTAACCACATGCTCATCTCTCTGGAGTCATGTTTGGAATTGCAATACACAGTCCCCCTGAGCTATTCACATAGAATACTAGGCATGGACTTGATATTGACTCTATCATCATGCCAAATGAATCATGGTTTCCAACAGTCCTGGTCGGTTTATTAGGTTAGCACCATGATGCATGATGGAGAATAGACTGAGGAAAGAATACATCTTGTTTTCCAGCTATGGGCTGAATTTGTACTTTTGACAGCACCGAATATGATTGCCCCAAAGTAATCTGTGATTTAAACGCCACTGTTTATGCTTATATCTCACTTGTATGCCAATGCTCAATTAGGAATGTTGCGGCACTAACCTTGGTCCCAGCATGTAAGAATAATCGATTAGGAACTACATTTCCCATCTCCTTTGTAGTCCCAAAGAGGCAGCCTCCCTAGTGGCCGATATACTATGGGGGTGTGTCGTAAGCTGGGTCACTTTCATGATGTAACCTATGAAAGCCACATTGATCACTTGCGCCAACGCCGCGATCTACTTACCTGGCGCAACCCATGCCACCTGTGCTGTAGCCAAACAGGTAATAACAGTGACAATGATTGGCACGTCCACACTGCAGTTGGTTTCCCCAAGCCGGGCACTGCTTATTCTGCCTCCTTTCTAGCCGGGGCTGGCCCCATCTCTAACACCTGCTTAAGTCTATGGCTATTGGAATGCTAACACTAATCACAGTGACCATTTCTACAGAGCAGGGCGCTGCTGACTTTGCTTCCCCTAACAAGTCGGGACGGTTCACAAGTTTTACATTGAGCTCTCGCAATGCTGCAACCGTAATATGATAGCCTGTTGTCAATGGGCCATTGTGGTATTTTAGGTTGAGGGAGATGAATGTGAGGCTTGGGTCACAGACTGAATTACATCTAGTTTTTATACACAGAGCCATGGCCTAGTTGTACACCATGTCTGTTGGGTGTTTTGACTGTGAACACTCAATACAATTGAGGGCCGGTAGGGCTTACATTGATGCACTACCATGTACCTCTGACCATTTCATTTTTAAATCACACTTTTGACATTTAATCTGTTATTGGAACAATTTTAGTCCATACACTACTGGTCCTGTTTTTAAATTGAAGCTTATTACCAGGAGGTGTGACAAGACTTCTAACAGTAGTTGTATTTGAACTTGTATGAGAATTTCCTACAAGGTTTTTTAATTGAGTCATCCATTTCATTTCATTTATATTTGTCTTCTGTAATACTGAGGGGCCGATTCCGAGCCCTTCCGACCGACCTGCTGTCGTCGGTTACGACCCAGGCAGTACGATGCGACCGAACCCTGTTCGGTCGCACTCGTATCTCCCACAATCCGGACGGAATGCATGCTGGCATTGGAGAAAGCAGGGTGCAGCTCCCTGCACCCTGTGGCCGGCACCCTAAGGTGCCTGCCACCGGGTGCAGGGTTCAACAGAGGGGCACCATAGGTGCCTCCAGGCCGCCATTCGGCGACCTTGCACTCCATGGGGGTCCCACTGGGGGCCCCCAAAGATAGTGCCGACTAGCCTTTTCGTGCCGGAAAGACCGGCACGAAAAGGCAGTGAAAACTGCCATCGTACTCCCTCGGTCGCAAAGAGGCAGCCGGGGAGTACAGAGGGATTTCCGGATGGCTGACGGGCTCTCCGAACCCGCCGTGAGCCATCCGGAATCCGAGCCGGATTCTTTTCCCGACAGAGCCCATCGGAATGGCTCGGCCGGAAAGGAATCCGAGCGGCACGCTCCGATTCGGTCGGAAGGGCTCGACCATCATTCGGTGCCCTTCTGGCCGAAATCGGAATCGGCCCCTGAGTGTTTGCTTGTCCTCTCAATTGTAGGATTTGACGCCATCTTGAGTTTGTGCCAAGGTAGAGCTTAAGCTTGTGGATTGTTACTGACAATTCTTGTCAGTTGATAATAGTTCCTATACTTCTGTGAGCCGAATGGAATGAGTGCTTCTCCTTGCTTGTTTTGATGTACAAAGTATGAATATGTCTCTTTAAAACAATTTCTTTCTTAGAGGTGAATACCCACCAGTGGACCCCTGACTGAGTCGTATTCCACTCCAACCACTGGTTTTCTATACCATTAATATTATTTTTTGGTTTGCCTGCAGCACAGTGCCTTTGTCACATACACCTTATTACACTTTTCACAAGGTCCTGAAGAAAGCCGCCACACCTCCTACAAGGGTACCAGGCTGTAACATGTCGACCTATTTTTTATTCTATGACAGGTTGAATTCCCTACTGCCATAGTGTGGTTTTAATCCTGGGCTAGGGGCACCCTAATAAAGGTTGTTGTGCACCCTGGAGTTAGTTTTACCTTACACCACACTTCTTTTGGCACTCCTCACCACACCCTGCTCACCTACAGGTTTATTATACCTCTCTACCAAAGAAAACATCCCTGAGCTCCACCCCCTCAGAGAGGGGGTTGTGACCCGCATTAGGACTAGGCTCATAATGCGAGGAGGTTACCATATGAAGAAGCATGCCACCCTTGGGTGGGTGAGGGAAACCGTCCTTTAAAATGGGCATCCCCTTAGCACTCTTCCATTCCTCAGACCCTGGGGTCTCTTTTGTGTTCTTGGTTTCTGAATAGGGGAGTCAACCCCTGCAGGTCTTTAAATTTCCTCAGGCCCTCCTTTGTGGTTTACTGGTTATATATATAGAAAAGATCTTTGAGATACAGGAGATAAACAAACATTAATGGCATTTTTTGCTGATACCAATGTATTAAACATATATTTTAAATTCATGATTAATATTGGGACAGCATCTAATAATTACCTTTATGTGGCAGTTTAGATAAAAATAACAGCCTTCGGTGACATTGATCAATGAAAACTGACAGACAGGAACATCTATATTGAGTCTATCATTTTCTTCATAATGGAATTACCTAGGGTTTGTCCTGCATTCCAATTCTCAGACATCAAAGATTCCTCAGAGATAATAAACCTTTAATTTAGAAGTATATGTTAGAGGAAAACCTTAAAAAAGAGAGAATACAAACAATCTACTCTTGACATGCAAATTGGTTGGTTAAACAACAAAATAAGGACATCAATATAAAATTCATTCAGCATACTCTGTTGTCTAATAAGAATAATATTGAATCATTGGGAGATACTAAATTTAGACAGCAATTTAAAAAAACTTTCTGAAAACCTCTGGTTTATCTGCAGCAGGGAAATACATTTATGAACATAGATTGCATTGTATGAAGCCCAGGATGCAATTAAGTCAGTGCACACTGATTGGTTTAACAGGCCTTCATTTTGTGATAGAACTGATGTACTAATTATTCACATTACAAAATGGCCATTTGCAGAAGGTTGCTAAAACTCCTGCCTCATTGATATGATTGAGGCAGGAGTTCTTTTGTAACCCCCTGCAAATAGCTGTAAAATCCAAAGGTATATATCTCTGAAGGAGCAGCAGACCACTAGCTCTGCATTTGCATTCCCTGCATTCCAACATTTTTTAAAGCAGCCCCTGTGACATGGGTTGCTTTTGAAACTAAAAGTTGACCTCTCTGGAATTACATTAGAGGAGTAGGCAATGGTCTCCTGGACCAATGTTTGCTCTCCTTGAGGCCAGCAGCCAACATTCACAAGGCTGATGTTGTCCAGGGGTACTGCCTACACTTTGAGAATCAAATACCACCGGGTGCAGGGTCATCATATACAGGAGGGTGCACACAGGTATATGTAACAATGTAATAAAAAAGATAACATCATTTATCATTCTTACACAGGAAAAGCAATTTAAATAAGTGTATACTTCTCATATCACAGCAGTCATATAGTCAATTTATCGAATGTCTATGTGGGTTATATAACTAGTATGACAGACCAAAAGAAGACGAAAGGAAAGATGAAATGAACCAACGTATATTCCATGAATCAAAACCCAACAATCATCTTTAGCACAACATTTTCAAGTATTTAATCACACAGTCACAGAGATGAAATTTCAAATTCTGGCTTAAGTGTTGAAATTTCCATAAAGTGTATGTAAACAATTTGTTGGGAACCAGAAAGAGACATTCTGGATTAATAGATTGAAACAAAAGCAGCAAAAGTCT
The DNA here is from genome assembly GCA_963921515.1 of Calotriton arnoldi. Lineage (NCBI taxonomy): Eukaryota > Metazoa > Chordata > Amphibia > Caudata > Salamandridae > Calotriton > Calotriton arnoldi. Next base: position 729,820 of record CAWUFW010006234.1, read on the forward strand.
TAATTAAACAGAATGTTGGGAATGTAATTTGTGAATAACTGGACATAAGGTAAAAACCTTTTAATCTTGTTGGAACTGAGAAGGGCATTGACTGCTAATACTGGCATGGAATTATCAAATGTTCTTAATGGATAAAGTTGGCAGAGTCACTCTTTATGAGTCTTCTGTACATAAGGGCACCAGGTATACTCTGGCAAAATCATAATTGTTTAAAATCCTTTTCTTCTCTGTAACAGTGAGCAATGGAGATGTGAACATATAACATTGTCCAAAAGACAAATAAAATCTATTTTAGGTAATCAACGAATCACTGACATAATATCGACAGACACAATATCGACCTACATTTTTATCGACACAAAAATATCGACGACACTAATATCGATACCCTATACTTAATTAACAAAATACACTAATATCGACCCCAAAATATCGTCAAACATAATTATCGATTACAGTAATATCGAACACATAAATATTGTTATTCTAAATATCGAACATCCTTTAAAAAAATACACCATTGTCCAAAATATCGATCACAATAATATAGACAACAATATTATCGTTTTTGTAAAAATATCAACAATTTAAAAATAGATAAAACAAACAAAATTAAACACCATAAATACATTCAAATAAATAAACATACACGGCATATAAAATATAATATATATAATAATTTTAGCAAATACTAAAACATATTTTAAAACATTAAATAATAAATACACTATTTAATTTTATATTTAGATTATGTACACACATTATTTAACATCACATATAAGATGATACACATTTAAATAATTCAGCATGTGAAAAAAAAAAAGAACTGACTCTTAATTAGCGTTTTCCATATATGGAAAACAACTACCAAAATGAGTAAAACAATAAAGATTAACCAATAAAAGCACACAATATTAAAATAAACCAATAAGGTTAACCAAACAATTAATACAAACACTATATAAAGAAGGAAAACGTATTCTTATTTTACACCTTAAACCAAAAACAATAAATAAGCCGAAACTCTGCCGGATTTCTACCAGAAACAAGGACTTCATCAAAGAAAAATATATTACATTCTTCAAAAAGTAAGTACATTACCATCTGTAAAATAACTGTAATGCTAATCCTCAAAAACTACTATTTATCATACTCAAATAATTAATATATATATTTTTTCAATTTATATCTCCTCTACAGATAATTCTCAAACATCCACAAAATTACAGATCACTTCTAAAATCATCTAACTAATAAAGTAAGTATTCAGCAAACAGCATTGTAAAAATTGTAAAAGACCCAACCAAACCCCAAATCCATCCCAAACACCCACCCCATGTACATATTTTACAAAATAAGTAAAAATATGTTTTACTCTTCCAACAGAAATATCAACTACTTGACAGAATTCAACAAACAAAGAAAAACATCTCTATTGAAAAGCAGCTCAAAACAAACATTGTAAGTATATTAATAACAATATATATTTATTAAGAAAAAAACATGTACAATATTCGTTTTAATAATTGTGATATATCTTTTTGTAGAATTTAACACATCACAATGACAGAAGGCGCCCAATTTATCTCATCCCAAAAGGAACATTTTTGCTATGTTACATGGGGTATGTCTATACCCAGGAAAAGCAAAGTGGACTAATAGTAAATTGGAAATGTAGCAAGTACTATTCAAATAAGTGCTATGGTCGGGCAACAACTAGAGAAACAACTGTTTTGTATACAAGGGAGCATAACTACCCTCCAAATGTTACTGAAATAGAGGTTAGGAATGCCCTTGATAACATTAAAGAAGCTAGCATTAGCTCACAGACACCTACGACTCAAATACTTAAAGAATTTCTGCCTACAGTACCCAAACATGCTACTGGGCAAATGCCCTCTATTTCTTCATTAAAAAGAACTATAGCTCGCACGAAAAAAAGCCACAACAACTACCACACCTGCTCCAAAAACATTTGAAGAGGTAGTAATTCCCCAGAACTATCTATAACTCATAATGAAGAACCCTTTGTTCTCTATGACAACAAATGCAAAGAGAAAAGAATAATTATGTTTGCAACTGCAAACAATTTAATAAAGCTACAACAATCAGAAACATGGATGATGGACGGGACTTTTAAAATCTGTCCCAAACCATTCTATCAATTATACACTGTCCATGCCCTATATCAGAACATCAACATCCCCTTTATCTATGCCTTGCAACCCAATAAACAGAACTCCACATATATGGAAGTACTAAGTAAAATTAAACAGGAAACAAATAATTATTTTCCACAGAAAATAATAATAGATTTTGAGCAGGCTATGATAAGTGCAACTCTAAAGTCCTACCCACACACATCAATTCAGGGTTGTTACTATCATTTCAATCAGTGTCTATGGAGACACCTTCAGAAATCAACACTAAGGGGCTGATTATGATGGCGGAACAATCGCCACCGCCGGGCCAGCGGTGAGGTCCGCCGGCCCTGCGGACCGCGATTCTCCGACCGCTGGATTACGATGGTGGTGGGATCCAGACCGCGACTGCGGTGGAGGCAAAGCCCGTCCGCCATGGAACCACCACAGGCAATCGTTACGATTGCCTGGCGGAGCGGTCAGCATGCTTACAATGGTGGCGGAGCCTAGCAGGCTCGGTCCGCTGAATTACGATGCTGGCGGAAGCCAGCCTTTCCGTGGCGGTTGAACCGCCATTGAAAGGCTGGCGGGGATTGGTTTTGGGGGCTTGTTGCGGGCCCACCTTGTGTTGGGGGGAGTTGTGGGTGCACTGGGGAGGTACCCATGGTACCCCCCTGCATTTCACTGCACCATGTGGCAGGCACAGTGTAGTGCCTGCCACGTAGTGCAGTAAAATGCACAACATGCTCTTTTCGACATCGCGGCGGTGCTGCTGTCAGCAGACACCCTCGCAATGTTAACAGTGTGGAATCTGACCGCAGCAGTGGCGGTCTCATCCTAATCGGGTAGGCGGGACCGCCGCATGCATGGCGGACGGTCCCAAGCACCGCTACGATGGCGGCGGATCAAGTCCGCCCACCATCGTAATCAGCCCCTAAGTGTTGAATATGCGACAAACCGTTCATTCGCATACCAAATAAAAAAACGTTTTGAACTGGCCTACGTCCCAGTTACTGACGTGGCCGAACATTACAATCTTTTAATAGAAAGTCCTTACTACCACCAACACGAACAAAAATTAAGTCCCCATCTAGACTATTTTGAAGATACCTGGGTGGGAAGACTCCATAGATCAGGACATAGGAGACAACCAAAATACCAAATTCCATGGTGGAATGTCTACCATAGCACACTAAATCAAGAGGCAAAAACAAACAATGCTGTTGAAGGTTGGCATAATGCCTTCCAAGCAACAACAGGACAAGGTACACCTACTCTACACAAACTCCTACTCTCCCTCCAAAAAGAACAGAGCTACAAACAGCTAAGAATGGAGCAATCTGTCACACAAATAAAGCCTAAACTATCCAAAAAAACTAAACAAATGTTTGAATACCTACAACAACAAGTCAGACTATACCCTACAAAAAGAGGCCTAGAATACTTAGCAATAATTGCCAAAAGCCTACTCTAAACTCTCAAACCAGTGTAAAATATATAATACTTTTCTGTTAAAATTATTAAAATGCATACAAATTAATTTTATTTTTTATTAAAACTAAATAATTTGTCTAATATATTTTTATTAATAAATAAATATATATATAGACATATTAATTAGATATTTGAAAAAATAAACAACAATAACAGTAAATATTACAGCATTTCCTCCCACAATAAATAATTAAATTAACTTACCGTTTCCGTAGCTGTAGACAGAAAATCCCACATCTTCTAAAACAATGATGGTAGCTTATAATCTAAATAGAATAAAAATTACCCCCAAAAAATGAAAAAATCCAACTGTTCCAAAAAGTAATCCTCGATCCGTAAATCCACAATCCATAAACCATAAAAACCGGAAAAGTGTTTTAAAAAAAGAAATGCTCCATGAAAACCCGAAAAATTAAGAAAGTGTAAAATAATTATTAGTTACTTAAACTAATATACACTTCCTTAATTTAAAAAAAGCGATCTTCTAGTAACCGCAACTTTGATCGAACAAAACCTGTAAAAAACACACAAACATTCCCACCCACACCAATATTCACATAATATACAATATAACAGTATTACAAACATTATACACACAATAATAACACATATCCTACCAGACTTTAACATTTCTAAACTAGGCCTCAAAAAATAACGATACATAAATCGTCAAAACCTAACGAACGCATAAAAACACCACAACTCCAAAACCTAACTCTACACACACTAACTACAACTTAACTACCTTCAAATTAAATTAAAAATGTAGTTTAAATGAAGAAAAGTAATCTTACGTTCCTCGATGCGAAGCAGCTCCCAACCGCGACCTTCTCCCCTTCGAAATAACCCACAACAACCGCGAGCGGTTACAAAATACAAGCCCCAAACAAATATGGCAGCTTCAAACATATAAAATAAATCTAATTTAATTAAATAAATGTCATTACATTATATATAAATTACTTACCTGTTTAATTAAAATACTACAATTTGTGTCTTATTTGTTTAAATGTATTTTTCATTTTTATATCATTGTAAAATTATAATAATAAATATTATTAAACACATAGGGGTCGATTCCGATCTCGGCCGGTAGGGCACCTAACAGTATTCGTCCAGAAAAAATACCAGCCGAATGCGTGTTCCCCGACCGATTCGTACACTCGTCCGGACGAACAAGTACGATGCGTATAACAACTCATTTTCCCGAGCGAGCCGTACTCACCCAATCCAGCTCCTGTTCCCCGCCCGAGCCGGATCCGTGAACGCCGAATCGAGCCGCACGGAAGCAAATACACAGCACCTTCCGGCCGGACTAGTACGATGCGCAATCCGTACGCGCCGAACCTGTCGCTACGTCCGGCACATTTGAGCATCCGGGCGAGCCGTACATAAGCTCCGTTTCTCGCCACAAGACGATCCACGGCTACGAGACGAACAAGCCTGCTACGAGTACGACTCGAAGACACGAGAAACCCGAACGAGACGATCCAAGCATGAATCCCATTGCGCAGGTACTACCTATACTCTACATCTATTACCGGGACCGGCACGGACGCGTACGGCGCAGACGGTAAGTCAAACACCAACAATACAAACAAACTACACGTACCCGAAATATGTCACACACACATAGGGATGCACAAATAACGTACACTAGCAACAGCAGAACCATAGGGGTGGGATGGCCAACACCAATGCCATACACACCCATAGGGGGTTGGATGCCTACCACCAACACCACCCTACCACCACCCCTACTCAGGGGGGCCTGGATGCCTGCCACTACTACCATCCCCACCCTTAGGGGGATGGATGCCTACCACTAACACCATCACTACTCAGGGGGGGCTGGATGCCTACCACTACCACCACCCCTACTCAGGGGGGCCTGGATGCCTGCCACTACTACCATCCCCACTCATAGGGGGATGGATGCCTGCCACTACCACCATCACTACTCAGGGGGGCATGGATGCCTACCACTACCACCACCCCTACTCAGGAGGGCCTGGATGCCTGTCACTACTACCATCCCCACTCATAGGGGATGGATGCCTGCCACTACCACCATCACTACTCAGGGGGCATGGATGCCTACCACTACCACCACCCCTACTCAGGGGGCCTGGATGCCTGCCACTACTACCATCCCCACCCTTAGGGGATGGATGCCTACCACTACTACCATCCCCACTCATGGGGGGATGGATGCCTACCACTACCACCACCCCTACTCAGGGGGCCTGGATGCCTGCCACTACTACCATCCCCACCCTTGGGGGATGGATGCCTACCACTAACACCATCACTACTCAGGGGGGCCTGGATGCCTACCACTACCACCACCCCTACTCAGGGGGGCCTGGATGCCTGCCACTACTACCATCCCCACTCATAGGGGGATGGGTGCCTACCACTACTACCATCCCCACTCACAGGGGGATGGATGCTCACCACTACCACCACCCCTACTAAGGGGGCCTGGATGCCTGTCACTACTACCATCCCCACTCATAGGGGGATGGATGCCTACCACTACTACCATCCCCACTCATGGGGGATGGATGCCTACCACTACCACCACCCCTACTCAGGGGGCCTGGATGCCTGTCACTACTACCATCCCCACTCATAGGGGGATGGATGCCTACCACTACTACCATCCCCACTCATGGGGGGATGGATGCCTACCACTACCACCACCCCTACTCAGGGGGCCTGGATGCCTGTCACTACTACCATCCCCACTCATAGGGGGATGGATGCCTACCACTACTACCATCCCCACTCATGGGGGGATGGATGCCTACCACTACCACCACCCCTACTCAGGGGGCCTGGATGCCTGCCACTACTGCCATCCCCACCCTTAGGGGTATGGATGCCTACCACTACCACCATCACTACTCAGGGGGCTGGATGCCTACCACTACTACCATCCACACTCATGGGGGATGGATGCCCACCACTACCACCACCCCTACTCAGGGGGCCTGGATGCCTGCCACTACTACCATCCCCACTCATAGGGGGATGGATGCCTACCACTACCACCATCACTACTCAGGGGGGCATGGATGCCTACCACTACCACCACCCCTACTCAGGGGGGCCTGGATGCCTGTCACTACTACCATCCACACTCATGGGGGGATGGATGCCTACCACTACCACCACCCCTACTCAAGGGGGCCTGGATGCCTACCACCACCACCACCCCTACTCAGGGGGGCCTGGATGCCTGCCACTACTACCATCCCCACCCTTAGGGGGATGGATGCCTACCACTACTACCATCCCCACTCATGGGGGGATGGATGCCTACCACTACCACCACCCCTACTCAGGGGGGCCTGGATGCCTGCCACTACCACCATCCCCAACCTTAGGGGAATGGATGCCTACCACTAACACCATCACTACTCAGGGGGGCCTGGATGCCTACCACTACCACCACCCCTACTCAGGGGGGCCTGGATGCCTGCCACTACTACCATCCCCACTCATAGGGGGATGGATGCCTACCACTACTACCATCCCCACTCATAGGGGGATGGATGCCTACCACTACCACCACCCCTACTCAGGGGGCCTGGATGCCTGTCACTACTACCATCCCCACTCATAGGGGACGGATGCCTACCACTACTACCATCCCCACTCATGGGGGATGGATGCCTACCACTACCACCACCCCTACTCAGGGGGCCTGGATGCCTGTCACTACTACCATCCCCACTCATAGGGGGACGGATGCCTACCACTACTACCATCCCCACTCATGGGGGGATGGATGCCTACCACTACCACCACCCCTACTCAGGGGTGCCTGGATGTCTACCACTACCACCACCCCTACTCAGGGGGGCCTGGATGCCTGCCACTACTACCATCCCCACCCTTAGGGGTATGGATGCCTACCACTACCACCATCACTACTCAGGGGGGGCTGGATGCCTACCACTACCACCACCCCTACTCAGGGGGGCCTGGATGCCTGTCACTACTACCATCCCCACTCATGGGGGGATGGATGCCTACCACTAACACCACTCCTACTCATAGGACGGGTAATGCATGACACAACTCATGCATGACATACTCCCACCTAAGGAATGACAGATGATTACATCCCCCCCAACACCATGGCAAGTGTGTGTAGTCTGTGTCAAATGCCTACAACACTGAACATGACATTGAACATACAATGTGACCCCCTAGCACATGTGTCACACAGAAATGTGTGTGGCCTCCACAATGCAAGCCGACCATGGCCACTGTGGCAATGGGCTCGAACACCCCATCATCACAGTGACCAAAAGGGAAGTGTGGTGTCCATAGCTGATGCACATTTTGAACAGTGTGGCAATGGGGCCTAAAGCCCCATCACCACAGTGACCAAAAGGGAAGTGTGGTGTCCATAGCTGATGCACATTTTGAACAGTGTGGCAATGGGGCCTAAAGCCCCATCACCACAGTGACCAAAAGGGAAGTGTGGAATCCATAGCTGATGCACATTTTGAACAGTGTGGCAATGGGGCCTAAAGCCCCATCACCACAGTGACCAAAAGGGAAGTGTAGTCATGGTAAAAGCTGCCAAAGCCAAACTGCATGGATGAATCCTGGTCACACAACAACAAACACATCAGTGGCATAGTAGTGCTTGTGTCCCATAGCAACATAGATTGGTCGAGGGAAACAGTGCAGTGTCACTGAAACATCGTTTTGGCCATGTGCATACAAACATCACCCATGGGGGCCCACATTGTCAACATTCACAAATTACACAATGACAGAAGTGACCATCATAATGCTGAACCACATATCTGCACCAATGGACACACAAATGTAGATATCCTGTGGAGACTGTAGATGTCAGGTGAACAAATACCATACCATGGCAGCAATGGGACATACAAACCATGATTATTGTGCTGACTGATGACCTAGGAGTCCCAGGGACAGCAGGGGAAAGCCACCAAACAACATACAGCCAATGGCACACTCAAGAGATGCCAATGCAGTGGTGCAAAGGCACAAACACAAACAGGCAGACTCACACTGCATATCAAACACAACAGGTGATGGGGGGTGTGCCAGTGTCCCCAGGCAACCACACAACACATGAGGAGGCCTGAATTCCAACCACACAGATGTGTATACAGTGCCATACAAAAGTTACTCATGGATCGGATACCCCTATGTGGGCAATAAGGCATTGTTAGATGAGAGGGAGCACAAATTACACATGTCACACAAGCTTGTAGGAACAGCAACTAACACAGCAAGAGACATACCCACCACAGCACTACCCCCAGGGACCCCACATTGTGCTGACACTAGCCTGCATGATAATCCCACTGTGATGACAAAGTTAGATGTCGTTCACACTGTGAACCACAGCCATGTGTCCTGAGCAACTAACTACCATCACACCTACACAAGCTCCAATCAATCAGCACGGCCTGCCAGCCAAGGCCAATATGGAGGTGGGGTCTAGCCGTGCAACAACTCACTTTTGCACACACTCAACACCACACACCCTGATCTCCACCAATGTGCAGCAGTGAAGATCACATGGACTGGTGACATTGGACATGCACCCATGACAATACCAGGGGTGGTGGTGGGAACTAAGGTCCAGAAACCCATCACACATGGCCAGTCAACAAGACTCGTCAATGTCTGACACACAGCACAGTATGCCGTACATGGGCATGATGTGAAATCCACCACAATCAATGGGATCCTGGCCATAGTCACACACCAACAAAGAAGCCAAGGTGACACACGAAGAACACACGTACACAACTTCCAACATTGCAGCTTTGACTCTGAGGAGTGGCAGCAGTCACACACACAACGTGTCACAATCACTGAAAGCTACCACAAACTGTAAATCACATGACTCGTGTAAACAACAAGTGCCAAGGGGAATCCTGAATGTGTCCCATCTGCGTTTGCCCACATCCCCAGCCCTGACAACAAAGACAACCTGGTATGACAACCGCATGAACATTAGTTTGCCATGCACCCACATCACGGAGAAACCAGGTCCAAGATGCTGGATGAACACAGAACAACTCAGCAAGCATCACTAACAGGAACATCCCTAGGGACACAGCCTGTGTAGGAAAAGGGAAGGGAACACGCACAGACATGCTTACACAACACACAACACAGGCCCACGCAATGTCACCGGATTACACACTGCCATGAGGGCACTCCACTCCTGTGGAAGGTCCGCTGTGCCAAACCTTGTCTGTGCACGACACAAACATGTCAGCAGAACGCTCCGTCAGTGAGTCAACAACCACAACACACAGAAGTCTCTGCTCACATCAGCCTGGGTACGGGAGTGTCACGTCAGTCATCTGCACACACACAAAACACATGTCAAGCAAGTTGCACTGTATACACAGATGAGTCCTTCGACATTGATGTGCAAAACTGCATGTCCAGTGGAGCTGGGCACACAGTCAGGGAAATCGGAACACTGAACAGTGGTAAGCCCACCAGATGTGCATCAGTGTAAGACAAAGATGTTCATTTACAAATGCAAAATGGACATCCCTGTGTCAAATGCTGAACATTACACCCTCAGACTGTAGCAAAGGATGCCATAGATCCAGACTACAACAGGACACATATCCCATGGACCACATGGAGTCCATCACTGCAACACTTCATTTTCCTGATGTGAACACTATTACAACTGCAAATGCAGGATGCTACTCATCCACATCATGTACATCAAAAGAAAACCCACAAGTAAACAAAAAGAGGCTTTATTCAGCAAATGTCAGGGTAAACACGGAAGTCCAAAAGAAACTAAGGCCAATGGCCAGTCCAAAATCACAGTCCCAATGGGGTGAGAAGTGACAACTGGTCACACATTGCTTGCCTGCACTGGTACGGTTAGGGGACATCCCCTTGGAGGGGCATACAAGGGGCAGGCCAGGCACCGCAGGGATAGGATCAGGGGATGGCAGAGTGAGGCAGTGAAGGGGTGGTGGGTGCAGGAGTGTCACCGGCAACTGCAGTGGAGGTGTCTGACTCAGGGGGGCCGGCACCACTGTGGTACACAAGTCAGTTGGTGTGGGTGCTGCAACCACTGCAGTGGGCTGGACTGATGTAGTGGACTGGGTACCCATTGCAGTGCCCGAGTCAGACGTGGTGGTTGTGGACTCCACTGCAGTGCATGACTCCAAGGGAGTGGAAGGGTGGGCAGATGAGGTGGGCAGGACAGAGGGGGGGACCCAGTCTCCACAACAGTGCCACTAACAGGCAGAGCGTCTGGGTTGGGGGTGGAAGAGCAAGTGGCAGGGGGGAGGGCCTAAGCAGTCTGGGCATGCGGTATCGGTGTTTGGGGAACCTGGGGCAGGGTGTGGCGGGGGAACCTGTGCAGTGGTGGCCTGGGGGATGGAGGAGAGAGACTGGGCGGTGGAGCTGCGTGGTGGTGGTGGTGGGGTCTTGCTCTTCCTGGTCCGGGGGACTTCCTAATGGGGTCCTGTTTCTGCCTGCACCTGGGGAGGGTGTTTGGGGGCGAGGGGCACTCCCTCTGTGTGGGTGGACTTCCTCTTCCCCGGTATGCTGGATCAGCAGGATTGGAGGGGAAGAGGCCGAGGTCACACAGGAAGATCTGCTGTGTAGGTGGGGTAGCAGGTGAGGCAAGGGAAGGGGTCTTGGAGGGAGAGGATTTGGAGGACTATGGAGTGAATGTGGATGCCTGTGTGTGTGTGTGTTCCCCATCCCCTGTGTCTGTGGTATCAGTCCCCTGAGGATGCTTGTGTGCACGTCTTGCCTTTCTCTTGGGTGTGTCTGTGCTGCTCGTGTCTGTGTGTTTGGGTGACTGTGCAGGTGTGCATGTGTTTTGGAGATGTAGGGGGGCAGGAAGTGTGGATGGGGCAGAGGTGGGAGGGTTGAGGGACTGTTGGAGGAGGGACACTGCTGCCGTCAGGGAGGAGTCCATGGACTTATTGCTCCTCTGTAGGGCAGACATACCCGACGAGATGCCCTCCATGAACGACACCAGCTGTGTCAACAGAGTGGTGTGTGCATGGAGGACACTCAGCATTGCTGTCTGCCCTACATGGAGCTGCTGAAGGAGGTACACAGACTCCTCACTCAGGGCAGCAGGGGACACAGGGGCATGGGGTGCGGTGCCTGGCACGAAGGAGACATGCTCCCGAGCACGGGAGCCTCCACGGACCTCAGGAATGGGAGCCAATGGGAGGGCGGTGGTGGTGGGGGTGGTGGCAGGGCCAGACAGACTAGCTGGCCTTTGGTGGCTGCTGAGACCCGCCTCCACAAGGGAGTCATCCTCCGAGCTGCTGTGGTCCTCAGCTGAGGTGGATGGTGCTGAGGACTCCTCGGTGTGGCTCCCCTCGCCCTCCGTGCCACTGGGTCCCTCTGACCACTCGTCCGATGCTGACCCAGTCTGGCTCCGCTGTTCCTCCTGGTCCGTGGAGCTGTCCCCTCCTGTGGCCGTGGATGTATCTGCGAACAATTAGGGAAACAGACAAGCATCAGTCACCTGCACTGACTGCACACACCACAGTAAGTACAGCACATTACAGAGCAAGCCCTGGCATCCTTAGTTGAACATTGCCTAAAGTTCTCACACATTGATTCGGGGAAGCCAATTGTCAGTCTGATGGTCAACCATGGGACTCACACCCCTCCTGCCCTTGCACCCATCTGTCTGGTGCCTGTCTGATGGTAAGACCCCAGTGTGGACACATGCACCACCTACACAGTTGTTGGACATTGCAGGGAACACAGTGAAGTATGTGAACATGCACACATCACATCTCTTGCCACTGAGTCAGTGCAGGTGTCCGGAGAAAGGGATGGCCAGAGTCTAAATAGAAATGCATGTAATGCATACCAGCACCAGACACCATGATGCACCCAGGTCCGGATAGTCAATGCCACAATGGGGTGCATGTTGCACATGTCACTCCCTGCAGGATCAGTCTCAGGAAGTTTAATGCCATGACACAGGAATGCGTGCAAAGTCATACATTACTGTCTCAAGTCACATGGCCATGGCAGCCAGCCAACAACAGTCTGCACTGTGTCACAATCCGAGGGCATGGGGAATGCAAGTTATGTGACTGACAAGTGCACATGTCCATCCCCCAAAACCACATCATCTGTACTACTATTTGTCCACGTCATACCAACTGGACATATGGGGGACATGAAACACAACTCTCTGAACATGAGCACCTCACAGTGTGCTGTGAATGAAAATACAGCTGCCTGAAAGTCACAGTCGCAAACACCTGTGTGCACAGTCAAGTGATCAGACACCTATAAGTCACAGAAGTATCGTCTATCATGGTCACATCTCAGATGGCATTCTGAGCCCTAACCGATAAACATACCAGTAGTCCTGACAACGAAGACACAGCACAATGAGACAGAGGCAGACACCTGAGGGTACATTTCACTGATCACAACATGCCAGATGATACACAGGAGTGGGAGTACAGAGTGTATTGTATGCCCTGGAGTAGGCATGACTGTCCAGCTCCACCTGTAAGAGGGATGAGTCCTGGACAGTAGGCAGGTGGCTAAGCATGTGTGACACACTGGATACACATACTCCTGAGGCCCAAACATTGTTCCCACCAGCAGCATGGGTGTGTGCCAAATTCCCCAGGGACATGTGGTGAGTCAGAGCAGCAAGCGGACCACATATCAAAGTTACACCCAGATTACATGTCAGAACTTAGGCAATGTGTAAGCAATTGACCCACCCATGAATCGCACAACATAGTCACGGGAACAAATGCTGTCCCCCACCTTGAGCAAAGCTAAATGCAATGACACAGTCCCCAAATGACACAATTTCCTGACTATAAGGGCCACACATATGCGTATCAGAGGAGAAGTGGGCATGTCATAAATGAGGGACATGGGTCCTGGTCCACATGACTGATGTACTGTGGAAGTTTAACCAGGCCAGAGTAGGGCACATAGCATGTCAGACAAAGTGCACAGTGCAGTCATGGACTCACCCCCTCCTTGCTGCTGTCTGTCCTTCAGCTGCCCATCCAGGTCAGGGAAGACCACTGCCAGGATCCGGAGCATGTGGGGGTCAGGGTCCGGTGTCCGCCCTCCTGCGAGGAGGCGACAGCTTCAGCTGGACCCTTGCGATCCTCCGGGTCCAGCCACGAAGGTCCTGCCACCTCTTCTGGCAGTTGCGGATCCTGCGCCTGTAGACCCCCACGGATCTTACTTTCCGGGCGATGGTCAGCCAGATTTCCTGCTTCTGGTGGGCATCAACCTGTGAGGATGACAAAGTGAAAAGGCCATTACTACACATGCAACATATACGTGCATCACACAGTTGGATATACATGTCTCAATCACAGGGGCATATGATGTACACAGGCAGTGCAACAATGGCTATGAACAGTTTGCCAGCAGTCACTACATGGTATCATTGCATGGGAAGTAAACCTAGTTGGAATGCTCTGTTACTGCACTGTACCAGTTCAGTGCATGTAACTACACACTTTGGGGTGTGACAACTACTCAGTGGGCATGCTAGCCAGTGGTGTGCACACTGAAAGTCCTGCTAGTCAGACAACATGCACAATTAGTGAGGCAGTGGACAGCACACTCACCTGCTCCCCTGGTTTCCCATACAGCTTGCTGTACTGTGGAAGGAGGCTGTCCAGCAGGGCCTGGTTCTCCTCAAAGCTGAAGGCTGGGGCTCTCTCCACAGTACGTGCCATTGCAGGAGCCAGAGGATGCATAAACAGCAGCAGTGTTGGTGGCAGATGTCGTCCTGGAGCATGTAGTGCAGGCAAGTGAGCTCTCAGGGGAACAGCCAGCATTATATGTGTGCTGCAGAGGCAGATACTGTCCCATGTGTCCAAAGTGATAGGTCCAAGTCGTAAGCATCTTCTGAATCTGACCAATCCATGGAATAGCAGCACTAATACACGCCCACAGCATCCTTCAAATCTTCAACTTCATGACACCCATGATTTTGCAACATTGTTGTGGCTGGCCAACTGAATTCACTGCATCAGACTCGTTGGAGCTTCAAAACGCGTCCGTTGCCATGCCAGGCCCCAGCCAATGTGTGCGCACCGTTCGGTCCATTGCTGTACAACGCGTATTTCGGGATACAACGCGTACCCGCCACAACAGATGCAATGGGCCAGCCGGGCACACCGATCGGTCCATTGCTGTTCAACGCGTACCCGCTCACAACAGATGCAATGGGCCGGTCGGGCACACCGATCGGTCCATTGCTGTTCAACGCGTACCCGCTCACAACAGATGCAATGGGCCGGCCGGGCACACCGATCGGTCCATTACTGTTCAACGCTGTACTCGCGCTCACAACAGATGCAATGGGCCGCCGGGCACACCGATCGGTCCATTGCTGTACAACGCGTATTTCGGGATACAACGTGTACCCGCTCACAACAGATGCAATGGGCCGGCTGGGCACACCGATCGGTCCATTGCTGTTCAACGCTGCACTCGCCATCAACAGATGCAATGGGCCGGCCGGGCAAACCGATCGGTCCATTGCTGTACAACGCGTATTTCGGGATACAATGCGCACCCGCACACAACAGATGCAATGGGCCAGCCGGGCACACCGATCGGTCCATTGCTGTACAACGCGTATTTCGGGATACAACGCGCACTCCGCACACATCATATGCAATGGGCCGGCCGGGCACACCGATCGGTCCATTGCTGTTCAACGCGTACTCGCTCACAACAGATGCAATGGGCCGGCGGGCACACCGATCGGTCCATTGCTGTACAACGCGTATTTCGGGATACAACGCTGCACTCGACACATCATATGCAATGGGCCGGCCGGGCACACCGATCAGTCCATTGCTGTACAACGCGTATTTCGGGATACAACGCGTACCGCACACATCATATGCAATGGGCCGGCCGGGCACACCGATCAGTCCATTGCTGTACAACGTGTATTTCGGGATACAACGCGTACCCGCACACAACAGATGCAATGGGCCGGCCGGGCACACCGATCGGTCCATTGCTGTACAACACGTACCTGTACAGGTCAGTCGCATATGTCACCATGCTTGTCACTGGTGAACGTATGCCAGCCACATATACCTGCCATAGACCCAGGGGCACACCTACAACACCACACCCAGTCCACAATGTTTCCTGAGGCATGTAAGGCTGCATTTCCTTCTCTGTGTATGGGGGTTAACATGTGGTTTCTGTGGTGGCACTTGTGGGCAGCCACACCCAGGCTGTGCATGTGTTCATGGGGACAGGGTCCTTGGTGTGTTGTGCACATGACCACTGTGATGTGCAACAGTTCATTTTGGAGCATGTGGCATGGTCACATTTCCAGGTTGTGTATGTGTATGACATGTCACATACCCCCAGAGTCCCATGTGGGAAGGCATGTACGTCACAGGATGACCCATTACCACAATAGTGATGTCCCTCCACAGTCTGTGTGCATGTTGTGTTTCCGATGTCTCTGATTCCATGTGCATGATGGGAGACAGTCTCCACATCAACGTTGTTTGTGCATGGACTTTGATGTTGTGCATCACTAGCGTCCATGTCTGTCCTGGCGGATGCAACAGGGGCCACTACCTGTGGGAGTCATGTTTGTTTTTCTGACGTGTACATGATACGCCATGTCATGCCAGTGTCCATGTGGCAAGACAGGGTCACTGGGAATCTACCTGTCAATGATCTGTGATGCCTGTGGCGCATCTGTCCAGACATGTCACTGTGGTGTGTGTGTGAACGTGACAGCAGTAAATGGGTACTGTGACACAGCCTAATGGTTTCCATAGCACAACCTGGCACCTGTTGTGCACACATGTTGTACTGAGAAGTTAGATGATGGCCATGTAGGTGCGGAGTTATGTCCGACAGAACGGCACACACATCAAGTACTTGTGTCACGTAATGATGTATCATGTGAAATTGAGTATGGTGAATGGCACATATGTGGGGTGACTGACAATCTTTCTTCCTTCAACCTATGCACTGCAGGGCTCCAGCTGTCCATAGACCATTCCCTGACCTGGCAACGATGGTGGAACGTGACAGCATCCGACGGTACCGCTTCACCAGGCAGCTGATTGAGGATTTGGCAGTGCGCTTGGCACCACATTTGCAACCTGGCCGGCCGTACCCTACGGCGCTGACCCCCAAGGTGAAGGTAATGGCAGCCCTACACTTCTTTGCCACTGGTACCTTTCAACACACTGTTGCGACTGCCGGTGGGATGTCACAGACTATGTTCAGCCGTGTGCTACGCGATGTTTTGGAGGCAATGTTGAGATGCCTGAACCAGTACATCTATTTCCCAACACGTCAACAACTCACTGACGTCAAGAGTGACTTCTATGCCCTGGGGAGGATGCCACATGTCATTGGCTCCATTGATGGGACACATGTGGCTTTGATACCACCACATGCACATGAGCAGGCATACCGGAACCGTAAACATTACCATTCGATCAATGCTCTGGTGGTATGTTTAGCAGATATGAGCATCACACATGTGTGCGCCTGTTTCCCTGGTTCAGCACACGATGCCTACGTGATGAGGAGTAGTCGCATCCCGAGGATGATGGCACAGATGCAGAACCAGCGTGCCTGGCTTGTCGGTGTGTACTGACTTTGTACCATTGTGTGTGTTCTGATCTGTAGTATTCCACCCACTTTTCCAAATCAGCTAATGTGCACTTGTCTGTCCGTAGGTGACTCCGGATACCCCAACATGCCGTGGTTGCTGACACCCCTCAGGAACCCTGTGACACCAGCCCAGATGCGCTACAATGAGGCACATGGTCGGACCAGGAGAGTGATAGAGCGGACCTTTGGTCTCCTGAAGAGCCACTTCCGCTGCCTGGACAAGACAGGAGGGGCCCTCCCATATGCCCCAGGAAAGGTGTGCAAGATTGTCATCGTCTGCTGCATGTTACACAACCTGGCAGTGCAGAAGGAGTTGCCTCTCATCCTGGATGACGATGACCAATGTCCGCCACCTGTGGAGGATCCTGGCCTGGACCACGATGCCAGTGATGATGATGATGATGATGGTGATGTCCGCACACAGCTCATCACCAACTTCTTCAGCTGAATGTGAGTATCCAGGGAGATGTAATGTGAATGACGTGAGTTTGCATGATATGTGTGGGTGGTGCTCTGGTGCTGTTTGAGTGTGGCCATGTGCAACTTGACTGGATGCGTGCAGCAATGTGTCCTTCCAGGTAGTCTGAACTCCCCAACAGTTTTGATATGCTAACTTGGTTTTGTGTAGTTGTCTTGTGACATGTATTGGGCATGAGTATTGCAGTACTGTCCTGTTCTACAGTGATTTTAACTGTGTGTCATGTCTGTCCTTCACAGGGTGCTTACTGAGTACTTTGGTCAACTTGGATCCCCCGACACCATGATTCAGCTTTCAGGGTGGCAGCAGTAGTTGGCCTACAAGTGATGTGCCACACACCCCTGGACTTCATATCTTCTGCACTTGTTGACTGTGTGGCCACAGCCACGTGGGTAAACCTTGCATTTGTAGTGGAAACAACATGTTGCAAATGTGTAATAAACCTGTGCTTCACTTTGGGATGTGCGTTGTCTGTGGTCACACATCTGACTGACATTTGCTTACTGCACCTGTGGGCTAGTTGACACAGACTCTGAATAGGTGTGGTGTCTGTGCATTCCACTGTATTTCCTGGCAACATCACTGTGGGCGATGAGTCCGATGGCCCTGGTGTCTGTGTTGTGTAGCCCTAGTGGTGTGTCTCCCTCATATGTGTCACGTCACCATGACTCACACGACGGTGTTGTACTTGCTGTAGCAGTTAGCATACACAGTGTAATTTAGCAGAACATCATCACCATAACAGTATCCACATTTGAATAACAACAGTGGCAAGTATGGTGTACTAGTGATTTTATTTACAGAAATGTGTGTGTGTATAGTGCACAGGATGGTGGGTGCTGTACATTGGGATTGTGATCCAAAGTTCCCAGATGAGTTGGAAGTCTTGGTAGCAGAAATGTCCTGAGTGGAGTCCACAGTCATATGATACATTAGTCCAACTTGAACTCCCCATGTCATGTGGGAAAGTAGTGTTGCATTCGACAGGGTGAAACGTTTGCACACAAAGCGAGAATTTCCGGAACAGGTGTTGGCTTCCTGGGGGATGTACGTGGCCATCAACCTCTCAGTTTTCCTTCCTCGGACGACCCCTCTTCTTTGGGGGGGACCCTCACGTGCAGGCTGCGGCGGTGCAGGGACTCTCTGCCAGAGTCCTCCTCCCTCCCTGTGGCGGTGTCAGTTGTTGCAGCACCAGATGTTGTGGGCACACAGGGAGGTGTGGCCATGTTGGTGCTAATCTGGCGGAGGCATGTCAATATGTCCCTATGCACCGCTGTGAGTTCTTGCAATGTGTCCCACTTGGACTCCATGCCCGACATGTGTGTCTCCACACGGGCCATGTGGGAGTCCAAGCGGGCATGATGGGCAGCCTGCTGCTGTTGTATGTCCTTGAGGATCCCCACTACCTGTCTGACCTCTCCGGTGCTATCCTGGTACGCATCAGCGATGCGTGCCAGTTGTGGGTCATCATGCAGTCCAGACCCTCTGCAAGCAGCGACCTATGTCTACCACCCCTCCCACCACCCCTGGCGACACGTGCAGACCTGCGGTGGCACGCACAGGTGACCCAAGGCCCACTTGGGGGTTGTTAGTGGTGTTGTCATCCGTTGCTCCACGGTGGGCCTGGGGCCCTGTGCTGTTGTCAGCGGTGGTCCTTGGTCTGTCCGTGTCGGCAGGGGTGGTCTGTATGTTGGCAGTTGTTGGAGGGGTGGGTGCAGGGGGTGCAGATGTTGGTCCAGCTGGTGCTGCATGATGACTCACACCGGAGGTGCCAGGTAGGTCTTCGTCATCCGAGGAGGGCAGAGGCTGTTCCACACCAGTGAGCTCTGTGTCCCCGGAGCCTGGGACAGGGACTCCTCCTCGCCTGCTGCTGTGTCCCCATCATCGTCACCTGTATTTGGAAGAGACACACATTGTATGTAATGTTTCTACAGACATCAATGGTTCACACACCTGACAGTTGTGACTGTACCTCTGGATGCGGGCATGTACATTGCATTGTCCTAAGTTGCCACAGTAAGAGGTTGATATTGGTGTCGCACATTGTCATGCATACCTGGGGCATTTCAATATGAATGTTGAGGTGTGTGCATGGCCAGCATTGGTTGTATTTGGTGGACATCCGGCCATCCTTCTCCACCTGGCCCAGTTATCCCACCATGAAGCATGCCACCCTTGCAGTGGGTTCAGGTTGACTCTCAGGATGTCAGGCAGTGGTGTTGTGCTGTTTGTTGGTGCACAGTTCCCAGCAGGGCCTTGTGCTCCCCACAGCAGTAGCCAGTGTCAGCCATCTTGTCAGTTCTTATCCACTCCCTGTGATGTGAGCATGGTTCAGAGTGGTGTTTATGGCCAATTGTGAGGGTGAGCAGTATCTGTGACTCCAACTCCCATCATGCTATTGCCTACACCCCCCTTCCCAGCATGCCCGTGCTTTCTTCCTTTGGACTCTGCTTCCCTGTGGGGTAGTGTGCCTGTGCTGACAGGAAGGCTGACAGTGTTGTCCTTGCGTTTGTTTGGCTACAAGTCCCAGGTGTGTCTGTCCCTGTGCTTCACACAGCATTACCCAGGGTGGTGGTTCTTTGTGGGATCTTCATTTGGTATGTGAGGCATTGCATTCTCCCAGGTGGGTTATGTGGAGTTTGTGTTGAGGGGGTGTGTGAGGTGAGCTGCTTGTAACTATGGTCAGTGCTGTGAGTCCTCCTTCCCAGCTAGCCAGATATCCCACCATGCAACGTGCTTGCATTGCAGAGAGTGCAAGTTGGCTTTCAGGATGTCAGGCAGTGGTGTTGTGCTGTTTGTTGGTGCACAGTTCCCAGCAGGGCCTTGTGCTCCCCACAGCAGTAGCCAGTGTCAGCCATCTTGTCAGTCCTTATCCACTCCCTGTGATGTGAGCATGGTTCAGAGTGGTGTTGATGGGCCAATTGTGAGGGTGAGCAGTATCTGTGACTCCAACTCCCATCATGCTATTGCCTACACCCCCCTTCCCAGCATGCCCGTACTTCCTTCCTTTGGACTCTGCTTCCCTGTGGGGTAGTGTGCCTGTGCTGACAGGAAGGCTGACAGTGTTGTCCTTGCGTTTGTTTGGCTACAAGTCCCAGGTGTGTCCCTGTGCTTCACACAGCATTACCCAGGGTGGTGGTTCTTTGTGGGATCTTCATTTGGTATGTGAGGCATTGCATTCTCCCAGGTGGGTTATGTGGAGTTTGTGTTGAGGGGGTGTGTGAGGTGAGCTGCTTGTAACTAAGGTCAGTGCTGTGAGTCCTCCTTCCCAGCCAGCCAGATATCCCACCATGCAACGTGCTTGCATTGCAGGGAGTGCAAGTTGGCTTTCAGGATGTCAGGCAGTGGTGTTGTGCTGTTTGTTGGTGCACAGTTCCCAGCAGGGCCTTGTGCTCCCCACAGCAGTAGCCAGTGTCAGCCATCTTGTCAGTCCTTATCCACTCCCTGTGATGTGAGCATGGTTCAGAGTGGTGTTGATGGGCCAATTGTGAGGGTGAGCAGTATCTGTGACTCCACCTCCCATCATGCTATTGGCTACACTAACTTCACCAGCATACACAGAATTCCTTCCTTTAAGTGAGCCTCCCTGTGAGGTGGTGTTCTAGTGGTGGCAAAATATCAGGCAGTGTTTGTTGGTTATATTTGTGCCACTGCCTTGCTCTATTTGTTGTTAGGTTTGTACATGTCATGACACAGTTACATATCACTGTGAGATGGCATGTATTGTGTTTATCTAACTGACATACACATCTTGGGATGATTATCTTTTGGTTGCTGTTGATTTGCTAGGGGTGGATGGTTTGACTGTCCCCTTGACAGTGATGTGTGTGTATTGGCACACAATATTGTGTATATTAGTTGTGTACTCACCAGGCTCTGGGATGTCTGTTAGTCCATATACGCTCACTGGTGGTAGGATGGCCCGCACCTTCTCCTCCCAGGGCCTGAGGTATACTGGTTTTGCAGGAGGGCCACTGCCGGTGTGCTGGCTCAGGAGGTAATCCTGCTTGAGTAGGTCTCTGACCCTCCTGCGCACATCATACCACCTGTTCTGGATGTCTTCCTTGTGCGCAAACATGGTGATTGTGCTGCTCACCCTGTCGACGATCCTCGCCCACATCTTGATTTTCTGCGACATGGGGGTCTGTTGGACCAATGTGCCAAACAACTGTGGCTCTACCCTCAGGATCTCGTCTACCATGACTTCCAATTCACTATCTAGGAACTTTGGATTCTTCTTTAGGGTCATGGTGATGGGTGGTGGTGGTGGTGATTGATGTGTGTGTGTGCAAGTGAGGGTGTGTGTGTGTAGGTTTTGCTGTGTGTGTGTGTGAGGGTGCTATTTGTTGAGGTGCTAATGGTGTGTGGCTTTTGTGTTGGATGAGCTGTGTGTGTGTCTGTGTTTGCTGTGTGATGGTGTTCTGTGCTGGCAGGTCAGTGGGATTTGCAAAGGATCATGCTAGGGATTTGTGGGCTTTATGTAGGTGGAGTTGGGGGTGTGTCCTTGTTCCATTTTCCCCCCCTGTATTTATTGGCTTTGTCATTGCTTGTTTGGCCCTTTTTTTGTTGTATTTTTTCATTTGTGATTATTGTGCATGTAGGAGTCGTTCTTCTGACCGAGTAGGACGTTGCAGTTGTCTCGTGCGCGCATCTCCGAGTCGTTCCCGCTGTGTTTCAGCTCAGTTTCATATGCGGCGTACGCGTCGGTCGCGGAGTATTGTGTTTGTTCGGCTGGGTTTGGTATGCGTGTCAGTCGTATGGCTTGGGCTCCGTACGAATCGGTCTGAATTTGCACCCATTGCATCGTACTGCGCGGGTCGGAGTTCGCTTCGTTCGGATTATTTCCTGATGCGTGTTGGTCGGTTCGATTCGCGTGGTTTCCCGGCCAGATAGCTTGTTTCCGGCCGGGTCGGTCGTTCGCCTTGAGTTCCGTACGAGTCGGTCGTGATTCCCATGCATTTCATCGTACTTCCCAGGTCGGGCAACGCCGGTACGTGTGGGTCGGACTATTATCCCGTACCGAGTCGTTCGGTATTTTTTCCGGCCCGAATCGGATTCGGCCCCATAATATTTAATATTATCATTCCATATATTTACAAGTTACATACAACATTTATAAAAAACTTGTAATATTTTATTTTATAATTAAAAAATGTCTACCTTATAAAAAATGTTTATATATTAAACCATGTCATAATTAATAAGATTAATATTTTATATATTAATATTATTAATTAAAATGTTTATTATTTTTTGGGAAAATGTAACTAAGTTTATACTTAAAAAATGTTTTAAAAAATTTGAAAATTGTTATATAATTAATATGTTACCAATATATGTAACTAAATAAAAAAATTCACAATACCAAACTGAAATTAACCACTGTTATACATAAATATATTGTTTTTCAAATGTATGTAAAAAATGGTAACCTACATTATCTGTTATTACAAAATTTACACAACAGTTTAAAACAATGTACCAATGTTAAAAATATTCATATGTACAAAACAATTTGTATTGGTAAAATAAATATGATTTCCTATCTATATGTCTTTATTTATCTTACATATTTTTAATAAAATAAATATTTCTTGATGATTTTTAAATAATTTACAATAAATAAAGATCTTAAAAAAATTAAAATGTCAAATTTTTGGCTACCATTTTATTAATGTTATATTCAATGTTAGATATTACGTTTATTTTTTATTAAATATTGTATTTAAAATAATATGTTTTAATTAAGTATATATTCAATGTTTATGTTTTTATTTACAACTATCTTATAATTAAAATATTATACTACTTTAAACTTTAAGATTATAAATTAATACACATATAGCTAAATTACTATTCCCACTCCAGTTAGCATGAAAACAGGATAAGTGCTGGACACTAAACTTAATTAATGTATTATTCCCACACCAGTTAGTATGAATTCAGGGTAGGTGCTGGACACTAAACTTAATTAATGTATTATTCCCACACCAGTTAGTATGAATTCAGGGTAGGTGCTGGACACTAAACTTAATTAATTTACTATTCCCACTCCAGTTAGTATTAATTTAGGTAGGTGCTGGACACTAAACTTAATTAATTTACTATTCCCACTCCAGTTAGTATTAATTAGAAGTAGGTGCTGGACAGTAAACTTAATTAATTTACTACTCCCACTCCAGTTAGTATTAATTCCAGGTAGGTGCTGGACAGTACACTTAATTAATTTAGTATTCCCACTCCAATTAGTATTAATTAGGAGTAGGTGTGGACACTAAACTTAATTAATGTACTATTCCTACTCCAGTTAGTATTAATTCAGGGTAGGTGCTGGACACTAAACTTACTTAATTTACTATTCCCACTCCAGTTAGTATTAATTAGGGGTAGGTGCTGGTCATTAAACTTAAATAATTTACTACTCCCACTCCAGTTAGTATTAATTCAGTGTAGATGTTGGACAGTACACTTAATTAATTTAGTATTCCCACTCCAATTAGTATTAATTAGGAGTAGGTGTGGACACTAAACTTAATTAATGTACTATTCCTACTCCAGTTAGTATTAATTTAGGGTAGGTGCTGGACACTAAACTTACTTAATTTACTATTCCCACTCCAGTTAGTATTAATTAGGGGTAGGTGCTGGTCATTAAACTTAAATAATTTACAACTCCCACTCCAGTTAGTATTAATTCAGTGTAGATGTTGGACACTAAACTTAATTAATTTAGTATTCCCACTCCGGTTAGTATTAATTAGGGGTAGGTGTGGACACTAACCTTAATTAATTTACTATTCCTACTCCAGTTAGTATTAATTCAGGGTAGGTGCTGGACACTAAACTTAATTATTTTACTATTCCCACTCCAGTTATTATTAATTAGGGGTAGGTGCTGGACATTAAACTTAACTAATTTACTATTCCTACTCCAGTTAGTATTAATTCAAGGTAGGTGCTGGCCACTAAACTTAATTAATTTACTATTTCCACTCCAGTTAGTATTGATTAGGGTAGGTGCTGGACAGTAATCTTAATTAATTTACTACTCCCACTACAGTTCGTATTAATTCAAGGTAGATGCTGGACACTAAACTTAATGAATGTACTGTTCCCACTCCAGTTAGTATTAATTAGGGGTAGGTGCTGGACACTAAACTTAATTAATTTACTATTCCCACTCCAGTTAGTATTAATTAGGGGTAGGTGCTGGACACTAAACTTAATTAATTTACTATTCCTACTCCATTTAGTATTAATTAGGGGTAGGTGCTGGACACTAAACTTAATTAATTTACTATTCCCACTCCAGTTCTTATTAATTCAGATTAGGTGATGGACACTAAACTTAATTAATTTACTATTCCTACTCCAGTTAGTATTAATTAGGGTAGCTGCTGGATACTAAACTGAATTAATTTACTACTCCCACTCCAGTTAGTAGTAATTAGGGGTAGCTGCTGGACACTAAACTTAATTAATTTACTATTCCCACGCCAGTTAGTATTAATTAGGGGTAGGTGCTGGACAGTAAACTTAATTAATTTACTATTCCCAATACAGTTAGTATTAATTAGGGGTAGGTGCTGGACACTAAATTTAATTAATTTAATATTCCCACTCCAGTTATTGTTAATTCAGGGTGGGTGCTGGATACTAAACTTAATTAATTTACTATTCCTACTCCAGTTAGTATTAATTAGGGGTAGCTGCTGGACACTAAACTTAATTAATTTACTATTCCCACTCCAGTTAGTATTAATTAGAGGTAGGTGTGGACACTAAAATTAATTAATTTACTATTCCTACTCCAGTTAGTATTAGTTCAGGGTCGGTGCTGGACACTAAACTTAATTAATTTACTATTCCCACTCCAGTTAGTATTAATTAGGGGTAGGTGCTGGACATTAAACTTAATTAATTTACTATTCCTACTCCAGTTAGTATTAATTCAAGGTAGGTGCTGGACACTAAACTTAATTAATTTACTATTCCCACTCCAGTTAGTATTAATTAGGGGTAGGTGCTGGACAGTAAACTTAATTAATTTACTACTCCCACTACAGTTACTATTAATTCAAGGAAAATGCTGGACACTAAACTTAATTGATTTACTATTCCCACTCCAGTTAGTATTAATTAGGGGTAGGTGCTGGAGACTAAACTTAAATAATGTACTACTCCTACTCCAGTTAGGATTAATTCAGGATAGGTGCTGAACACTAAACTTAATTAATTTACTACTCCCACTCTAGTTAGTATTAATTCTGGGTAAGTACTGCACACTAAACTTAATTAATTTACTATTCCCACTCCAGTTAGTATTAATTAGGGGTAGGTGCTGGACAGTAATCTTGATTAATTTAATATTCCCACTCCAGTTATTAATTCAGATTAGGTGATGGACACTAAACTTAATTAATTTACTATTCCTACTCCAGTTAGTATTAATTAGGGGTAGCTGCTGGACACTAAACTTAATTAATTTACTACTCCCACTCCAGTTAGTATTAATTCAGGGTAGATGCTGCAGACTAAACCTAATTAATGTACTATTCCCACTCCAATTAGTATTGATTAGGGGTAGGTGCTGGACACTAAACTTAATTAATTTAATATTCCCACTCCAGTTATTATTAATTCAGGGCAGGTGCTGGACACTAAACTTAATTAATTTACTATTCCTACTCCAGTTAGTATTAATTAGGGGTAGGTGCTGGACACTAAACTTAATTAATTTACTATTCCCACTCCAGTTGTTATTAATTAGGTGTAGGTGCTGGACACTAAATTTAATTAATTTACTATTCCCACTCCACTTAGTATTAATTAGGGGTATGTGCTGGACACTAAACTTAATTAAGTTAGTATTCCCACTCCAGTTTGTATTATTTAGGGGTAGGTGCTGAACACTAAACTTAATTAATTTACTATTCCCACTCCAGTTAGTATTAATTGGGAGTTGGTGCTGGACACTAAATTTAATTATTTTACTATTCCCACTCCAGTTAGTATTAATTAGGGATAGTTGCTGGACACTAAACTTAATTAATTTACTATTCCCACTCCAGTTAGTATTAATTAGGGGTAGGTGCTGAACAGTAAACTTTATTAATTTACTATACCCACTGTAATTATAGTAAAATAAAAACAATTGCCAGACCTTTAACATATATATTTTTCTTTTCCTATTTAAATTAATGTAATATAACTAACTACACTATACATTATATTTTAATTATTTGACAATACCTGTTATAAATTAGTACAATATTTAATATAATTAATTGCAATATTTTTATAATTTCGAAAATATATTTTCTAAATTATAATTAAAAATTTCTAATTTCTTAAATGTTTTTATTAAATTATTTTTAAACACTCCCCACCCTTGTCCCCTATAAACCCAACAACCCGCTCCTAATTTTTTTTTTTCTAAAATCAAAAATATAATTTCTAAATTATATATTTAATTTTCTTAATTTTTTTATTTTTTTTTAAATATATTATTTTAAAACACTCCCAACCCTTATCCCCGATAAACCCAACAACCCGCTCCTAAATTGTTTTTTTTTTAATTCGAAAATATGATTTCTAAATTATAAATTTTAATTTCGAATTTCTTAAATTTTTAAGTACAATTATTTTCAAACACTCCCCACCCTTATCCCCTATAAACCCAACATCCCGCTCCTAAAAAATATTATTCTAAATTCGAAATTATATTTTCTAAATTATAATTTTAAATTTCGAATTATTTATAAATTAAAATCAATTATTTTAAAGCACTCCCCACCCTTATCCCCTATAAACCAAACACCCCGCTCCTAAAAATATTAGACAAATTAATTTTTTTCTAACATTAACTTACTATTAATATACTACAAACAAACTCTATATACATCACAATATACTACAATAACGATATTTTAACATAATATTTTAACAGTCGATATTACAAACTTCGATATTTTTAACAATACTTAAAATCGATAATTTTAACATCGACATACATAACATCGATATTTAATACTAACGATATACTAAACTCGATATTTATGTATATCGATATTAAAAGTTCGATATTATGTCTACTTACCGTAATCACAAGGGGACTGTTTAAAAACACAACAGAAAGTGAGTTTTCAAGCAAGAAGAAAAGGAACAAAGTTCTAGAGTAGAGGTAGAACAGGTCGAAAATGGAGATAGCTGAAACAAGGGATTAAATCATCTGAATGAGTTAGTGTATGTAAGACACAACATAGGATGCCATAGTACATGTATGCAGATGGTGGATGGCACTGATGGAACCTAAGGTAAAAGGAAAACTAAGATTGGGTAGGCAATGGGACCTCAACAAGGAACTTAAGTAATGGAGTATGTTTTGCTATGAGGTTGACTAATTATTAGCATTTTTAGAAGGGAGTAATGCTGACAATAACATTTTGCTGATTGGAAACATACTGATGTATTTGACCACACCTAGTAATAGGTTAGGCATTTTGGACAAGATGTAATCCACAATTTAGTTGAATTTTGGTGTTTGTAACTGAGTAATTACATATTTGTTTATTCTAGGCCTGGGTGAAATTTTAATTACATCGGAGTTATTTTATTAATTTTGCAATGCTCTTGTGATGTGAAAATATCGAAATTATGTGATAACCCCCACTCACATAATTGAGAGTAATTTGCGGTAAAATGCCTATCGCAAGAGCACAGGAACAGAGAGCGAGCAACTACTGCTGTTTTTGTTCTGTTGGATTTTGTGCTGCGGAAATAGAGCTAAATGCATGGTTATGCCTAGGTGTAAATCTGTGTAATCTTGCATAATTCTGGTGTAATTTTGCGTAATTAGACTACAGCAACTTTCGTGAGTTACACCCACCATTAGTGTATTCTCTGATAAAGGAACCTAGAGCTTCAAAGTGCACAGGACAGTAATGTGAGACCCCCAGGAAAATATAGTGAACACTGTTTACAGAATCTACGAATATATGACATTGATTTTAGAATAGAAGTAAATTGACATGTGTTCAAAAGATCTTTTAATTGGGCTATTTTCACTTAAAATACATGTTATGAAACAACAGTGTGAAATTAAGAAACAATATTAATAAACCTAGTCTACAGCAGCAACACTCCTTGAAGATGCACTTTGTAGAATGAGTCAGTTATCAATATTGTCCATACATTTTGTCTGTTTGCCCACAGGAGAAGGAATCTTTGGGCCCTTGAACATAAAACAAGTTGCCTTAAATTGTGCCTGGCTCCTACTTTAAGGAAAACAAATGACCATATCCAATCTGAGATAGAATCTTCATCTCTGAAATAAAGATAAACAACAACAGTATACACCTCCCACTGGGCTGGTGTGTAACTGGCTACAGAGGGCCCAAAGAAGAACGGGCTTCCCTTCTTCAGAGTTCTTCTTACAATAAACTATGAATGGGCAGGCCTCAATCTTGCCCCTTTGAAGTCAATTAAAGTTCTGATTCCTCCTATCTGTGTTTCCTGGGCTGATAGGTGTTACAAACCTCACCAGCCCTTGCTACCCAATAGGCCTAAGCCATTGTCCTGTTCCGGGTACAGTTTTCACACCTTATTAAGGGAGAGCACTCACAGGGCAGCTGCTGGTGAGCTAATGCAAATGTTTCAGTCATGTAAAGATTAACTTTCTAGAAGTTATGTTTGCTATATACTTAATAAAAATCTAACTTCATTAATCAAATGGATTTTTAATCAATATTAAAAAATAGTTGTTGAACAACTTCTTCTAATGTGTCCCAAATCTGAGACAGCAAAATTAATATATTAATCTGCACTCTAGTTTTCCTCATAGAAAAGTTAAAGCCTTCTACAGTGAAAATAGGTTTTGAGGGCATGTCACTGTATTGACATGACAGCATAAAATGTCTCTATGTTCCATCTGTAAATACTAGGCACCCTAACAAGCCCTACTTAGGGGTGACTTAGTAAAATGTAAAAGGAAGGTTTGTTTCCCCAGCCAAAAGGGTTATTCTGACAGGTTGAGTGCAGGTTTAAACTGCAGCCATCAGGCCACATTTGTAAGCCTGAAGCAATGTTTTCCTGGTCACACTAGTGGGTGACACAATACGTGCTGCAATGCTCAGGTCACATTTAACTTACTATGTCATGGGTGTACTTTCTAAACCAGTGGTTCCTAGACAATTAAAAACCACGACCCAATTTTTATAATGACAAATGTATGCGACCCACCTAGCTTTAATGGACATGAGCGGGGGATTTTTAAGTGTAACAAAAACATTGTGTAGTAGAGCACTCACATTTGCAAACAACCCATTTTCCATTGAAATGACAACTAATTTGCACAGAAATACAGTTTTACTGTTAAAACTATATGGCAGATAAATGATAATGTGTGGAAATCGGGTTGCAGTGAATATTTATCATTTCTGACCACCAAGTAAAGTGTGATGATTTGTTTTGATCATATTAAAATCTATACTTCTATCACACTTCAGAATAACAAAAAAATGTGCTTCATTATGTGTACAGTTCATTTTCAGGTATTTACAATTTGTTGTGTGGTACAAAAAAATGAAATGCTACAGCCTTTCCTTTCACACATTTGTACCCCAGTAAGATTGTCACAAATTCAATTTACTTTTCTTTCTCTGACTTGAAAGTGAGACTACTTTGTAAACACCAATCCACATGATAAAAAAATGGCAATTAGTCAGAAGACATAGCATGACATTTGACCTTTGTCTTTGAAGTGCAGCAAATGTGACAAGATAAATACTGAATTAAAAGGAATCTTTAATTATTGCTTGGACATTCATAACCCACCAGAAATTGGCACACAACCTACCAGTGGATTGTGACCCACAGTTTGGGAAACACTGGCCTACACCAAATTCTATGGCCTTGTAAGAAACATAAGTATGCCAAATAGGGATTAGCTAAGTTTTACATATTTATTTATCAGAATACATATGCTTGGTTGTGCAAGCAGTGCTCCAGTGTACTGAGTCTAAAGGCCACCAATAAAATTCAGCAAACAATGGGAACGACCACATAAAATTGGGCATTTTCTCATAGATGGTATCCCGAAATTAAGAGAATGAGATAGACTTAGAAGGTTACATTGAAGGTAGCCTTCATTACTTCTTGTATCCCCAGGTGTTTTAGGTGTTGCTACCTACTCACAGCTTTATCGTCCAAAGCAGTCTTATTCTCTCTTCCCCATTTCTCCTTTCCCAGTCCTTCCTTTTCCTCATCAGCTTGCTGGTATAGCATATATTTTAAGACTTATCATGAGACCAACTTTAATGTTCTAGTGAAAGAAAGAAAAATGTTTACACTTCATTTATGATAGTGAGGAAGATAATCCCTCCCTGCTCAGGTGACCATAAACCTACCTGCAATCAGTAGCAGGGCTTCTAACACTAACAGATGTTAATGGTGCATGTCACGCTATAGCCAGAGAAAGGGTTTAAGCCTAATAGGTTCTCTTCACACCCTGTGAAGATATAAGTGGCCAGCCACTGTACTCCTTTTTTTACCATGATAAATAACACCATGCAAAGGCTAGTTTTAATTCTAGTGGTTGTTTTGGATCTATTGTCTTATCAGAAATATGGCATTAATAAAAGGCATGATTCATATGGCTGTCACTCACCTTTGCTATTGAGTCACACCTGGCATCAGGCTACCACTGTGCTCCACACTGTTGTACTGGGCCTGCACCTCAAGTCAGCATCCCTATAAATGCCTGTAAACCGTAATTACTTATTAGAGGATGTCAGGCATTACCACCTCACTACCATCACCTGCCTCATGGTACTCCTTACATAACAGTGCTCCTTGAAACTATAAGACACATACTATCTCACACAATAACACACTGTAACAGATGTAACAGATGTAACAGCAATACATCAGCCTTCTCTGAGTCAAGGCATAAAAAAATCTCCCAATGTGGAAAAAAATAAATGCTCTTGTTAATTCTCTTTTAACAAAATATGAAAAACATGCCATTGTTAAATATGAACAACAAGGGCACCTTACAGTGTTTTACACCCCCATATGTCTAGAAGCAGGGTATGATCATTGCAACAAACTTACTAGATGGGGCATGCCATATTCTGATAAAGTTGTTTGTTATGGGGAAAAGGATCTGCAGGAATATCTACGTGGTTAGACATGCAAAGATTGTCACTTGTGTCAGTGGCCCACAAGACCTTTTTACTTTATTGGCGCTTACCATGCCAACATATTTGCTGTGTTGTAGATCACTACAAATCCCCTGGTCATCATTCTTAATTGAATCATTTTTAAGTATTCTCACCCTCAGACTCATCCACAACCTCCCTCACAGAACTGACATCACACCTTACCTCAGGGAGCTCCTCTGGCTCCTGATACACAAATATACTCACTTCAAACACTCCACACACACATTCAAGGCACTACACAACTGAGGCCCACCTACCTGAACAGGAGCATGTCCTTCCATTGACCATTCAGACACCTTCACTCCCCAGCAATTCTATTTGCACACACCCCACACATACACAGAACCAGATCAGGAGGATAGGCATTCGCTGATATCACTCCTAAATCACAGAACAACCTCCCACTCCACATCAGACACTTCTGCTCTCTTCTTGAATTCCACAAGAAGCTGAAGACCTGCTTTTTAATTAAAAAAACTATTCTAACCAGGCCTAGGCATACACACCTGCTCGGCACCAGGATACTATTGCAGGTGATAGTGCACTTTACAAATATACATAACATAATGTATTTGCAGGGTAACTATAAAACACCTGATTTACAGTGGCAGTTGTATGACATAATATTGAGGACAAAATACTGTGATACAAAAATATATCGAAACATATTGGGTACCAAAATATCATGCCTACATTCTTTGTATGTAAGCTTAAAAAATATCGTGGATGAGAATATCATCAAAAAACGTAACATACCATTATTTGTAAAGTGCACATTCACTCTTGGGTCTCTTGGGTCTCTTGGCCTTGAAATGAGAGACGTTCATCATCATCATCCAACTAAATGGCACTTACTTTATCAACTTCAGAAGAACGAAAGGCTGAATGGACCAATCAGGATTCAAACCTCAGGCCATGATGTCAAACACAGATTCCTGGAGGGTATGCATTAGTCCACAGATCCACCCATATCAATTTTTGTATATATAGTTTTAGATTTCATTTAATTTAAACATTACACTTTCAAATAATAATACAATTATAAAAGAATATATATATTCTTTTTAAATGAGATAAAAAGATAAACATATATACTTAAAAAGACATTGCAATAGCATTATTATCAATAATACCACTAAACATTAAGAAATGCTCTTCCAATGGAAACTCTGACCTGACTATATCTACATGTGACACCTATTGTGATATATATATAGTTGGTCGCCAGTAGGTAGTTATAGGTAGTTATGGTTAGGCCCGGGTTTCCATAGGAAAAGCATTTTTTTACTTGCCTATATCTTTGGCGCCGGTTGACAAATCTTCACAAATGTTTCCCAAAAAAGTGCACTGGTGGGTCTTATTGTGTTTTACTCTATAGTTGTGTGCAGAAGTTTTTTTAAAAATGAGCTACGGTTTTCTTTATGTGATACGGATTAGTAAATCACCCATATAATCTATGTTGGTAGTGAGTTTAGTGTGGCCGAGCAGTGCTTAATTTGAGTGGGTGTTTTCCGATGCTCGGCACTGGCACTCAATTGTCAACACCGGCGCTTGTGACAGTCAGCCACAAGATGGTGCTGTCTGGTCAATTGAGAGATGACTGCAACAGCATTTAATTATTAATTCAATATACATTAAAAATGACTATTACTTGCCGCCTAATCCATTCATATAGGTTTGGTTTATTGAAATAGTCAGAATTGTCACACTTGCAACAGTGTGATGGTTAGTAGCTTTGTTGCTACTATAATTGGCAACGCTGGCAGAGACAATTGGACTTGCAAGATACAGTGGCCCCCTGACGACATCCAAAGCACTTCTTTTTTTTACAAATTAAGCACTGGAGAAGACAAGAGAGCAGGAGGCATCTCAACAAATTAACTAATCTGGAATATCAGTGGGCTTGTAAGCGCTATTGTATTGTGAGAGTGACAACATTTCGACCCATAACTCTACCTTTATTAATGTTAAATGGTTTTAGGGTAGTGTTCACCTCCTACACCCCTTGAATATATTAAACCTCTTGTATGTGCAGTATCAACCTTCAAATTGCCGCAGGACTGTGCTATGAATATTAAAATGTATAGTGACTCACACTTTGCTTCTAGACGTAGTATGACACTGTTCTCTTTTTGGTTCCAGATGAACAATTGCTTTTGTGGCTTGGTAAGCGCACATACATGGAACAGCGTCACACAATACACTTCTGATAATGGTGAATGAACTGCCAGGACCTTGCGGTACTATAGGGGACTTCTTGGAAGAGTCACTCAAAAAACGGATGTTGTTGAGCATGCGATTCAAGCAGAAGATTTGATAGAGAGCAGCAGCCACTTGCTCCAGCGGCTTGTTTGAAACATCCGACAGAGTAAAGCAGGACATCTGGAGTGGTCCATGTCCAAATCTTGAACATCTATAATAATTAGTAAAACTGGTGCGCAGCCATGTACATGACTGCAGGCGAACGCACAGCATTTTTAAGTGAATAATGTTCAGTCTATGTCAAAGCTTGTTTAGAGCATGAGAAGGGAATGCCCTATTACTTACCGGTAATGTTCATTACTTCTGGTCCTGTGTCCTCGTCCCATTCCTAACAAAGTGGAGATGACCATCTCCATGACAGAAAAAAAGAACAGGAGAATGCTGGGACACCTAACCCCACGCCCTCCCACTGGGAGTACATAAGCTGTACCAACCCAGCATTCCACCTGAACTGCCAAGCCACCAACTGGAAGGCCGGCCGTCCAGGAGGGAGGGAGGGGCATAAGGAATGGGACGAGGACAGCGAGACAAGGAGTAATGAAGATTTCCAGTAAGTAATAGGGCATTACCTCCCGGTCCCTCCAGACCTCGTCCCATTCCTAACAAAGTGGAGAATACATAAGCAAACAACCCGGCCTTCCGAACTCCCACCAATAGCAGGGACACCACACCGAAAACAGCACCCCAAAGAAGCAAATGGGAGAACCACAAGAAGAAACAGAGGCAGGAGCACACAACCCGAAAGCCCCCAACCAAACAAACAGGGTAGCAACCCCAAAACAAGTAGGGGATGACCAGAAAAAGCCCAAAACAAGGAGCCAAACAAGGAGCCGCCACCCAAAGGGCAGACAACCGACACCAGGAACCTCCAAACCAACCACTGAGGAGGAGAGCCCAACAAGAAAGGACCAGAGAATGACCCCACCAGAAGGACAGTGACGAGGCCACTTCAGAAGAAGACCCAGAACAGCCAGACACAGCAAGGAGACAGGGCCACACCGAGAGGCACACAAGAACCCCAGGCAAGGCCAGAAAGGAGGCCAAGCACCCAGAGCCAATCCCCAAGGGAACCCCCAGAGGGGCCGAAACAACCAGCAGCCCCTCCAGAACAACCAGCAGAAGGGGGTCTAGAAGAAGCAGAAGCACCCACAGGGCACAAAGAAACCAGGAAGGGCACCCGACCAGCGAGAAGACAGCCAAGGACAGGAACACCACCTGGCGTCTGGACCCAGCAGCAGAAACAACAGAGAGCGACCCCCATCAGACAAAGGAAGAACGTCACACACTGCTGAAAGAATCCACAACAACCTCATCAAAAAGCCAAGGGGAAGGAAGGCGAGACCGAACAGGCCCCACCCAAAGCAGGAGACAAACCACAGGACCAACCCCAACATACCAGGGGAAGCCCCCAGCAGAGCAGCAGAGATAGAAGAGGACGGTGCCTGACGAAAGAACCTAGGCACCGACCCAGAGGACCAACCAAGGGCAGGCCCAAACCGAGCAAACAGGGAACGGAGGGAGCAGCGACCAAGAGCAAGCCCCCCAACCTGACAGCACCGGCAACAGAGAGCCCAGAGGATTCAGCCACAGAAACACCCAGAGGTGGCCCAGGCCATGGAGCAGGAACGTCCAGCAGCCAACACCAGTGCAGACACCGGACAGCAGCAGAAAGGCCCCCAAACCGAGAGAAGAACCCGGGGCACAGGGACAGGCCAACATTGCTGGACTGAGGCAACCACCCCGAAAGCAGGAGACAGCGGGACACAAACCCAGCACCCCACCCAAGGAAGGCAAGGGGGAGGCCAGAAGCGCAACACCCCCCCACAAAACGAGACCAACAACAGGACCCCACCCAAGGAAAGCCAGGGACGGACCCCAGCAGACCCGGAACCAGACCAGGACACAACACAAAGTTTGAGGTGAGGCAAAACTCCGAAGGCCACAGAGACCAGGGGAACCCCGAGAACAAACAGGGACAACCGGGATGATGACGCCACCAACAACCCTCAGCAAGAGCGACATCTCCAACCAAAAAAGCCAGGTGCCAACCACAGGGGAGAAACACGGGACCGGGGAAGACGAAGCCACCGGGCACCGAACAAGAACCTGGAACAGGGAAGGGGGAAACCCCCAACCAAACCAACAGCTGACTCAACAGCAGGTGCAAAAGGGCCAACCAGGAGAGAAAAACAGGGAGGTGCACCGCCCAACCCTTCAGACACCCCCATAAAAACCCAAGAGGCCAGCAGACTGAATAACAGACACACCAGCAAAACAGGAGGCCACCAACACGGCACCCCCACGGGCCTGGAAGGAGCAGCTCAGGGACAACCGCCCCAACCCCGAAACCCCTAACCACCAGGGGCACCAGGGAAAGACACAGGACTCAGCCACAGGCTGGCCACCCAGGTCACACAAAGTGACAGGCAGACAGGGAGGGAGCCAAGCAGCCCACACCTGCAAGCCAACGCCTAGGCCTAGCCCACACCAGGGAGGCACAGAGAAGAGCCCAGAGGTTAAGGAGCAGAAGGACGGCCCATGCCCCAGCAACCCAAGGCACCGGACCGCCGACCACCAAGGGGCCAAAAGACCCACACCCAAACAAAGTGACACACCCGTAGACAGGGTGGGTAAGGAGCTGTGCGCCCGTCCCCTGACCTACACAACGCAACCCCCGGGAGCCAGCTGGAGGGGGACCCGCCCCCCCAGGGCAGGAGTACATGCAGGGGGGGAAATGTGCAATCACATGGGTACCAGCAGGCCCAGCCGTCACCTCGGATAGGAGAGACAGGCCATGGCCAAAGCGACCACAGAAAG
Source organism: Calotriton arnoldi (assembly GCA_963921515.1). Classification (NCBI taxonomy): domain Eukaryota; kingdom Metazoa; phylum Chordata; class Amphibia; order Caudata; family Salamandridae; genus Calotriton; species Calotriton arnoldi. Next base: position 766,923 of record CAWUFW010006234.1, read on the forward strand.
AAAAAGCCGACAATGACATAGGCATACACCCAAAGGTGACCAAAGGCCCCCATGGCCAGAGCCGGACACAACCCGGCAGGGAAGGCACCACCAACCTCCCCCACAGAGACAAACGAGGGGCCAAACACAGGGACAGCAAGGCCAAGACAGACAAGGGCAAAGTCAAGGCCCCACCACAGACCAGAAGTCATACCACAACCCAAGGAGGGACGCGCCAGGAGAACCCAAAGGCACACCGCCCACCGATGGGAGAGAGACCGGAAGAGGCCAAGGAAGAAACAGAACCCCAGCAGACCCTGCCAACAAAAGAACAAGGACCAGAGACACAACAGGCCCAAAATTATCCCCCACACCAGAGTGCCAAAGGACCAGGCCCAAACGACAAGCCACAAGGGGAAAGAGACATAACTAAACCAACCCAACGGCACCCCACAAAGAGGGCCGACGGCAACAAGAAACACCAGGGAAAACCCAAACAAAAAAACAACACCGAAGCCCCGGCCCCAGGGCAGAGGCCTGGCACACATCCCAGGGCAGGCAAATGCCAGACCAAACCGGCTGCCCACCAACACCCCCAAAAGAGAGGCAGAGGCAACAGGGGGAAAACTAAGGAGCCACAGAGGCCAAAGCGAAGGAGGGCCCACAACACCCAGCCCCCACCGGCAGCAAAGGAAGTGACAGCAGAGAGACAGAGGACCCCCAAAAGCGGCCCAAGCCCCCACAAAGGAACCCAAGAGGGGAAAAGGAAACCACAACATGGCACCCAACCCCTACCAGCCAGCGCGCAGGCGCCAACCACAACCCAGCGCCAGGCAATAGACAAAGACCGAGAACAAGGCATACCAGCGGCACCAGCAGCGCAGCCCTGAAACCAACCAGCTGACCACAGACAGTCACAGGAGACTAGTGAGAGGCAGCAGAAGCACAGCCTACCAGCCAACCCCAGCACCAAGGGCCATGTCAGGCCAGAGAGAGGGAACAACACCAACCCCCCCCAGGCGAGACCAAGGACCCGACTCCGGATGTGGAAGCAACCGAACCAGGGAGGAAAGCAGCACCGGCCAACCGCAGGAGGCCGGGGACCCCAATGGATAGGGCCAGAGAGCCGGAATAGGAGACAAACCACCACACGGTAAGCATCCCCAGGGCAAATAGACAGCACAACACACTGTCTTCCCCCACCAGCCAGCCCAGGAACTGACAACCAGTGCTGCGCAGGGCAGAAGGCCAACCGGCAACACACCCAAAAGAGAGAGAGAAAACAGAGACCCAAACACCAACCAAGCAACAGGGAGTTGGGGACACAAAAGGCCAACAGGCTACAACACCAGGGAACACCAAGGCGGGAACTCCTCCAGGAACGATCCAGGTCCAACCCCACCCAATGCCAGAGCAGACTAGACCAGGCAAAAACAGGGAGGCAAGGGCGCAGGAAGGCCAGCCAACAATGACAGGCCCCCCCAGGTGGCAACCCAGGGAAGGTAACAGCCAGGCCCCACCAGAGCAGAGTCCGAAGCCACCAGCACCTGGAAGACCTAGTGCAGGCACCTTTTGAGGTACCAACCAGGCCCGACCCTGCATAACAACTGAGAGCAGACGTGAACAGTCGCACTCAGGGCGGAAAGGCCGCAGGCTGGAACACAGGAAAAAAAGAGAAAGAAACATAGCCATTTAATGTATCAATTCTGACTGAGTATGCACAACCAGTGAAACACCAGGAGTAAAACACACAATCTGTGAAGTAAGAGTCTTCAACCTAATCCACTAGGCCACAGTGACTCATGGAGAAACGGCTTCAGGCAAAACAGGACCGGAAAGAAACCGCTATGCGGTACTCACCACCGGGGCAGGGAGACAGCATCACACACCAACTGCCCCCACCAGCCAGCCCAGGCACCCTCCAGCAAACCAGCGCCGTTCAGAAGGGAAAAGACAGCAGCATCCAGCACCCCGAGGCCAGAGCCAGGCCCGCCCACTCCACAACGGAGAGATGCAGTGGGTCCAGGAAGGAAAAGGACGCCAGCAGGACTCCACCAGCCATCCAGGAAGCCCAGGGGCACCACCAAGACCGGCCCCGGGACATCCCAAAGCAGCCACAGCAGCGTGTCTTCCAGAGCGGCCAAGCCACAGAAAGACGCGCCCACCAACCCAGAAGAGACCGGGAGGAACGGCGCCCCAACTGCAAAGGGCTGGCCGCCAACCAACATGGCTCCCTGCAAGCCCGGCAGGCCAGGAGACAGCGCAGAAGGACATCGAGGACAGCCCAGCAGCCCGACAAAGACATCTAACAAAGACTGCATACAGGTAAGAACCAGCAAAACCACATCCCATTCTATCAGAAGACAGAAAAAAAGAACAGGCGGAATGCTGGGTTGGTGCAGCTTATGTACTCTCTGTGGGAGGAGGTGGGGTTAGGTGTCCCAGCATTCTCCTGTTCTTTTTTTCTGTCGTGGAGATGGTCATCTCCAGTTTGTTAGGAATGGGACGAGGACTGGAGGGACTGGGAGGTAATGTTCCTCTGAAGGGCAAATACCTATTCACGTGAAGAGAAGGAGAGTATCGCAGAATGCTACGCACCGACGTTTCATATTTGTGTTTGCTTTGTGCGTAAACGAATCCGCTTTAAGATCTGCTGCATTGTGCAGAAAGCCTTAAATGGCAAAAGCCCCAGTTATCTGGCAGAGAAATTTAAAAAATATCAGCCTCCTAGGACACTACGTTCAGGGACCTACTTTGGTCCCACGTTGCAAAAAAGCTCGGCTAGGCGGGAAAGCCTTCTTCCACTTAGCCCCTACATTCTGGAACCAACTTCCTATACATTTGCGGGAATGCTCTGATTTCCTGCAGTACCGTAGGCTTTTGAAGACTACACTGTTTTAACCCATTCTCCTGTTTCTGACCGACTAAGCAGTTTGCGAGCGCAGAGATACCCCTTGGGGGGTGATTCAGGCGCTATATAAATCCTAAATCAAATCAAATCAAATCATACACCCACTCATTCTTCAATACACCTTGGCATATATATTTATAAAACATATTTAAACTTTACAGAAACACGCAGTCACTGGATGATGTCATCAGTGATGTCATCAGTGATGTCATTTGAGATGTCATCAGTGATGTCATCAGTGATGTCATTGACCATGTCATGAGTGATTTAATATGTGACGTCATCAGCAGTGCATTGCGGGGGCGCGAGTTATAGTTATCTGAACTAACTATAACAGCCGAATTTCACTGGTTTTATACGAGTGAAATGTCCAACTAACTATAACGTCCCTGAAACCTATATTTTTTTCAGTGAATTTCAAAGGTTTTTTAAGTGCTAATTTCTAACTATAACATCCCTGAAACCTATGGTTTTTTCAATGAATTTCAAAGGTTTTTTAAATGCTAATTTCTAACTATAACGACCCTGAAACCTATGGTTGTTTCAGTGAATTTCAAAGGTTTTTTAAATGCTAATTTCTAATTATGCCTACATAGGTAGGACATATGCAGAAAGGCGCAGAAAGAAGCAGGAGAAATGCAGAAAGAGGCAACAGAAGTCCAGAAAGACAAAGAAAGGTGCAGAAAGAAGCAAGAGATATGCAGAAAGAACCAACAGAGGTGCAGAAAGAGGCCTTGTTGCAAAGTCATCCTGTGGCCCCAACTTTTTGCTGACGGGTACTGATGGTAACTGACTCTGACTTACCAGGCCTAGAGCCAGTGCTATGCTAAAAGACACTTAGAATACAGTGAAAACACCTACATATACTAGGGTATACTATGGGTTGGGGTACCCCTGTGAAGGACATCCTTGGGGGCCAACTACCCCTCCTATTACCTCCAGTAAGTACCACACAGCAGTATTGCTAAGTTCTCATAACAGACCACACCCCCTTTGCCCACCACTCTGCAAACGCGCTCCCTGGTGCGCTCTTGGATGGGGATTAACCCGTTTGCTGCTCCGAACGTTCCGCACCAGTGCGGAACGTTCTATTAAACGGGCGGGGCCGCGTCGGCCAACGGACGTGCGCAGCACTACCGAGGTAGTGCTCGCGACGGCCGTTGGCCGTCGCACGCAGCAAACGGGTTAAAGTCCACTTCACTGCTGGGGGTCCTTAGGGGCCAACTAGCCTACCTCTTACCTCCAGTAAGCCCCACACAGTGGGATTGCTGAGAGGTGGACACAGGCCATGCCCCCTTTCTCCACCATTCTGCAAACGCGCCTCCTGGCGCACTCTTGGTTGGGGAATGAAGTCCCCTTTCCTCATGAGGGTCCCTGGGGGCCAACTAGCCCTCCTGTTACCTCTAGTAAACCCCACACAGCTGAATTGCTGAGAGTGGTCAGAGGCCACGCCCCTTTTTCAAACCACTTTGCAAACGCACCTCCTGGTGCACTGCTGTTTGGGGGATGAAGTCCACTTTAGTCCTGAGGTCCTCAGGACACAAGAGGACCTCATCACCCCACCACCAGTGCGCCACGAGGCAAGTTTGCAGAGTGGTGTAAAAAGGGGCGTGGCCTCGGACCACCTCTCAGCAATCCAGCTGTGTGGCACTTACTGGAGGTACCTGGTGGGCTAGTTGGCCCCCAGGGACCCTCAGTATTCAAGGGGACTTAATCCCCCAACTTAGAATGCACCAGGAGGTGCGTTTTCAGAGTGGTGCAGGGAGGGGGCGGGCCTCCAGCGAGATGCCGGCTTTTTAAAAAAAAAACTATTGTTAGAAGTGAACTATTTTTGGGGGAAATTTTGCTACGATTCGTCAAACGGCACCAAAGATATTGGCAAAAGACAAAACGCTTTTGGAATCGAAACAAGGTCCTAACTATAACTACCTACTGGGATTGCAAAACGGTGGTTTGCAAAACGGTGGATTGTTTTTAGTTTTCTCTCATGAAGTAAACAAGGCTCTGGTTTGAGCCGAAATGTGTTTCATTACAACCAGACATTAAACATCATATGCATAGGAGTGCACACGTCCTGTCTGTCTGTCTGTCTATCTATCTATCTATCTATCTATCTATCTATCTATCTATCTATCTATCTATCTATATATGCATATATATGTGTGTATATATATATATATATATATATATATATATATATATATATATACACAAAATGAAATTTATTAAAAATAGCTTAAAATATAAATTAACCAATGTATACATAACCAAAACATATATTTAACACAATTTAAAATTTAAAATTAATGTAACAAAAATGTTTTAAATAAAACTGTGCAGTAAATGAGCACATAAAAAAATATATGCATATATATTTTAAAAAATAAGAAAAATATTTAAAATAATAAAGAATTGCATTAATTAATCATGTTAACAATAACTTAAAAATTAAAATTAACAAACATTATTAACAGTAAGATATGTCTCACACAAAAAATAAGTATGAAAGAAATACTAGTTAAATAAAAATGTACTTGTAAAAAAATTAACATTAAGGTAAAAAGACTCGATATTAAAAAAATAACAGCAATTTAAAATAAAGAATGCCAGCAAAAGTGTTCGATTTCAAAGGAGTGAGATTTACTATTCTAACACTAAGCAACTGTAGGAAAACTATTGGACTCTGGAGGCGTCAGTTTTACTATTCCCATTACAATGTAAGCAAAAGCCGGGAAAATATTGGCCTTTGTGTGTTCAATTTACTATTTCCTCTCCAACATAATAAACAGCATAGAAAGTATTTGGCTTTGGATGAGTTTCATTTAATATTTCCACTCCAATCTAAACAACAGTAGGGAAAGTGATGTCTTTGAGGGGTTAGATTTACTGTTCCTATCAGGAAATGTGTTGGACTTTAAAGGGGTTAGATTTACTATTCTCACTCCAATCCAAACAATAGTAGTGAAAGTGATGGCCTTTGGAAGGGATAGATTTACTAATTCCACTCCGATCAAAATTGCAACAGTAGGGAAAATGTTGGACCTTGGAAGGGTTACTTTTACTATTCCTACTTTAACATAAACAACATCAAGAAAGTGGTAGACTTAGGAAGGTTTACATATACCATTCCAAATCCTAATCAATTTTAAAAAAAACATGTAACTACTTATCAACATAAAATTATTAAAACATGTTCAAAATAAAAATATATACTATATAAATGAAGACAATTAAATGTAAAAAATAAAAATCCAACAATAATGCAACAAAAAACAGTACATAATGCTCTTTCTTTCTCACCACCCAAAAAAACACAACCTCCCAAAAGTGTTAATAAATGATAAATAAAACACATTAAAATAAAACCAATAATAAAACTACACTTTAAAAATGAATATGTTATATACACTAATGAATCAATTATCAGTTATGAAACAACAATAAAATGAATGAACAAATACTCACTTAACAAATTATTATTGAATAAAAAAATGAAAAAAATATATAATTTGAATACCTTACCACCTTATTCCCCTTCAAATGCAACAACCAACAACTAAAATATAATTTACAAATGTTCCTTTACCAAAATAAAATATAAATTAGCATTCAGAAAACATAATTAAGTAATTGAAAAGCAAGTAATCATTTCACACAATTAACCAACAAATACTTGGAAATAAAAAATATATAATTTAAATATCTTCCCTTCCTCTTCTCTGCAAATGCAGCAATTTGCAAATAAATGATAAATTGCTAATTAAATGTAAATAATGTTAAATTACACATAAAAAATCACAAACTATGCACAAAAATTTCAGACAATTGCATGAATAATATTAACACCAAACATTGATGAAATACCTCATATGTTTCATTATTTAAAAACAGTATTTAATACACCTAATACAACTATATCAAGGCAAACAACATATACAACAATATACAACATATCTAACAATATTTTACAACAATATTTAAAAAATACTTTTTATACAAAAATAAACTATATTCTTACTTTCTATATGTTGTTACTCGATAATTTTATATTGGCACTACATTCATGTTACACAATTTTTTTAATCAATATTTCTGTCATTCATCGCTTTGACACTGAACAAACAGTGCTTGGGCCAGTTCACCTGCTAACAAACCTTCACAGCAAGGAGGTGAAAGTGCAAACATAGGAAGGTGCTATATTCAAGCACTCATGTTTTCTTTCACCACGTCATGCTGCACTCTCATCTCAGGGCTCTGATATGGTCAGCAGGTTGATGTTTTTTGCCTCTGATATACACATGTGTGGATTGTACATATTCCATGTAATTATTTCCTGTATACTTCGAGCCATGCATGGAAGCAGAGGTGAATCAGATTAGAAAGAGAGGGGTGTCACAGGAAATGTTCTACAGGAGGTTAACCTGGCAATCACGAGTGGTGTCCGAGGCTGTGCTTCTTTTAAGAAGGGTGGGTGTTTCCCTGTGTTTCTCACAGGTAGGGCTTGTTAGAGGGTTGCTCTTAACTGTGGTAATGATTGTATAAGTGGTATCCTTCTTAAAAGGATGAACCTGGAAGTGATTAGAGATTGAAGTCGGAGGCTGAGCATCTTCCAAGGAGGTCTGGTAAAAAGGGGTTCTTGGGCTGTGTTTATCCCATGCAGAATTTGTTAGGCTAGCATCAGTACGTTCTTGAATGAAGAGAAGCACTTGCTTGGCAGAGTGCTGTTCTGTGAGGTGGTGTGAAAGGGAAGACTGTTTCTTTGTGCTACACTCTGGCTCAGCTGAGGGGTCCAGCTGCATGCTATATGAGGAATGACGAAATGCCACAGACCCGTACTGTTGCTGGTGACGTGCCCTGCAACTGCGTTGGTGTTCTGTACATGAGCTGGACTGTCCAGTGGCAGTGGAGGTGCCTCTGTACCTATTGTTACAGTTCCCCCTTATCCAGATCAGCTCTGCTCCAAAACAAAAATCAATCAGATTGAATTACTGTTTGTAATTTATCAAACCATTAATTACATTGTGTTCCAATGTAGCTTGAATGGATTTTTCTAATCTTCTTGTCAATGACATTTACTTTGATTGTGTACTATATGGCTACAAAAATCCTTGTAATACCATTTGTACATTGGGATTTGCTCCAATAGGTGCAAAGCTGTCCAGTAAGCAGCATGTACATTTTAAGGGGACATTAAGTAGCGTAGGCTGCTGCACACTGGCCCCTTGCTATGTCATTCGGTCATTGTTTTTTTGGTGACAGGACGCTCTCTTTTGGGAAATACATTTATGATTTTAGCATTTCATGGATGATCCCAAAAATCAATCAGGGCCTAATTACAACTTTGGTGGTCTTCCAATGGGATCCCCCCTGCGGCAGTCCCAGGAAGACCGCCAAGGCCATGGTGAGCCATCCCGCTGGATTATGAGTGTAATCCAGGGCGGGCAGGCAGGCGGTGCTGTGGCGGACTCATGGCGGTAGCTGTGTAAGGCTCATAGGAGAGCCTAACCAGCATACCTCCGCCATCAGAGTGCCTGCAAAGCAAACAGAGTGCCTGCAGCATGTTCCTGTATGGTGTGGCATTCACCATGTCATGCATGCCACACTGTGCAGGAACAAGGGTGCAATTCCAATGGGGAAAAACATGTGCCACCCCAGCATTAACACCAAGGCCCAGAATCAGCCAGGGATCCTGTTAAGTCCCCCTTACCTGCATGTCTGCAACCCTTTTCATGACAGGGTCTCCACCATGAAAAGGGTGGTGGATATGCAGGTTGGAATATGCTTGGCGGTGCCGTTATTGGCACTGCCAGCATAGTCAGGCCATTGTCAGACCGCCGCTGCAGTGGGATCCCTAATCCTGGTGGAGGTAGCAGTCTCATGGCAATCTCACCACCCCAATCCTAATACAACGGTCGGACAACCAGGGTGGTGGTGGTCAGACAGCCACTGTGAGTAAGGCAGTCCTGAAGACCGCCATACTCGGAATTAGGCCCTGAAATGTAATGTGCTGTGATCTAATAATCCAGGAATGGCTGAAGTTCTTGAAAGTGATGTGGGACAACTCAATTTTTACATTAACTCAAAAAACATTGCTCCATATACAGAAAGGTGAAAATGAAAGAAGATAACATTTCTGATGTATATCAAACTAATTTGTGTAATATCAACTCATCTCACTCCTGTCTGTTGGAGGTGTTCTTGTACATATTTGGCTGGTAAGAAACTCCCTCATGCTTGAAGAGAAATCAAATCCATTTTGGGGCTACCAAACCATAGATTTTTAATGCAGCCAAAGAATCTCTTGGAATCAGCTTCTCCAGTATACAACATGTCATGCCATATTCAGCAATGGAGTTCATGTTTGCAATTTGACCTTTATTTGTATTTTTAGGTCTCACTAGACCTCGAGCTAGCATGTGCATGCGCGCAGACACACACACACGCACACACATACACACACACACACCTTTACATCCTATATACATAAACATAGAAAGGGGCTTTAGGTCAGTCACCCTTAGACAGTGACCTGTTAGTGCAAACTTTCATAAGGCATTGCCTTGCTGGGTTATCCACAAAGGTTTGGAACCAGTGCATGTAAAGTAAAGTCCCTAAGGTCCGACTCCATCATGGCTAATGGAGGTCTCCATCTTCTAACTCTTGGAAAATGGAAGTCGCCATCTTTCCCAATTTAAGCAGAATCGTTGTCCTGTCTTCTATTTGAGTTAGATGTCGTGTGACCTTATTTTTCTAAGAACTAATATTGCACCAGTCATTTCACTATTGACATAGAGGCAACAACTGATGCGACATTTGTCTGGGTCAAATGTCAATTTTTCAACATGTCAAGGCTAACTAAGAACATATACAGGCATATGGTCAAAATAATGTAGTCTGAACTGATGTCCTTTTACAACATATATTTGTAAGGAAATGTTTGGGATGCACACCTTGATGCACACAATCTATGTCAGACATTTCTAAACTTATGTCAGAAATTCCAATTTCTGATAGGATTTAAGTATATAAGTACTACCACTTGTCAGGAGAGTTCCTTCACCCAGAATATCACCTGGGATTCTGCCAGAGATGGTCTCACCTACTGCCAGCACACTTAACACTTCACAGATGGTACAACTTGCCTGAAGCTTGAAGCCAATAAAGCCGAGACAGCTACAGCAGCGTGTGCTTGCCCTTTATTGGGAACACTGTCTTCACACCTCCGCTGATCAAGACAGCCTTTGGTGTCAACAAGGAATGCAGTGCACCTCTTTTTCCTAAGAAACTCTATACTGCAATATGCTCTGCCTTCCATGCTCTTTGGTGTAGAGCATAGAAGTAGATATTAGGGTGATGGGTTTCTAGATAACATTTTAACCACGTTAAAATTGCTGATTTTATAATATTCTGTGTAGTTGTTTTAGGCATACTGAAAAACAGGTTATTCTTGTAGTAATGAATACTCTTCACTTAAAAGTGTTCATTCTTCTTAGACCAGTCTGTGTGATACTGTGAATTATGAAATATGGTTTGTTACTGTTGCTATGGTGCCCCTGATCCCTTTATTGGATTGTTAGTAACCCAAAGCAATACTTCTATTTCAATTTCACATTGAAAAGTGTTCTGCGGATCTACAATACTCTGTCTTTCACATTCATCGTTGGTCCATTGAACCAAGTTCATCCGTGTCACCCGTGGGTGGGAAAGCATACCTTGTAGAGCTATGACAAAGTCATAGCTTATGCAACACATGGCACATCACAGAGATTTACATTTCTTCTGCTGAAAAACAAATAGTTTGCTCTGGCCGCCCCCTCGTCAGCTTTATTTTTTCTCCCAAAAAACTCACTGAATGTGACAAATCCCTGCTTGTTGCCCACATCTTAAGTGGTCCCCCTGTTTCAGCTGCAGCACTCCAGCTGGCTGCACACTTTATCTCTAACAGCACCTGCTTGTGGCTGCACACGCCACCCTTCTACAGCCCCCACAGTCTCTGTGATGCTAGTGAAACATCTGTACGTGTGCAATGGAGCCCACCCGCATCCTTACAGCACCACTGGCATATGTTTGAACCTACTGGCTCCCACACAGCCCATGCTCCACCATTGCAAGCCTTGGTCTCCTTTCCCAGATCTCAGCTCACACCTCTCATTACCTATTTCTGAAACCGTCAGCAGCCAGCCATTGTTTGCCTCTGACATACGCACACCAGGATTTTCTATTTGAATTTAAACTTGCCATGAAAGCATTATCCTGAAGTCCTCAGCAATTTCTGCTCAAGAAGCACATTCGTTAGCTTCTTCATATGCTACGCTAGGAACAACCTGTTCTTCAGCACATGTATTCACCAATTGCTTGTTGGTTGGCTACATTTCTGCAGATGCACTACTCACATGATTTCACTCCCCTCTAGTCCTAATAAGGCAAAGAATGATGACGCCTATTCTACCAGGCTCAACCTAGATGCCTTCAGGCATCACACAGAGTGGTTTTCTAGACATTTGCTTTTTCTAAAAAGAAGTCTCATGATTATTCGGAGAAACTAGATGAGAGTTCTTGTTAATTTTAAGACTAAATGAACGGAGCCTTAAAGAGTGCTTCATGCAGGGCATCCATCTATCAGCAGTGATCTGTGTTCAGTGATCATACCGATACTTGGACAATCCTGGTATATCATACAACCTCCATCCATATATGCCAGATGTGATTCCCACAAACATAACGTTCTGTGTTCCACTGAGCTATTGTAGAAGCTGACAGGTGAGCAGGTCTGGGACCTCAGGGTATCGGTCACGGGAGTTTGGTCTATGCTCAAGGTAGACATCTGCACACCTCTCCTCAAATGACTCTTGTTCCTCCATGCACCTCTGCCCCTTGATCTGTTTTCTCCCACTGTAAATAAATAAGAAGTAAGTAGATTTCGGCTTCAGAGTACAACTGCAGGGCTTGTACACAAACATGGGCAGCAGGGACTGGTTTTCCACACGCTAAAGAGGAGCTGACAAATTGCATTTGTTGTTCTGCCCTCCAAGCTGCAGTGGACGGGCCCTCCCTCAGAGAAAGATCAGGAAACAGCACTACGCAGCCAATGCTTCCTCAAATTAATACCAGAGCCGACTAGCCAATGTCTACAGCACCGGCTCACCCACTAGCATCAATACTGTCAGCTTTAACCACGTCATTCCCTGTGTGTGAGGCTCAGCCACTCACTATCCAGTTGAATATCTCATTCCCCTTCACCCCAACTCCACCATCAGGAATTTACACTGTGCTTTCTCCAGTCAGATGAGTGGTGCTCGTGTCACATAACCCCAACAACCATCCTGAGCAGTATGTGACAGAGAACCACTAAAATACCTCCAACAGCAGTCTCACACTCCTCACAGAGTAGAACACTCCCACTGCCAGCATCACTCTCACACACCTGACAGACCTGCAGTCACCTACTGCCTAAAGTCATTCCCTGTGTGTGAGGCTCAGCCACTCACTATCCAGTTGAATATCTCATTCCCCTTCACCTCAACTCCACCATCAGGAATTTACACCGTGCTTTCTCCAGTCAGATGAGTGGTGCTCGTGTCACATAAACACAACAACCATCCCGAGCAGTACCACTAAAACACCTCCAACAGCAGTCTCACACTCCTCACAGAGTAGAACACTCCCACTGCCAGCATCACTCTCACACACCTGACAGACCTGCAGTCACCTACTGCCTAAAGTCATTCCCTGTGTGTGAGGCTCAGCCACTCACTATCCAGTTGAATATCTCATTCCCCTTCACCTCAACTCCACCATCAGGAATTTACACCGTGCTTTCTCCAGTCAGATGAGTGGTGCTCGTGTCACATAAACACAACAACCATCCCGAGCAGTACCACTAAAACACCTCCAACAGCAGTCTCACACTGCTCACAGAGTAGAACACTCCCACTGCCAGCATCACTCTCACACACCTGACAGACCTGCAGTCACCTACTGCCTAAAGGTATACACTGTGCGTCAATGTAGGAATAAGTGAATGTGTAGATTAATTGATACATGAGAGTAAGGATGACTGCCCAAGTGCTGGATGACTCACTGCATGAATGGAAGCATCATGGCATTATCAATTAAAAGCCGGACTTATGGATTTTCCATTGCTTATTTAGACAATCATGTGGCAGAATGGTTTTACCTAACTAATATACACGTTTCATAGTCGTGATTATAGCTAAACATGACGACAACGAACCACTAACATCATTACAAGCGTTATCCATGGCAGCCTCTTCAACTGTTTGACATAGGAACTTCACCCCCTTTAATGTAAATGTTACTATTGTTCTTTTTGCCAGCTTCAAGGCTCGGCTGTTTTTTCTGCTTATAGAAATGAATGTTCCTGGGGTTACCGAGTTGCACTACCTAATGGAACATGTGCGCAAAGCTGTAATACAAATATATTGGAATCACTTTAAAGTATAGAATGCATTTCTGTTGCATTACAAAATAAGTTCCCCTTTGTGTATACTGTAATAACCTTCTCCATTAAATTGCCCTGTCGATGTTGACATGCAGTTTTAAAGCAAGATAATAACAATAACAATAGCATAATGTACAGATACTGTCTCTTGAAGCATTAGCTTTCTCAAAGTACGCGTTATTTGAAATAATGACCCACCTTAGCTACAGGAAGAGCTTTCCCCAAAGCTACAAAAATGATTGTTCCACTTTAATGATGAATTACACTTTCTTTTGTTCCAACATTTTTATTGATTAATTTTAGAAATATACAGAAACAACAAAAGCGTACTTTATTGTAGGAATGCATGCAATCAAATATAGTTATCTATTTGGAAAGGAAGAAAAAGTATCAATTACTGAACATTAAATCGGGCAAGACTACATTTAATGCAATGGCTATAAGGAACAAAGGCCCACATGCATCAAAGAAAAAATGTGCGACTCTAAAATAGCGAAAAATAAGGAATCGCTATTTCAGATTCGCTAAACGGAATGCACCAAAATATTCGGTAAATATTTGCGATTCCTTAAAAATCGCTAAAATATTTACAGATTACTTATTTACCGAATCGGTATTTGGGAATTCGCAAATACCGATTCGGTAAATGCGAAAGGGTCAATCGTCTCATGGAGATGACATCATACCAGGAAGTGAATCCCAGATACCACACACCTGTGCAGAGTGAGAGACTGAGGAGGAGGAAGAAAGTTGGTGCACAGCCTGGAAAACACTTTTTCCTGCAGAAGTTGATACTAACAATCACAATGGACCCAGGAAAAAAAAAGCAAAAAGGAGAAGGCAGGAAGAGGAAGATCAAATTCAGTGAGAGGGAACTGGAAATACTCACTGAGGAAGTCGTCCAAAAACATGACCAGCTGTTTGGGAAACAATCCCTGCATGTTGCAGAGTCAGTCAAGCCCGGGTCAATTCTGTGGGGGTCACACACCGTGACATCAACAACCTACAGAAGCGATGGTATGACCTTCGCAGCCGGGCAAAAGAGAGAGTGGCTGAAAGGCTGGCATCTGCAACAAAACAGGAGGGGGAACATCCACTCAGCCTGCAAACACCCCAATGGACGACTTGGTGGAATCCACTCTGCAGCCCGAGGCAGTTGTCGGGGTCACGCAGATTGACACCTCAGGACATGCGGGGACCTCCCAAGGTAAGAGCACAACCAAACATATTGCAAAATAATCGTAAGCCAAAGTGCAACAAATGCATACCCTGCGTAGTGTAGCAGACATGAGTCCAGTCCACCTCTTACTTGCAACCCCCTAATGCATTGTGGGAGTTGGATGCATACAAATGTAATGGCAAAGCATGGAGGGAGTAGCACAGCTCAAATGCAACAGAGTACAGCAAGGCAGTGACAACAGTAGACTTCCTACATCACAGAAGTCAATTTATTACACCTCTGTGAGCGCAATGTCACAAACATGTGCAAAAATAGAAATATTACATTTTACAAAACAAAATGATCTTGCACTGTTTCCCTCACAGATGCATCACAGGAGAGTGACGTGGCAGACATCCACGATTCTGAGGGACATACAGACCAGCAAGATGAGGGACAAGAGATGCCGGCATCCTCGCCCCTACCTGTTCCCACTCAACGCAGGAGAAGAGTACTACCACTGCCCGATTTGGATAGTGAGGAGGACACACAAACAGGAGCGAACCCACAGGGCACTGCCCATACACCACCACCTCCACCACCAGAGGTAACAATCCCGCCACGTCACAGTCCGTTCCGCAGGCGAAGGCCAAGTCCATTTCTGAGGTCTGCTGTGGACGATGGTGAAGCTGCCTGCAGTGTGCTTGAGACCAAGATGCTGAGGGTCCAGCGCCTGCAACAAAAGAACATGCGTATTATGCAGGAGCAACTGGGAACAATGGTCACACACATGGGTGGGATACGTGACTGCATAAAGGAGCAGACGACTGCAGTCGTTGAGGGGCTCAGGGCACACGGTGATAAACTTGACCGTGTTGCAACAGCCATTGAGCAGATGTGCAGGGTCATGCAGGCTGAGCATATCTCTAATGCCAGGAGGCAACAACATTCTATGGGGCGCATGCACGGATACACCAGGGCCATCAACAGGCTGAGTTCTACAACAGCTCAGCTATACAGGCGTGCAGTCGCCATGCAGGTCGAGATGACCCACTGCTGTGGGGATGTGGCCAGGGGCCTAATCCAGGTCACCACTGCTGTGGAAGGGCTGCAGACAGCAGCAGCCAGTGGGAACCTCATGCATGGAGGGGGGGAGAGTGAGGAGGCCTCCAGCCTTAGCAGCCTACTGGTGCCTGTGGCACATAGCAGGAGGCGCAGTAGCAGGAGTCAGGCAGGCACAGAAGACACCATGTCAGATGCAGCTGGGCCTACTACAAGGGCCACAGGGGGGCGTCACAGGAAGCGTTAGACATTTGAACATTCAAACAATCTGGTGATGAAACCAGATATGTGTTACTTATACACACACTGCAGTTGCAGTCCCAAGGCAATGGAATGTAATTGTCTGTACATGGTATGTGTGCATTAACACATACACACAACTGTCACATTAAACCTTTAACCAAATACTGTGTTGTCATGTGCTTACTCACCTTAGAAGTAATGTTGCGTGATTTCTGCTCTTCTACGTCTGCCCTCTGCTGCATTTGGTCCGCCTGCTGCATGGGGTGGTTGTGTCGGCTGTATGTCCTGTTCTGGCTCGCTGTCAGAGTCCACCAAGGGGATGCCTCTAGTGGTGGCTATGTTGTGCAACATAGCACACATTGCCACAATCGTACAGCATTTCTCAGGACTGTACTGTAATGCCCCACCGCTCTTGTGTATGATGCGGAATCGTGATTTAAGTACCCCAAATGTCCTTTCGATCACATTGCGCGTCGCAATGTGCGCACGATTGTAACGTCGCTCCCTTTGAGTGGCATGATTCAGGTATGGGGTGAGGATGTAAGACCTCACAGGGTATGCGCTATCACCTACAGGATGTGAGAGACCAACATACATTAGTCACTGCAATGTGTCACCATGGTGTACACTTTATTACATTGATTTACCCAGCAGATATCCTTCTCCAAACTCCCCCGCAAGTAGACGTCTGTGTATTCCACTGTGCCGGAAGATGCATGCGTCATGGGAACTGCCAGGGTAACTTGCCACAATGTCAGTGATTAGTGTTTTTGAGTTGCATGTTACCTGTATGTTCAGTGAGTGGTAAGATTTCCGGTTGCGGTAGATATACTCATTCACTGCAGGGGGACATATGGGTACATGCGTCCCATCGATACAACCAATCACATGCGGGAACTGTGCAACCTGATAAAAATCTAATTTGGTTTGCATCAAATCCTGTGGTGTGGTGGGGAACCTGATGTGGTTGTGTATCCTCTGCAACATGGCATTTAGGAAACTGTTAAAAAAAACGCGATATGGCACTTTGGGAGACCCCTGGAGCTGCTGCAATTACTCCCTGGAAGGACCCTGAAGCTAGGAGATGCAGGGAACACAGGACCTGCACATGGGTGGGTATGGCATGTGTCCTGCGGGTCTGCCGCTGCAGTATAGGGTCTAACTCAGCAATTAGAGCTAAGATAGCTGCAGCATTCAGCCTATATTTATCATAGATCTCCTCCTCCGTCTGCCCTAGCAATGTGACGCGCACTCTAAAGATTCTCTCCTGGATCCTCCTTCTCCTCTGTGCTGCTGCTCTCAGCCTCATCCTCCTTGCCACAACGTAGAGCGCTGCCATGGTGGGTCATTGGGATGCATTCTGGGACTGTTTAAGTAGTTTGCTGATGATTTACACCTGTTTTTGATTTTGTGTGATTTTTACCACCTGATGTGATGTCTTCTAGTTTAAGGAATGCAAATAGCGAATTTAGGCTGGTTCTGTATTAGCAAAAACTTGATGCATCCCATTTTGCGATTTCTTAATTGCGCTTCCTAAAATACAGAATCGGTATTACCGATTCTGTATTTTATGAAGTGCAAAAATTGCGAGAACTACTATTTCTTGCGATTTTGCTTAATGCATCAGAACTAGCGAATTTGCGATCGGAAAAGGCATTTTTTACCGATTCGCAATTTTTCCAGTCGCAAATTAGCTTGATGCATGTGGGCCAAAGTGACATATTGGTCATCTATGCACAGTTTCTCAAGACAAGCATTACATGTTGAAACAGCAAAAGCGTGCACACAGTAGCAAAATATGCCAACGCATTTCATGCTGAGGGGTAGAACTGCCCACGAGCCTGGTATCGCCCTTGTGAGGTTGGGAGGAATAGGCCTTTTCGCAATTTTGGTTGCAAAAAATGTTCCCCATTTTACCAAATTTTGCATGATATTTCTTCACTGGTTTGAGCAGAAAACGTCTAGTGGAGAGAGATGTTGTCCTAGAATGAGGTATAGGTATACGATAGGTATTTTGTAGAGCTTTTATTTGTGAGGTATATCTCTTAGGAGAAAAGATACTTGAGATACTGATAAACTGGATTTTGCATAATCTATACATAATCTGCATAGTTTCACAAAAATAACACATTCCGCAGAAATAAAATCTGCAAATTTCACATACTCTTAGACTTGTTGCCTACCTGGCTTTCGTGCCGCTATCAGCTATTGCAATGTCACAGTATGGGAGTAAATAATTCAGGTCATAGGTATGGTCTTTTGAAAGCATTAAGGACCAGATGTACGACCCTTTCATTAAGCGCCTCGCAATTTGCGACTCATTGCGAGTCGCAAATTGCGAGGCGCTAAATGAAATGTACAACAGTGTTATTACACTGTTTTGCGATTCCCAATGGGGTCACAAATTGCGAGGCTCATTAATATTAATGAGCGTCTCGCAATTTGCGAGCACATTGGGAATGCCAGCCCTCCATGGGATGGTGGCCTGCTGGGCTCAGCAGACCACCATGTCTGGGACTGCTTATTAACAAAGCAGCTTTTTTTTAAATGCATCCCGTTTTCCTTAAAGGAAAACGGGATGCATTTAAAAAAAAATGAAACGTTTTTGTTTCATTTTGTAAGTGCAGGCAGTGGTCCCTTGGACCACTGCCTGGCCTTAAAATTTTTTTAGAGACAGTCACAAAGTGGATGGTGTCCCCTGGGGACCCCTTCCAAATTGCGACTGCATTACCACCCTCTTGAAGAGGGTGGTAATTTGCGAGTGTTTTGTGACCGCAATTGCGGTCACAAAACATTCACACATAAGCATTGTGAAGCAATTAGGAAGGAACGCCCTTCCTAATTGTAACTTCGCAATTTTAAATAGCGAGTCGCAAATAAATTGCGACTCGCTATTTAGGAATTGTACATGGCCAACAGTGATTTTGCATGCGCAAACGGGTTCGCAAACCCGTTTGCGCATGCAAAATCACGTCGTACATCTGGCCCTAAGTTCCTATGCACCATGTTACAATTTAACCTCAAATGGGCACAGAATGAAAATATGTTTTTTGAATGCCTTTTCCCGAATTGTGTTGCTCTCCACATCTGAGGCCAGATTTATCATACTTTCACTCAACGCAGCACAACACCTCGCTGTGCTACGTGAAAGGGAGAGGGCAGGAATGTGCCATATTTTACCTTATATGGTGCATTCCTGTCCTCTCCTTGCACTGATGTTCAAAGTGCTGCCTTATGCCAACTCAGGCACCCTTGTGCCATGGTGCTAGGGTGCGTGCGTTGTAGGCAGGATTGTTTTTGTGCAGGTAGGGATATTTTGGTGCACAAAAACAATCCTCAGAGGCATTTTCCATTTTCTAGGTGAGCTGCAGAATGCAGCACACTTAGAAAGAGGAAACAACATGAAGGAAAAAAGATATTCCTCCTTGTTGCACCTCGCCTTGGAAGGCATTGCATTTTGACATACTCGCAGGTTTACCAGTATTGATAAATCTGGGAATGCACCAGAATCCATGTGTGGGGGCATGTGAACACCCATGCTCCACCCATGGAACTCCTTCTAAGGGCAGAGTAATGCAAGGCGGTGACTTACGCTGCCTTGAGTTATTTCATATTTCCCAAGCAAATCAGGGCAACGCAAGGTGGCCTTGCGTTGCTTGGTAAATTTGACTTAGAGATTGTGTTGCTCTTGTGATACCCTGCGTGGTGAACGGGCAACACAATCCCTTGCTAAATCTGGCCCCTGATGCTTTAATCTGTGAAGTGGCTACAGCCTGCTCAAAAGGCTCAGCCACATGTTTAAAAAGATACCCTTTTTTGTCAAATTGACATAGCTGTCACTCTACTGATGAAACTGTGTGCATAACAGTTTTGGTGCTGGGCAGTTTGAAATAAAAGAAGAATAACCTGTGATTATACATTTCAAATGTTCCCTTTACCCCTCCTACAGTGCACACTCCTATTGTGTAAAGAAAAATAAAACATAATGGGGTTTATTAATAAAGGTAGCTTACAATTGTAACTTACGCATGTAACTTTACCCTTTCATTTTTTAGTAACTTTACTACTTTGGCTATTTACAAAATATTCCAAAAAGTCACTCAAATGTGTAGACTTTTGGGCCCGATTACGACTTTGGCACAGTTGCGCCGGCTCTCCGCCGGCACAGCTGTGCCAGAGCCACGCAAGGACCGCCTGTCTTATTACAAGTTGAACTCATGTTAAGCGGACGGTCCTTTGCCTTTCCCCTGAAAACAGGCACCACAATGGGAACGGCAAAAAAAGTTCTAGCACGGCATGGAGCCGCACTCGTAATCAAGCCCTTCATTTTCTTCACCTCCTGAAAAAGGGGATGAAGCCAAATTTACTAAGCCTGGGCGGAACTTGTGGAGCTTCACTCCATGGAATTCCATGAAGTTGCCTAAAAGCTCAGCGAGATTCCGTGGAGTTTGGCGAGCAGCGGAGTTTTAGTACGTCGCACTGCATGCACTGATTCTTAGCATCAGGAGCTTGTCCTGCCCTGAAAAATCAGTGCAAAAGGCACCACACTACATGCCAGAGGATGCTGCTTCTTTCTGCTGCTCAGGTAGACTTTTTTACTTGAACTGCAGCTTTCCCAACACAAGCAACATCTTTCTCAATGCTAGCCATAGCTTGATTTTCTCACTCCCCAACTTAGCGATGACAAGCCACATGCAAGAAAAAAACTCCGCCATGCGGTTCTTGGCAGGGTTTTTCTCAACCGCCGTACTCCAAGTGGAGCGTGGAGTGAGCAAAACTCTGCAAACTCCGACGGAGGAGTGTAGTTTACTGCATATGTCTAAAATTTACAAGTGTAAGTTACTACTGCCAAAAAGAAGTCTAGCACCACACATGGCCAACAACTGGCACTGCCGCACCCTCCCATAGAAAATAATGGAGTAAAGAAAAATGCATAGGAAATTTTGTTAAATTAAATTACATTTTTAAAATAGTTAAAAATATAAATAAATATACTTTAATGTTAAGAAATATAAAAATAAAATATAGTTAATTTTTTAATTATAAAATTATTTAACATCCTGTTGAATTAATGCCAATTATCAATTTATATTAATTATGAATGTGTGATAATAAACATAACATTAGGAGGTATTTTTTTATTTAAACTTCAGCAAATCTTATTTTAATTTAATATATTAAATTTACATAAAGATGTAATTAAACATTTTGGAAGCATCTTTTTCCTGTTGTAGCATCTTTTGTTCTACATCTAAAGAAAATATATGAAATTAATTCATGTTAAAAATGAGGGCCATATTATGAGTTTGGTGGAAGAGGAGCAGAATCACCCTGCTCCTGCACCGCCAAACCTGTGTAGGAACCACCCGCCAGATCAGGCATTTTCTCCTGGTCTGGCGGGTGATTCTTTGGCGTTCCCAGGGCAGTGTCTATGAAATAGGCACTGCAATGGGAACGACAAAGGCAGTACTTGCACGGCATGGACGGCTGCAGTCCATGCCATGCAGGTACTGGTGTGCATGCACACAGGGGGGCATATCTTGTGCCCCCTGTGTCCATCCACATGGCGTGAGCCTTTATTTCCTCACAGCCACCCTTTTAATAGGGGTCGCACCGCCATGACAAGTATACCCGTGAGGAAACTCATAATATGCTTGGCAGAAAGGCAGCGGTCCGCCAAACATATCGCGGCCTCAAGACCCCTGCACCACCGCCAAGGATCTCTGATCCCAGGCGGTTGCGGAGGTTCCAGGGCGGCCCGCCCTGGTCCTAATATGGCCATGGACGGCCAGATTCATCATAAGCCCCTTAGCAAAGAATATTTTACTAATTTGTTCCTAGTTTGTGGGTGCAGTTTTATTACTTGTTCATGGATTCTTTTCCAGCCAACAATTTCTCTGAGTGGCATGGGTTTTCAATATCTAAATAATATCTAAATAAATAATGCTGTTCTCATCATCAGCAGCTTCCTCTGGGAAGAAGCATCAGTGAGGAAAGGATGATAACATTGACTAAGTGTTCCATTAAGTTATGAATGTCTAACATGATCTCTATTTGGAAAGGGTTCTTTCATGTTTGAGGAGTCAGCATTTCAAAATAAAGATGTTAACATGATGCCAGTGAACTCTTTGAAGCTAAAGTCAGATGAAAATACTGATGAATCTGTGATAATTAGATTGATGTACCTTCATGAAGTCAAACATGACATAAGTGCACATTTAGATTAGGCCTGAGCGAAATTTGAAATTTGCTGGAGTAATTATGGTAATTTAATTAATTATGCAATACTCTTGTGATGCGAAATTACAGAAACTATGCTATTACGTCAACTTAAGTAATTAAAATTAGTTTTAGGTAAAAATCCACTGCAGGAGCACGGGAACAATTAACTAAGTGAGAGTGAGTGGCTGCTAGCTACTACTCTTCATGTCCTATAGCATTTATTGCTATTTTCTTAGCGCAAAATGCATCCTCAGGGCCATTTTAGACATGACTGTGGATTACCCTTCTCACATAATTGGGCATAATTACGAGTAATTTTGCAGTAATTATGAGTAATTACGCTAGAGAGAATTACGCCAGACCATGGACCATGACCTGTATTGGCACTAGGCAGCACATTGTGCGTCAGCGCTGGGAAAGGGCAGGAATGGCTGTATTGTGTTAAATATGGCACTAGGTTTAGCAAGCCGCACAGGGTGGCCTTGCATGGCTTGATAAATCTTATTGTAGGTTTTGCGTCGCCCTGCGTCGTCATGCGTGGTGCAGGGCGATGCAAGCCTATGTTAAATATGCTCCCTAGTCTATTTATAGAGTGTACACTTCGTTTGGTGCAGAAATAATCTATTTGATCTAGCTTTGTTTGAATTTCTTTGGCCGACATAAAGTAATGACATTTACAGCCCGGGAGCACTACCTTAACATTGTAGAATTTATATAACCCTATTGACAGCGTGGAACACAATTGAATTAGTGCTAAGTTATGGTGCACAAAATGTATTCATAAAGAGCTCTTTTCTATAGCATGTTTGAAGTATTTTCCTGTTTAGTCAAGAATTCGCCATGTTGTCCATTTTCCCTTTGCAGCATGGGACATGCCTTTTTTTTGCGGCTAGTAAGGTCCCTTCCTAAGAATATGAAACAAATGCATACACAATACAACTAAATATAAACTTAATTGACAAGCTGACAAAAAACAATAAATCAGCTGGTAGAGTAAGAAGATTACTCCAGCATTGCCATTCGTCAGACAACATTTCGGACAATATTTTTCCAGAAATTATTAGTCAGTGATTTAGCCTGGAACTACTGATGATCATTTGTGAATCTCCAGGGTTTTAGGGAGCCCTGATTAAGAAACACTGATCTAAACAGTTAGATCCAGGTTAAGCCTAAATAATACTTCTCAGTCATGTGCTCAATAATCACAGTGCCATGGAATCGTGCTTACTTACCTCTTGGAAACTTTTATAGTTTAAAATGAAGCTATCAAAAAATAGTTGATAAAACATGATAAATATTCTTTAAAATGTATTGTAATTTATGTATTTATGGTTTTGGTCGCAGAGGTGAGCACTAAACCTGCCCAGAATCCCCACATGGTGGTTGAATGAAATTAATTTTCCAATCCATTTAGAAGTCCAGGGGGCATATGTACAAGGATTGGCGATATTTATCGCTAACCTGAGTTAGCGCGCGTTTTTTTATCGCCGTGTACCGCGGAAAACTATTGCCGTGTTAGCGGCGTATTCACAACACGCCGCTAACTGGCGATAGTTTCCCTTACCGGGTGAACTGTCCGGCGTTAAGAATAGCGGCACAGCGATAAAAATCCTCACGCTATTGTGAAAAAAGTGGCGATGGGCCAATTAGCGGCCAGAAACGGCACGCAAATTAGCGTCAGTCCACTTTTTTTCAAGTTAGGCGGGAAAAACCACTATAAAACGCCCGCTATGCAGCCCAAACACACAAAAAAAAAAATACAGGAAGAAATAGAGAAGAACCATGGAGGAAGCTGGACCCAGTACTGAAGCCAACAACAACCCCCCAAACACCCAGGAAGACCAGCCAGAGACCCAGGGGAAGGGCAAGGAGAAGAGGAAGAGGAAGACCCGGTTTAGTCAGCAGGAAAACCAGGTCCTGATTGCGTAGGTGACAGAAAAACAACAACAACTTTTTGTCAGCTCCACAGTGTCATTGGGAACAAAAAATGCAATATGGCAGTCCATCGCAGCCAAGGTGAATGCTGTTGGAGAGGTGAGGAGGACAGTGGACGACTGCAAGAAGCGCTGGCATGATGTTAAGCGCAAGACCAAGCAGAAACTTGCAGCCAATCTGAAAGCAGCAATGCAGACTGGAGGTGGGAGTCCAGCGCCACAGGAGGAGCTGGATGCGTTGGAGGAACAGGTGTCCGCAGTCATCAGCGAGGAGACGGTGGTTGGAGTTCCGGGACAGGATACTGCTCAACATGACCAGACACAACAGCAACAGGGTGAGTAAAAACCAGGGACTGGGGGGACGGGGTGGATGGGCCCAATGGCATTCATGCACAATTAAATGTATCGGAGTGCACACCCACAATGACTGCGGATCATGTCCCGGATACCCTTGTCCCTGGTGGCATAGACACATATCACCCTACTCAACCAATACATTGCAAGACACATATTGGTGGGCACACAGACCTTGAAATGTGCACAGAAAAGTCATCTAAATCTAGTCCAAGTATCATATCAGACCACAAAATAAGGGCTACATGAAAGAGCAAAGGGCCACATTGATTGGAGATGCGGCAGGGTGTCAAAATGGCCCCCTTGCCTCAACACTACACATATGCATGTTCCCGTATATCTGAGTCGTGTGCAAGAATGTGCATCAAGGGGGACACTACTGCACATACACAAACTTGCACACAACTCAGACACACGTGCACAATGGTGAATGTGTGCTGACATTGGTGGCGGCATGCCCACTTATGCACATGATCAGTCACATACACAGTGCACCCTCATTTTGGTGTCAGAGATATGCGGCCCTGTGCAGACGATTTGTATATGCATGGTGTTGAGGCAAGGGGGCCATGTAGACATCCTGCCGCATCTCCAGTCAATGTGCACGCTTGCTTGTACATGAGATGCAGTCCTGTGTACACCAAGTGAGAAAGCATCGAGTGAGTCTGCATACCATAAACACATCCATTGTCACAACAAAGTGATCATGTAGCCTACTGGCTAAAAGCTGCATATCCCACAATGCACACAAACAGCAGACTTGACTCAAAATGTGATGTAATACAATGAGCATGGGGGATATACCCACAACACCACAGTGCATGGACAATGCATATCAGGAATGTGTCACCCAAATATGTACTACATGAATGAATGAGTGGTTTTTGTATAGCGCAACGTTCACTCCAAGGAGTATTTTGGTGCTTAGCGGATAAAGGACATCTGAAAGGTTCGCAGAGGAGAAGAAAACTTAGTAGCAGAGCTTAGATTAGAGATAGCATGGTTTTATCCGGGATAGCGAAGATCCATGTTTTTAAAAGCTTCCTAAAGGTAGATTCCGTTTGTGTGTGTCTAAGTTGAGTGGGCAGGGAGTTCCAGGCTTTGGGCCCTAGGACCGCCATTGTCTTGCCACCTGTGGATTTCAGTTTGAAATTGGGGAGTGTTAGAATATTCCCTGAGGATGACCGCAGAGTACGTTGGGTGGTGTATGGGCTGATTCTGGATCTTAAGTATTCTGGTCCGGTTGTTCTTATGGCTTTATAAGTGATGGTCCGGATTTTAAAAAGGATCCTCTTATGAACAGGCAGCCAGTGAAGAGTTTTAAGTGCTGTTGCTGAGGAGGAGTCTCCAGGCAGTTTCAGTACCAACCTCGCTGGGGCATTCTGGACCACGTGCAATCTTTTCAGGACCGTCTTTTTTGTTCCTGAATATAAACTATTGCAGTAGTCCAAGCGTGATAAAATTAGGGCAGCTGCAACCGTCTTTGTAGCAGGCACCGGGAGTAGGTCGAAGAATTTTCTGAGAATTTTTATTGTTTGGAAACAAGTGCCTGCCATAGCAAGAGCTTGCTTGTGGAAAGATAATGTGGGATCAAAATGTATTCCCAAGTTTCTCACTGTGTCTACTGTTTTAGGAGGTGGAGCCGAATTTGAAGGCCACCACTGGTTGGGCCTAAATACGTTGGACTTTCCAAACAGCATAATCTCTGTTTTAGAGCTGTTGCATTTGAGATGATTCAGTTTCATCCAAACCATCACTGCTGTTAGACAGTGGTGAAACTTTTCTTCCGCCACTGTAGAGTTTTTATCGAGGGTGAGGATCAGTTGAGTGTCATCTGCATAAGCAATGGATTCAACATCAAAAGTGGCCATCAAAGAAAGGAGTGGTGCCATATAAAGATTGAAAAGGGTTGGGCTCAAGGATGAGCCCTGAGGAACCCCTGATGACAACCATTTTTCTCCCGATTTGTAACTTCCCAGTGTTACAATCTGATGCCTGTTTTCTAAAAAAAGATGTGATCCAGGCCAATGCCTTGTTCGTGATTCCGCTGTGTGCAAGCCTGTCTCTCAAGATGTCATGAGAGACATTGTCAAACGCTGATGATCGGTCCAACAGAACCAGTACCGCATCCTTACCCTGATCCAGAGCAAGTTTTAAGGTCTCGGTAGTGTGGAGTAGCACTGATTCTGTTGAATGGCCCTGTCTGAAACCCGATTGCTTGGGGTGTAAGATGTTTGTTTCTTGCATGAAATCATTAAGTTGGATGTTAACAAATTTCTCTGCAATTTTACTCAGACATGGCAGCAATGAAATAGGTCTAAGGTTGGAAAGAGTGGTGGGATCAGAGAGTTCCTTTTTTTGAAGTGGCTTCATGGCGGCAATTTTCCAAATATCAGGGATTTTTGCTAGCCTAAAAGTGGCATTAATAATCTGATTGATGATGGGATTTATAGTATCCACCAATGCATGTAGAATTTTTGGGGGACATGGATCGAAAGGCGAGCTTGATTTACAGGAGAGGATGGCTTGCCTGGATTGTTCCAAGTTAATCTCCTTAAAACATGTGAATTCCCATGACTTGTCTGTGTGCCATACCCACAGACCTACAATGTCCCTGTAAAGAAGTATGACAACCTAAGTATGACAACAAGCAAGGATAGCAAAGTAGCACCAAATAATGACAAGTAGCTAAATGGCACCCTCACCCCTTAGGTCATATAGCACTCCTCCACTCTCAACTGTACATATCTGCCATACAGAAAACAGCATTCCACATCAGCCCTGGTGTGATTTGCCCATTACACCATTATGTGCATGTAAACCTATCTGTTTGGTAAGTCAACTGTGTCAGTGAACAAATATGCAGTCATGGTTGTCATCATCCACACGCAAAGCCCGGCATTCAATAATCAGAGCCAGGACAGCATGTATCATCTATGTGACCATCTGCGTGGCAAATACCCAAACACACATCACCCTGACATTAGCATCTGTTGGGAGGGTGGCGGAGATAGGGCCTGAGCACTACTAATACACCTTAGGAAATCCACATCCATCAAATCCAGGACCACTTATACACCACACGTGGGGCCAACGTTGAGGGGAATGGGTGTTGTCAATGTCTGTTCAGCCTGCAACAACAATAGAAACTCATACTGCACCATACCCACAATGGGTAAGCCAACAGGAGGGCAGTAAGCAATGCATGCAAGGAAAACCATGACTGACGACATGCACACAAGAGAAATCACAAGAGCCAAAGCTACCTGGATGTACATGTGTACTGCATTATGCATCACACATGGAAGCAGCTATTAGCCCATCATTGCCAATCTGCCTAATGGGTTCCCTCATCATACATAACCATTCTCACACCAAACCCATGCACATGTGCACTACCCAGCAAACCTGACTGTCTGTGAGCCACACTGACAAGGCAAGGGACAGTGCATGATGAATTGCATGCCTGCACCCTAAACATTTTAACATGGTGCAGGCCACGGTCACTGAAGTGGCTGAGTGTGGAGTTCATCCTTAAAGGAGCATGTCACACTCTGACACTTCCTCATGTACATACAACCCCTGATGTAAAGAAGACTTCTTCTGCCAAACAATGCACAAGTGTCCCAACTCTGATCAAGACCCATATTTACTCCAGCTTGCAACATCTCATCATTGTAAATGCACATAAGTGAAAGGCTCACTGGCTGAAAGGGATAAGGGGCAGTAAAACCTAAGCTGCAGGGGTGACTCTCCCACAATGCAGTGCACAGACACATAAATCTGAGCTAATCAACATTGACTACAATTTGGTACACACTGCATCACTTCCACTACTGAGCCGAGGACACAACTGGTGCCGCTTGTGTATAGAAATGGGCCATTCACATTTGGCATAGTTGTAAACTGTGAGATGATAATGTACAACTACAACGTCACATCCGTGATGTTGTACAAATAATCAATATCCGGCATCTAATAGGCATCTCCTCCTAAACAGTCAGAATGGACATTGTCATGCAATCTGCTAGTAAACTCATCCAATGCATGACCATACTTGAAACACACATTTAACAGCATCTCCCCTTTACATTGCAGAGGTCGAAACATCACATCCTGTACAGCAGCCTGTCCCACTCTTCACTGATGACGATGAGGAATTTTCCACCATCAACCAGGACACCCTCCAACAGGTGCTAGACTCATTTGGCACACCACCTCCGGAAGCAGGGCCATCCAGCTGCGTCGTGGAAAGTCCACCCCCAGCACAAACCACCCACCAGCAAGCACCTACCACCACAGCTGTCTCACAGGACCTTGAGGACCCACTTCTGGCAATTCAACGCCGTGCGGTAGAGGTCCAGCAGGAGATGGCTGATCTGGTGCGTGTGGGTTTTGCCAGCCTGGCGGCCAAACTTGATGCTGTACGTGGGTGTCTGAGTTCCATTCGGGACCACCGACAGAAGATCACAGACACCCACAGTCCGCTCCATGCTCTCTGGCATTCCATGGCTGTCATCGCTGGAGTCATGACTCAGAGACAAGAACAACTGTCCAGTCAGAGTGGCTCCATCAATGTCAGCCAGGAGTTGGCCCGCATGCGAATGATAATGGAGAACATGGAGCGGATGCAAGCGTAACAAATGGCTGCCACGGCTGCACACCAACGAGACGTAGCTGGAATCTTCCATGCCCTGCAGCTGATCATCCCTGCATTGCTGCATCAAGGTTTGGCACAGATGAATGCTGCTGCTGCTTCTATATCCACATCTCTGCCCCCTGATGTGCCAGTGCCTCACAGTGCTGCAGCCAATCTACCACCACGCACATGTGAGGAACATGACACATCCGAGGACGAAGATGTGGATGAATCAGCATTATTGTAAAGAAGAAAGTGGTAGCATTCATCTATGCCAAATGGCCTGTTTCTCCTTGGATCTGGGCTCAGCATCATGCCCTGGAACATCAGCTTCCACTGTCCCCCGATACACTCTGTGACACTCACCTTGGACCTCGACATGGACTGCCATATTTTGTCTTGTTCCCAATGACACTGCAATCAGCCTACTGGCTGAACTCTGCCTCTTCCTTTGGACATGTTACCCCAAAAGGACTCCATTGGGCATCTATGGATTGTGGGGATTGTATGGCCAAGTACTGGTCCAGTCTTCACCAATGTCAATGGACATGTAAATACAAATATTTAAGTCACACACATGTGTGTTGTCTACGACCAATCAAGTATAGAAGTCTCGAAAAATGTTGTGCCAATTAATCCACCAAAAAGTACACCAAGGGAAATAAGAGAAATGTACATCTTTTACTGTGACCCAGATAGGCAGTGAGATGACCGGGTATGTGTGAACTAGCCATGCCCTCATTGCCCAAATACAACATTCTAGCAATATCCCAACTATGCCCTACGTACATTAAGGAAATAGGCAAGTGTGCAAAAATGTCCAAGTCAGTTGCATGCCACAAGTAGTGTCCCCCTTTACCATTGCTACAAATTCTCACTTGGCATATCTACTCACACTCTACGGGGTTGACAGAGCCTGTTGTGATGGTGTGCATTGCATGTCACATCCCAAGATGGTGCACACCATATTCACATTGATGAAGAATCGTAAGGGCACATGTCTACCAGCCGCTATTGGAACCACAATGTCTGACTCAGTGAAGTTGAGTTGGCAATAGGGACTCACCCCAAAGTGCAAGTCCTCAGTCAACCCCTTCCTGTGGATGAACAATGCATTCAAAATTAGGAACCCTCTCATGCTGTGACCACTGTGAGCGGATAGGGCAATGTGTCTAGGGATGTGTGGTGCACTGCACTTAGCACATAGTCAGATGCAGTACCAACATTTAAAGGGTGGCATCACTATGAGCCAATGCCAAATGTAACAGCTGGGAGAAGTGGCTATGACACTGGCACTACAGGGAGCAATGCTACATTTCCCCTCTTCTGTGCAGCACAACTGTGTGCCCGAATCAAAAACGTTATCTGAGACAAAACCCTAACTTTCCGAATTTCGGTATTCACAAAAAGCATTTAGGAGTAGTGAAGTCAGTATTCCTAACTTAACTACTCCTAAATTCCATTTGTGAATACCGAAAGTCGTAAACTTAGGGCCTACTCTCATCTTACTTTTGTGAATCGGGCCCACAGTTCTGCCACATGCCGTTTAAAATTGACCCGCTACATGACAACATCCTGCATGGGCAGGAGGTTGAGCCTTCATGCACAGGAACATACAATTCCAATGATGCTGACACACTTGCACAATGCAGCAAGTGTGCCAAGGTCTGTACATTGTAGATGGACTCAGCGCCAGGCTCATGTGATATGCAGGGGGTTGACGGAATCTACCCGGCGCATACATCCATCTCCATGATGGATAACAGTTGCAAATCCAATGTCCGCTCAAGGCCATGTCCCTAGGATGTGTTGTAAATGGGCAACAATGTGCTGTCCAACTCCGTGAGTCAAACTTAAGATGTAAAACTTCACAAAAGAGTGTCCCTAGACTAGGCCGTAAATCCTACTTGCCACCCTGTCATCCATGCAAGTTTACTGTGCTCACATCTAAGGTATTCTGACACAATCCATCCTGCTAAGTAACATGTCATGACCACACTTACACGTTCAACGGATTGTCCAGTGATAGTATGAGTTGCATACAAGGTAAAAAGCCACACTCCACCACATCACACCTGACATAAGTGCAACTAGAATTCTGAAGTATTAACCATTTATTATAAAAGTACAAAAATAACCTACCCTAAACTAACACTAATCACTACTACTACTAATCTAATCTAAACTAACTGGAACAAAGTGAATTATAACCTAAACTATCGACCATAACTAATCCTAAACACGCAACAACATATCTAAGACATCAACTCCCTTCCCACCCTTAAGGCACATCATGAGACTGGACAAAGGCATCTAAGCTATACATAAACTAACTACACAGTTATCCTACACAAATATATATTTTTGGGTATTTTTTTATTTTGTTAACAACTAAGACATCAATCCCCCACCCAAAGGAAAAGGAAACATATCCCCAAATACTAATGAATAATAAATATCTAAAACTAGCTTAAAATCTAACACTAACTATACCTACTCTACAACTACACTACCTAACACTTAAAATACTTACCTAACACTAACTAATAACAATATATAACATTGGGGGATTGGAGAAGAGGGGGATGGGGCTCAATATGTCCACTCATTATGGGGGACCCAGGGCTTTCCTCATGTCCTGCAGCTGCCTGCTATGCTCTGCCATTTCCCTCTGTATCTCAGCCAGCAAAACATTGTTGTCCAATAATGTTCTCCAGTCCCGCACAGTGAACGGCACCACCTGATCTGCTGGGGCAGGTGGCATTGTCCCTTGGGTGTGTGGTGTTGAAGGGGGATGGGTTACTGCCTGTCCATGCCGGGACCCACGCATGTCACCAGAGGGGCCCGGGATGGCCTGTGTGCCACTCTGTCTCCCATGTGTTACAACCTCGGGCACCGACTTCCAACTCCCAGCTGCCCGGTCTTCCTGGTACCTCCGTGCCATGTTGCGGTACCCCTTAGTGACCTTTCTGATGTGGAGGTACCGGTCCTCCCTCACCTGGAAGGCATGGGACTCCTCTGGCGACATGTTGCCTGTGAAATAAGAGCAATGACAAAATGTTAGTCCTGTAGACTATGTCGATGTTCTTCATTTAACTCAGAAACACAAGGACAGTGAAACATGGGAGCCTACACTCTAACGTAACATTGTGAAGTCAGAGAGTGACCTGGACAATGAAATATTGAATCCAGGATCAGTGACTACATGCTGGGGAGACTGGCATGACAGTGCATGGCATGGGACATGTACTGTCACAACCAAATGAGACTGTCAGTGTCAAATGATGGTGCTATGACATACCCTGACTGAGGGTGACATGTACAAGGATTCGTCGGAGGGAGGCATTAGCCCTCCGTGAGTAGCACCTCCCTCATCCTCTCCTGTAACACAGTGCTGCATCATATGTACAATGATCATGTGCAGCCCTGCGTGTCACCCAGCGATGGCGTGAAGTTCCTCAAGTCAGTGCAAACACAGGCACTCTTGCACAAGAGTGCAAGGGTGTCTGTGTGCAGGGGAGGCTTGTTAATGTGTAGGAAGGTTACCCTACCTGCACATGAGCAATCCTGGAACAGCCCTACTCACACTTTCATTGTGCTGCATCATTCAGCACACATGGAAACACGTTAGGTGGCTGAACACTGACTTGTACATGAGGTGCGGGCCCTCTCTCCACCACAACTTCACAATAGCTGACGCGTTGCTGGGAAAAGGGGGAAACATCGTGTCCCCAGATTTGTCAATTATGCATGTCTTAGATCCGCTATTATCACTCCGTTGACAATTTAACTACGCAGGCCTTTACAACGCAAACTGTTACAATGCATTCCCCATAGTAACGGCCCCCTGGACTCATGATGGTTATTGTGTTGTAATGGCCAATGCGTTTTAACAAATAGCGTGGCAGAGCCCTGCATTGTAAAATATATGGCACAGCAATAAATGCATAGCCAAAGCAAGCAGGGTAAATGCAAGCGGAGTAATGTGACAAATTCGGACAAAGGGCATGTACACTTGAGCCTGAGTCTACCAGGGAATGACCCCAAGGAGACAGCTTGACAACACCATTGCAGTGGCCAAACATGCCAATGAGATTCATAGGGCCATCTTTGCTAGCTGATTGGGGAACGTGCCATTGATATGCTTGGATCAAAGCTAAGCACTGCAACTTCTGTGAAGCTGGTATGCAGCATACCTACAATATTACTGTGCTGACCTGTGTCTGAGCACGCACGGCCTGATAACCACTACCTCCTTGTGCATGATCGGGCCCACTTGCACAGTCATCTCAGTCAAGGATGTACATGCATTCCATGTCTGCTCATACTCATCAGCAACACCACTCACATGTCTCCTATCCTATCTGTACGCTCTGTAATCCACATGCATGTGCTGTTGTGACAGAACCCGTAGATTTAACTTGCATGTGTATCACTGACTGGGGATGTGCAAAGTTACATCTGGAAGACAAATGCAGAGCTCCATCTTCACTGACTGATTTGTACGCACTTCTGACTTCAACAAAACATCATCACACTGTAGGCAAGCTACATGTGATACACAACCATACTGCATACTACAACGTCTATCATTTGACCCAGACATTCATGACATCGCACTATGCCAATATATAATGGCAGAACTCACCAGTGGCGTGTGGGTCCTTGAAGGTGTCGATATCCCCCTGTGTGATGCGAGATCTTCCAGCTGTGAAACATGAAAAGAAAAGTATGTTGGTATCAGATGCAAAATCACACGTGTCCTATTCATCATACAATTCATCACCATCACTGACAATGCTTCGTAACTGTACTGTTGCAGTTCATGTTGCCTACATGATTGGGTCTACTTTGCCTGCCATTCACACAAGATCTGTGAATGCTGAGTTGTGCCAAACCAGACAATAATGCAAGCAAACTTGCACAGACTAGTTGTGTGACACTTTCACAAGGCCCCATTACTACACGCAACATGAGGTTATACATACTCTGTGTACAATTGCTTCAATGCAGATCGCACATGGCTGTTTCACAGATGTTGGTGGTGTATGACACTCTGTAGATGTCCTATTTCCTTTGAACTATTGTTCCTATCTCACCCATTGTCACACGGAGCCTATGTACAAGGGCAGCGTACCTAACGTAGCTAAACAAGGAGGAAAGCATTTGTACTCTTCCTTTTGTGCAGCACACAGGTCCCAGAAACAATGCCTAGGATTGTTTATGTACAGTCACCCTCCTGTACATGAACAACCTTTGCACTGCACACAGTATGGTGCAAGGGTGTCAGCATTGGCACTACAGTGCTATGTGTTGCGCCCGCGCAGTGGGAAACACAAACCTGCACCCTATGCTTGTCAATATGATGCAGTGTTGTGTTTCTGATGTGGCAACGTTAAGCGTGAAGGCATGATGTCTCACGCCTCACTCTGCCACATTTTTGCACATGGACCCCAGTGTGTCCCACACAGCATTTTTGGCTATTCGTAAGAGTGTTCATATATGAATGTAGAGGTTGAACTTACCACACTGTAGGCCAATGATGACTCCCAGGTGGTCCAACAGGTCACCCTCACGGCCCACGCAATCCTGCCAGCGGTGCTTCCATTGGCGCACAGTCCTGTCGACCCCAAAGACACACTGCATTTGTGCCCTCACACGCTCCCACCTGACCTTCTGCACATGGACGGGATATCCCGAAAGGATACGACCCCCACTCTCCACCATCAAGGTCAGGTAAAATTTCACCAGCCAGAGGAAGCCCCCCAATGCCCCCTCTGACATTCTGCTCTCCCTACCCACACCCACCATCTCCCAGCACACACCTAAACCCACTACTAAGAAAATAAAATGCCCAATATGTGCCCCAACAATGACTAATTATTTAAACTACCCCTTAGACAAACACCCGACAAGATTGAGGACAAGAGACAAAAAACACGTAATAACAAGTACACAACACTTCACGGAGACACTATCAACAGGACACAGGACACAGCAACACTCTCTCTATCAGAAATCTGCAGCACAAACCACCAAACACCTCCAACACTCTCCACAATCACCAGCAATGTGCTCAAAGGAGAAAGTGAAAGTGCACAGCACTCCTACAGTAAACAGGAAGCATGCAGACATCACTTCCTGTGTGTTTTGCGGCCCGTTTTTTGACTTTGCGGTGAGATTCTGCCCGCAAATTGGCTTAGGGCTAATATTTTGTATGGTTCATTGTGTCTAGCGACAGATTTTCCATCGCGAGTATGAATAAAAAATCGCATTAACGTAAATGCGGCCAGATTTTGCACGCTACGTGCAAGTTGTTACACAGATGAACAGTCTTAGATGTAATTTCATTTCAGAACCCCAAATGACACCCTAACATTTATAAATGACCCCAAATTACACCCAAAAATTCAGATTTTAGCCCAAATGACACCCTGAAAAGCATCTCTCAACACATGAGACATACGCACCATCAAATTACAATTGTACTATTCTTAGCACAAAATGTTTGACTTTCACTTGTCAGAGAGATGTACTTATGCAGAGGATAAACATGCACACAGGGTATGTGTGTTGTGTGGTTTTATTGCACAAACTGTGCTTAGGTGCATTTTGGACAGATAAATGGCAAAGGACTGTCAAAATGTGAGGTGCTCAGGTGAAGAAATTGTTTATGATTCTGTTCTTTCGGGCAGTTCCTGCAGCAGAAACTGTGAGGTGTGTTGCACCAGCCTCATCTTCTTCATCATCCTCAGCATCGTCCGGTGCATCTGGCACTTGAATCCATGGGGCATTGGTGCGTACACATATATTGTGCAACACACAACATGCTATGATTATCTTGCACACTATTTCCGGGCTGTACAACAGTCTGCCACCTGTGATGTCAAGGCACCGGAATCGTGACTTTAGCACGCCAAAAGTGCGCTCCACAATGGCCCTGGCGTTTGCATCACTGGCACTCCAATGGCATGCAAAAGCCAATCCTGTCTGCGCCTGTCTGCAATCCAAACGCAAACAGCAGCAGGGACCCAGGATCTCCTGACGTCTAGCGCTACGACTCACCCGCCCTCCTCAAAGTAAATGCTAGGATAACGTACAAATGCCAATAGGCCAGAACAGACACAACTCACGTCCAGTTCTCCGGCTGCCGCTGACGCAAGAACTTCACCACCGCACAACACCTGCACTTCCAGATCCAGACCAGCCACAAAGCAACACTCTTCGGCACACTCGCCTGCAGAGCCCCCGTTGGCCGGGACCGCTTCGGCCACACCATCAACATCCTCACACACCACGCCATCTACTCCATGGACTACATACTCATTTCCGAGCTGAGCTTCCACCTCACAAACCACAACAACTCCAACTCCAGTACCCTCTGGCCAAAGCTCGCAAACATCAGTCTGACCCAACTCTTCACCACACTGACCCACAAGGCAGGACACACCCTCAAACCCATCTTCACATGTGGGAACAGCGTCCACTTCATCCACAACACTCAACCCACATGGAGTGACCACCACTGCGTACACTACCTCATGGAAACACCCAAGCCACTCAAGCCCACAGCCCGCCCCACACTAAGGAAATTGAGCTGAGTCACCGAGGAGCTGCTCCACTCCACCATCAATGGCAACACCCACACCGCTGCAGCCGACACCGATGGCGCTGTCAGGGATTTTCACACATGGATCTACAAATGTGCATACAAACTTGCCCCGTTCTTCTACTCCAACTTACAGCGTGCAAGAAAATCTGCATCGGTCACAGCCAACCTCCAAGATGCCAGATGCATCTGCAGATGCATGGAGAAGAACTGGAGCAACATCAAGACACACAAAAGACTTCACCACCTACAAGGACACCCAGCTCATACTCTCCCACACCAAGGCGCACACACCCACCAGACTGGGCTTCCAGGAAGGATTGCAGGAAGTTGTGACATGGATGATCAACAGCTGCCTGGTACTCAACGCGGAGGAGACATAAGTCCTCATCCTCATAAACACCCCATCAGCATGCGACAACACCTGGTGGGCCACCGCCTTTGGCAGCCCACCCCCCAACGTCCCCAGGTACCTAGGCATCGTACTAAACTCCTCCCTCTCCATTAACCAACAGGTCTACGGCGTGGCCTCCAGCTGCTTCAACACCCTCTGCATCCTCCATTAGACCTTCAAATGGATCCCCCACGTGTCAAGAAAGACAGTCACCCACGCAGTCATTACCATCAGACTGGAGTACGGAAACGCGATATATATGCACACATAGACAAGTCTGTGCTCTGCAAGCTCCAGACTGTACAGGACACCACCGCAAGACTCGGCCTTGTGTTCATACTTTCCTCATGGGTCCAGACCCTCCATCGCACCTACTTGCTTCCGACCTCTCCCAGCATTTGCAAATGTGTGGTGGAGGGTCTGTGCCTTTGGGGATAGTTTGTCTACAAGGCTAGCCCCAGTAACCGCAGTCACTTGGGTTGTTGTGTATGGTAGGTGGATATGTTACTAGGCATGTTGTATGAAATTAGCTACATGTGCATTGTCACATTTGTGAGTTCCATGATTTTGTACTTGAGGTGTGTGGTGTGTTCAGTTAGTACTTACCAACAAGCAGTGCATTTCCGTATGGGCCATCCTGAAACCGCTGGTTGATGATGGACTGGCGGAAGATGTAGGAATCATGCACACTCCCTGGGAACTTGGCTACGACATTGGTGAACAAGCCCCGGTGGTCCACAATTGCCTGCACATTGATGGAATGTGTGTGCTTCCTTTTGCGGTATATGTGTGCAGTGTCCACAGGGGGCACAAGTAGGACATGTGTGCAATCAATTGCCCCCAACACCTGCGGGAAGCCAGCAATGGCATAAAAGCCTTGCTTGGTCTCAAGGTGATCCTGCGCAGTGTTGGGGAAGCGTAGGTGTTGGGGTGTCAGGCTGATGATGCCATCCAAGACAGTTGGGAAGAACCTTGATAGGGATGACTGTGAGACTCCACCAACTCTGGCAGTTGTTGGTTGGAAGGAACCAGAGGCCAACATGTGCAGCACAGCCAGCAGCTTTGTCTGCGGAGGGATGTTGGTTATCCGCTCTGTTGGTGCCTGCAGCCTGTGGGCTATCTGGGTCAGGATGCAGAGGATGGTTGTCCTTTTGAGCCTGTAGTGGGCAAGGACATCCTCTGGCGTTAGGTCTGTGAGGCTGAGGCGTGGGCGATGGACCCGCTGTCTTCTTCGGCGCTTCCTCCGTGGTGGTCCTGGGGGCGGTGGCAGTGGCGGTGGTTGTTGTGGCCTTCTTGGTGCTCCAAGCTTCATGAGTAGTACCTCCATGGCCTCAGTGGGTCTTCAGATGAAGCTCTGGCCTAGTCTCCCTTATGTTCTGTTATTTCTCACCATTTTTAAGACCACCTTTTTTCTGGTCTTAAGTTCCAGCCGCTAACGGGCTTTAGCGGGTGTTTTTTTAACGTATCGCGGGTCCGGTCGATTGTTGTAAATATTGCGAAGTGGGGTCAGCGTGCGTTTTTGCACGGGAACGCCTACATTGCATATCATTAGCAATAGTAATCACTAACATCGTTGGCGATGCTGGATGCGGCTGTTAACTCGTTGTACATATGCTCCCAGATTCTTTATTAGTTTGTGTACTGTAGGTGAAGCTTTAATGTTGAAAGAAAAGAGCCCCACCGAGCACTGCACATTTGAAATAATAAGACTGGGGGCAGATTTACAAGAAACTAATGCAGCGCGGAGCGCAAGTTATTTTGCTGCGCCACGCTGTGTTAGTTTCGAAGCACAGGGATGCGACATATTTACAACAATATGTCGCATCTCTATGCTGCCCCCTGCGCTGGCGCACAAACTGCTGCCATGCGCCGGCACAGGCACCCTTGCACCATGGTGGAAGGATGCCTGCATTGTGGGGAGATTGTTTTTGTGCAGGGGGGGTACCTTTCTGCACAAAAACAATCATTTGAGGTGATTTCTTCTTCCAATGTGTGCTGTAGAATGCAGCACGCATTGAAAGAGGAAAAAAACGAGGAGAAATGAAAACATTTCTCCTCGTTGCACCTCGCTACGCCACCCTTAGGGTGGCGTAGCGTTCTGACGCATTTCCAGATTTACAATTCCTCGTAAAGCTGGAAATGCATCAGTGGACATGGGTGTTGCATGAGAACACCCACAGCAATACCCATGTCACTCCCCTAACACGCAAAGTGTTGCGTGAAAAGGGGCAATATTTACAACCACAGGTAAAGTCACACAGGGTGGCTTTACCTGTGCTTATAAATATCACTCCGCAGGTTGTGCCGCCGGTGCGTCACGCAACGTGACGGACTGGCGGCGCAAGGGGCTTGTAAATCTGCCCCTGGGAGTGTGTAGTAGGGAGTAGTTCTGTGTCATGTGACCAGTATTCATAGAAATATGGACAGCCCACAGCAGGGGTTCAAATGTTAATATTACCAAATAACATCTTTGTAGTTTAACATTTCATTCAGCATGAAACTATGTATTTTGAATACATATTTGCAGTTCCCAGTTAGTTCTTTCTATTTAGAGCTGGGCTGACCCACAAATACCCATTATATATCTAATAGGATAATGCTTTTATGTGTACAGAATCCTGCATGTTTGTTACATTTTTTTTTATTTGGTAGTCTAAACTAGGAGAAAATGATTTCTAATGTTATGCCTTCTTTTGCCATTTGAGTAAATATAGAGTGAAAATTACACGTTTGAGGACATAAGGTCCGTAGTGTAAAATAATGAAAGGATGAGAATTACTTTGAATTGACACTACACACATAGTTATCATTTTAATTCATATGGATTTGTCTATTTTATAGAAAATTTACTTATAGTTCACGTATCATGTTTATGTTAGAGTGGTTTGTTACCAGGAAGAAAAAAATTATAGAAACCGTTGCCTTTTTTGGCTGTGATTATTCTCTATAGATATGTTTATTAGTCAGGGGGTAACTCCAAACCCAGAGCAAATGGGAATTTGCTCAAGGATCGACATTAGGAGATACGATAATTATCACAACCCCATCTGACAAAAAATATATTTGAGTAAGAAGCCTGGAAAAAGTCAAGTAGATTTTGATGCAATAAATGCCACATATGCATGTATGGTACAAATTCATGATAGAAGTTATTTACCAAACTCAGTAAATACTAACCCTGGGCAAAGCACTACGCTACGCTCGCGTAGTTTGCGAAGTTTGCGCTACTTCGCACAACGCGAATTGCACGTAGCACAGTGCAAACACGCGTAGCGTAGTGCAGCGGTCATTTTTTGCTTGCTCGCGGTCCTCAACGTCAAGTTGGCGACCGCGAGCAAGCAAAATGACATCCCGGCGAGACTTTTTCCTCGTTCGCGATCAGCAACATCAAGTTGCCGATCGCGAGTGTGCAAAATAAACCTCCCGGTGAGATTCTCAACGCGGGGAGGTCAGGTTTCTCATTGCGAGTGGTCGCGTATGCTCGCGACCGCTCGCGATGAGAAACTACCAGTCCGCGTTGAGAAAGCTGCCGCTCGAGTAAAAATCTACTCGAGCGGCAGTAAAGACAGCTCGCACTGTGCAAGATGCCGTTTTCAATGATTGCACAGTGCGGACAAGCATCCGGCACTGTGCAATCATTGCGAACAGTGCACTACGCAGTTCGCGTAGTGCTACGCGTAGCTCGCGTAGTGCAAACTGCACTTTGCGTAGCTTCGCGTAGCGCTACTTCGCG
Organism: Calotriton arnoldi; assembly: GCA_963921515.1. Lineage (NCBI taxonomy): Eukaryota > Metazoa > Chordata > Amphibia > Caudata > Salamandridae > Calotriton > Calotriton arnoldi. The sequence continues at coordinate 807,624 of CAWUFW010006234.1, forward strand.
AACTACGCCCAGGCTTAGTAAATACGTCATGTCAAGGTAGTGGTATTTTTGGGGGCCCATAAATACTCGCGTGTTTTGCCCAGTCAAAATCAGGCTCCTATTTGTGAATATCACTTGTGGTAAAATGACAGGCTCTAAAATATTTACAAGTCATCCACAGCACAGAGATGTTTTAAGGCATGGGCAAAGTGGGCTCTGGCCCAGGGCCCCAGCCTTTCAAGGGGCCCCCTTATAAAGCCACCTCTGTTCTGCAGAGACTCTTGCCCTGATGCCCTTGAATACTTTTTAAACAGATTGTTTTAAACACCTTCTCCTTTAATTTATTTTTAATATGGGTGATGTGTGAGAATCTCTCCATTACAAACATATTGCAGAGCAATGTTGTGTTAATGTTTTTTAGATGAAAACAGGACCGTACATATGAGAAATGGGACGGTGTCACAGAGATTATTTGCACTAATATTAGTGAGCTGCTGCTGTGTTACAATATTGAAAACACGCATCACTATCCCTGAATATTCCTGAATATAGTTGTAAACATATTTAGAATTTGGACAAGTGTGCTTGTGCACTGTCAGCGACCTAGCCAAAAAGGGCATGAAACAGCTGAAATTGGAACATAAATTAAAAGCGGTTCCGAACAGGGGCCCCCAAAATACGTTGGGCTCAGGGCCCCCAAAATCCTTAAGATGTCCCTGCCACAGCACAGTCATAAAGACAATTCAGAAATCCACCAAAGGAGTCCATTTAACTGAGAGCCTTATTTTGAGTTTGGCGGACAATTGCTCTGTCACAAACGTGTTGGATTTTCTGTCCGCCATATTACAAGTGCATTATATGCCATGGTACTTGCAATAAGTAAGACGGCATGTACTGCACGTTTGTGTAGAAGTGCCCGTCCACCAAACTCTAAATCAGTCCCCAAGCTTTTTCATTTTTTTTTATTTGAGCATTTCCAATTTTGTGTCACATAAAATTGGTTAACTGACGCTAAGCAGGGTTGAAGGAGGATGGGCAATACCGAAGCAAAAACAAGTGATTCAAAGTGGATGATTTAAACCCTTACAGAAGTGCTTTAGTGAGGGGGAAGTCATGGTCTTTGTTTGTTTGTAGGTAACAAGGTTCGGTCTGACAATCAGACCGTGTTCTTTGTCTTTCTAAATTTAATTTTAATCCTTATCTGGAACCGTGGACATGGAGCAAGATGAAATTTAAATCTAATTTACTCATAGGGAGACTCTAATTGCAAATACCAACCCAGTAAAAACTGACACCAACACTGTTTGCCAGTTTGGTAAAGTACCTTCTCTCAGGAGTATTCCTTCCCTTCGAGGTAAATATTACTTAGTAGTTGCAAGCTCATCATCTCTTCAGATGCACAGAATTCCTTGACAACAATTCACATCTACAATAATGCAAAGATAATCATTGAGGCAGACCATTTGAGTCTTCAGATCTGTGACCAGAACGTTGGAAAGCTAAAAGCAGTCAAATGCAATCAATCCTCTCCTGTGGATTGAATTTCTACAAGCATCTTTCCAGCGGATGCTACCTCAAGTATCTCCTCCTCCCACTTCCTGGATTGTGGTGCACGCCACATGACCAAAGCCCACTATTACCTCTTCAGGAGATTGAGTATAGTGTCGCTCTCCTGGCAATGCCTTGCTAAGTGCCCTCATCAATGTTAGAACTGTAATCACAAACGTATGCCATTCACAACCTCTTCCTAAACAATGATTTATGGCTGTTGGTCATCAATAATACCCTGTTTAACAACTCCTTTGCACCAGAAATAGTCAACCTCCTACATCCTAATTTAAAAAAAAAATTTACTGAGTTTTATATAGCGCGAACTTGACCCGAAGGTATCGGGTATCAGAGCGCTTTACATAGCACCAGTTGCGTTACATGAGGACACATTCTTTATTTTTTGTTTTGTTAGGCACAGGGAGATGAAGTGATTTGCCCAGAATCACAGGATGTTCAGCGTCATTGCCGAGACTCGAACCCGGTTCCCCAGATTCGACGTCGACTGCCCTAGCCGTTAGGCCAACTCCTCTCCGAACCATGACATCTTGAATAACAATAATGATGGCAGGCGAACCAAGCTAGACACCGTGTGGTTGCTTTGCATCTTCATATTTCACTTTTCCCCATGCAGGTTCAAGATCCATATGTGACTCATTCTAGCACCTTCCAACAAAGACAACTACTGTTGCAGGTTTTCAGCTCAGGAACAGAGCTATGCTTGGGACCATAGAACATTAGTAGATAGGAACTAACTCACCATACCACCTCAGTACCATGAGCCCGAGTCTGACTAGCTACAGTGTCTCACATGCCCTCCTACTCATATCCAAAGAGACAAGTGAATTGACACCCCAGAACACAACACTCCCAACCCTCTCAGGGACCATGGTAGCAGGACACCCCCTTTCGCTCAAACACTTGTACTCATCCACAGTAAGATATGACAGAGACACAAAGTAAGTTTGAAATGTTTATTTAAACTATAGTGCTCTAGAATGCAGTATACGTGCCACAATCAGAAAACAACTGCCTATCAATCATATCATTGTCAATCGACCATATATTATGAAAAGCGCTGTCATATTATAAGACAGTATAGTCTAACCTGCCTCCCCTTCTACAGAAACAAACTGATTATACAGCAAAGACTCTGGGTTTAGTAGCGAACCCCGTACCTTAGCATACACAGATGAACGTTCTACATCTCAGATACAGCCGAGATCTTCTCCCAGAACATATCTGTCTCTCTCCCTCTCTGTTACATTTGCTGTGCATACCTATATGACAAGGTTTACATGTTCATTAAAAACAGCTGCATTTCTGTGTTGAGTCTAGGTGTGAGTGCCCAACCAGATCAAAATAACAAGGGACATTGTTGTTTAACCGTTTCTGCTGTTCAGACTAATTTCCACGAAAGAACAGAACGAGAAAACAACTGCAGTTTCTGAGTGAAAATATAATGAGGCACAAAAGCATATATGTTTATATAGTAACGTGTGCAAAGCTAATGCAGCTTGTGTCATGCATAGTTAGGCTAACATAGGGAAAATGACAATGGGCTCTGCACAGAACACATGTCACCACAAGTCCAACTACTTCCCTTGTCTGTGCGGTCATCTGTTATACACCCAGGATGTGCTGTGCTCCCTTCCAATATGATCCTCCTGATGTTGTCCAACATATTCTACCCATTTCGGACTGAGATTTGATTTTGGGCAATTTTAACCCATCCAATGCACACAGTTAGGCAACTGTTGAGACAAGGATTTCCTCAGCTTTATTTCTCTGGTTAATGAAGTAACAGATGGGGGCCGTTTCTGTGTCTATTGTTTTCCCTATTACTTGTGCTCCAGATTCAAGCGAACCAATAGCGCACCTTGATCATTTACAGTATATTCAAACTGGACACTAATAGTGAGGTAGTCAGTAGACCAAAGAATTCTTCAATCATTAGTTAACTTTCTGTTCATGGAGAAACCAGAACAAAATAGTCTAAAGCCTACAATCAACTTCTTCTTGAATGCCTGATCTACATCTCAAAACTCTTGCCAATATTCTAGATCTCCTGGAATTGAAACTAGATACTCTGACTCCCATCTCCACCCACAAACTATGCACCTTGAATACCAAACAATGTTATACTGTCATTCTCTGTCAATTTAAATCCCATTGCTGAGTGCTAGAAAGGCAGTGGAAAAAACACAAATTACCATTTAACTGCATAGTTTGTCATGCACACTCAAGAGGCTACAAGTTTGCGTGTACCACAGCAAAGAAGGAACACTTCTATATGTAACAAGCTGGTGTCTACCAGCCCATCATTCAAAATGCCTGTCCTACAACTGTCCTCTAACAATATCCTATCATTCTTTTATCAATGAACATGACTCTATAAGAGCTTACAACACAGAAGGAGCCTTCACCCTCTCTTCCTTCTGCCATACCTGCACCCACACACCCACACTCAGTACTCCAACACCCACCACAACTTCACTAACAGAACCCTGCACCCCACCTGTTCAAACACTCTTAAACTCACCTCCAGCACCCTACTCCTCATTCTCATTTATGTGCCACAAAACCCGCTCACACAGCAAACACGCCACAGAGATTTGGGACCTGCTGGATGACTCTGCCCTGGACTCCTCTTCCTCACGGAAACATGGCTAACCCCAGCATCAGCACTTGACATTGCCACAGCCATCCCCACTGGATATAAGATCGTCAGACAAGATCGCAAACACAGGCCTGGTGGTGGAAAATCCATCATCTTCAAAGACACCCTCAGCTGCACTGCCTCCATGGAGTCCGATATCCTCCCTATCCATCACCCTATGTGTCACCCTGGGCCACTGACCCCCAGGACCCTGTCCAGCTTTACCAGAAACATCATGGACTTCATCACTCCAAATATCATCGATTCCAGTGCCTTTATCCTTCTATGAAACTTCAACTTTCACTTAGAAGACCTCACTGACCACAACTGAGTCTCCCTCCTCAAACGCCTGAGAAAGTTCAGACTCATCTAGAACTTATCCAACCCCACCCAGGCCACCAGACATTCTGAACTCCATTTTTATTTCATTCACCAATATCATGATGAACAAACCAATATCCATCACCTGGACTGATCACGCCATCATCAGCTTCAAAAACAACATCCAGCACCACTGAATACCAACCACAACAGGCCCAGCATGCTCCTACTGGAAGAACATAGCAGAGAAGGATTGGACTTCTACCCTCTCCAAGAACCACATCGAACATACAGACAGTCTACCAATAGACATCAATAACTTCAATTACTGGATCACCACCTGCGCCAACACCATGGCCCTTCACAAACAAAGCTAAGTAGCAAGAACACAAACTCAGGCCAGCTGGTACTTAAGATGACCAAGCGGTACTGCAAGCAACTGATTGAGCCAAGAAACCACAAACAGGGACACCTTCAGATCAACCTTGAGACGCTGTTGTAAGCAAATCTAAACACCAAGCGGAAGGTCCGAGCAGACTCTTTTGACACCAGCTCCAGCAGCAGCAAAAACATCTTCTCCATTATTTATGAATTCTTCATGCCCACAAGAGCTATGTAATGATTAGGGGTGGGCGGTAAAGTCACTGAGTTTTTCCCATGCGCGGCTCACCAATGTTAAGTTGGCGAGCATCAGCGAGAACAACTGAGCAATAAGACGAGTCCTGGTGCGATTTCTCAATGCGGGTGGCAGTTTATATGTAACTCCATGAAATTCTGAGGAGAAAAATTCTGTGAGTTCTGCCCATCTCTAGTAATGACCTCTCTGACATTTTCAGCATCAAAATGACAGCCATATATGACAACTTTGACCCTCAGACAAAGAACACACCAAAAACACATGGAGCTCAAGCACCTCAGATGAAACTACCACAATCATGAAGTCTATCCACTCTGGGGCCCCATCAGACCCTCGCATCCACCACATCTTCAACAAAGGACTCACTTTCATCATCAGAGCCCCCTCCCACATCCTCAACAACTCCATCCACACAGCCACATTCAGGGAAGCCTGGAAGAACATAGCTGTCAGGGCTCTACTGAATAAGCTCTCAGCAGATCCTGCCAAGCTAGCTAACTATCAACCAATCTCCCTCCTACTCGACCCAGCCAAGGGCCTGGAGAAAGCCATGAACAGATGTCTCACCAAACACCTAGTCACCAACCAGCTCCTCGACAGCACACAATGTGAATTCAGACCGAACCACAGCACAGAGACAGATCCCATGGTAGCAACATATGATATCCGAATGATTGTACATAAAGGAGAAACTGCAACCCTCATCCCACTGGAACTTTCAGCGGTGTTTGACACAGTCTTCCACCCCATTTTAATCAGGCGACTGCATGGGGCCAGCATTCAGGGACCTACCCTCCAATGGATCTGCACATTCTTATCCAGAAGAACTCAAACAGTCAACCTGCCGCCTTACTCCTCTGAAACCTGGGAACTCATCTGCTGAGTACCTCAAGGCTCCACTCTCAGCCCGCCCTCTTCAAAATTTACGTGATCCCACTGACCGACACCATCAGTGCCCACAACAATTTTCTCTCCTATGCCGAGGACACAACTTGTACTGTCATTTTGGACAAATCTCCCACCACAAGGAACATATTCACCTCCTTGATGACAGAAGTGGCCACCTGAATGAAATCCAGCTGTCTCAAGTTACTCCACCAACAAGAGAGAAGTGGTAATTTTTGGAAAGGATGCCTCACTGTAGGATTGCACCTAGTGGCTGTCAGATCTGAGTCCCATCCCTACCCCAGCCCACATGCAAGAAATCTTGGGAACATTATCAATAAAAAGCTGAACATGTCCACCCAGGTCAACGCCGCCACCGAGTCCTGCTTCGACACTCTGAAGATACTGAGAAAATTCTACAAGTCGGTGCCAAAGAACACCAGATAGAACGTCTCCAAAGCCTTCATCACCAGTAGGCTGGACTATGGAAATTCTCTCCACACAGAGAATCCCAATCATCTCACAATGAAACTGCAGACCATCCAGAATGCAGGAGCCAAATTCATCCTCAATCTTCCGTGCCATTATCACATCACACCACACCTGAGGGAGCTCCACTAGCTCCTGATACACAAATGTACACAGTTCAAACTCCTCACCCACACATACAAAGCGCTACACAATACATGTCTAGGCTCCCTGAACAGCCATATTCACGTTCATCAACATTCCAGTATCTTTGTTCAGGTGGACTCTTCCTAGCCCGCGTTCCACGCATTCACAAAGACAGAACCGGAGGTCAAGCCTTCTCTTATATTGTTTTAAAAGCATGGAACAACAGCTCATTACACATTATAGACAGTAGCGGTCCGTGGTAGGAGTGCCGGCTGGGCAGTGATGTGGGGTGGGGGGTAGTAAACCACGAATTACGGCCGAATACAGGTAAGTAAACATTTAAATAAATAAAACGAATTTCGTTGTGAGCGCTGCATCACCAAATGCGATGCAGTGCGCGCAACAAAATTCGTTTTATTTATTTATATGTTTACTTACCTGTATTCGGCCGTAATCCGTGGTTTACTACCCCCACCCTGCCCCTCCCCCGCCCCACATCACCGCCCGGCCGGCACTCCTACCACGGACCGCTACTGATTATAGACTCTTTCTATTTTCTTGAATTCTCAAGAAGTTGAAGACGTGGCTCTTCGAGTAAATCCTCCTCCGACATCTAAGGCTAGCCTCACACACCTACACAGCACCAGGATACCCTAACGGGTAATAGTGTGCTATAAAGATACACATAACATAACACAATAGACCTTAAAACATTAAATGAAGGACTGGCCATATTGGCTGTCAATAGATGAGTTGCATTGTTATAGGTTGCTTTTTTGTTGCAGAATCACAAAAGTCAAATTAATCTTCATAATAAAATACCTTAAGTGAGGCACATGGCATAACTCTGTGCTCTACCCTGTAACCACTAAAATTAAATGCATGGTCCTTTTTGCTGATATTTTACACTCTGACAATATTGGATATCACATGTGTATGGGCATCACACAGTTCTGCCTCCAGCTTGAAGATGAACTTGGCACAACTTTTCTCACTCTCATTCAGTGTTCAGAGGTCCATCTAAGAATACAGACCTATTGACTCAACCTAAAAAGCAAAAAAAGTGGAAATCCTACTCCCGGGCAAGCAACCCTGCCCACTGTATTGTATATTTTATTTTGATAGTGTTCTATAATTTTCGCTCCATCCAATAAAAAGTATGTGTTTTCTAAATCTGTATTCACTAATTTATGTCTGTTAAAATGCTTTCTTCTGTTGCTTCAATACTGAGAGAAAATTACAATAATCCTGTCAGTTCAATGCCACAGACCCACTGGAAGCCCATGCTGCCCCTGACTCTCTGTACTGGTGAACACAGAGATATGTATCACCAGACACAGAAACAGGGTGCGAACCAGAATAGGAATAAGAGACAAATTCAGGACTGGAGCACACTCTCCTAGACTCGCTTGCTTTTAGAGCTAGCAGCACTCTGCCTTGATGGTATGAATCTTGGGTAGATCTGACCCAATGTAAGACAGAGGGCATGTCAGTACAGATACCAGCTGCATGTAAAATGCAGGTAATAACTGAGACCAACCTTACCAGTTCCAGCAGCTTATGTGAAAAGCCGATCAGGAATACCACGAAGGCACCAGGATGCTGCTAGATACACACAGGAAAGACTCTGCAAAAAAAGGGTTACGTGAATAAAACAACCAAGAGTGCAAGTATAAGGACTGGACTAATTGAAAGGACCAAAGGAACCGAGAGGGAGAAACAGCAAACACCATGGGACACATAAATCATTGCAAATTATAGCTAAGATCAGAAGAGTCAATGGAACCACGCAACTCACTGCTAGGCACACTGCTAAGGTCCCAGGGAGTCTCAATAGGGCTTTGCACCTCTAGACATGCTCAGCAGTCTAGTGTTCCTGCTAATTAACCCTGGGCGAAGTTCGCGTAGCCACGCTACGCAAGGCTACGCGAAGTAGCACAAAATCTCTGCAACGCTACGCGAGCATGCGGAGTTGCTTGTTTCCGCATGCTCGGGTGTGCTCGCGAATGCTCGCGAGATGTTTTTGACGTTCGGCAACGAGGATGAGCTTTTCGGGGGAAATATCGCGCAAACTTCACCACGCGGTCGCCAACGGGCGCGGCCATCTTGTTTTCCTACCTTTTGCATGGTTCTGGGGCCTTTTTTTCACTCCCTCTCCAATCTTTTCAATCCTTTGTTTTTTACACTGTTTTTCTGATCTTTTTTATTTATTATCTATCCCTCTCTGTCCCTAAGTGTATATTTTGCGTTTTATTTCTACTTTTACTGCGTTTTTTTTACTTTTCTACTGTTTTATATTACTTCCTTCTTTACTCTCCTACTTCTTCCCCTAACTTTATTTTTTACTGCTAAAATTTCTTTTCCGCCCCCCGCCCCCCGCAGAACCATGGCTAAGGGAAAGGGTACCGGCTCCAAGGGCAAGGCGCCTGTGCCCAAGAGCCGCCGCCTGCCTTGCGGCAGACTGCGCCTGCCAGGGGTGCAGGCCCGTTCCCTTTTCAGCAAGGTGGAGGTGGCCGCCCTTGTTTTTTTTGTGCAGCGCCACCTCCCCTTGACCTTAGCAGCAGGTGGCAGGCCTGGCTCTGGGTACGCTACCCAGGAGCGTCACTGCTGGTGGGCGAGGGTGCGCCCGGCAGTGTTTCACTGCTCTGGAGTCCGGCGCACCCATAACCAGCTGACCCACCGGTGGTCAGACATCTTGGACCGGGAGCAGGACCTGCTGGACCTGCTAGGTGTCGAGGTCGTGGGGCTTGGTGAGTAGCTAATACTAGTAGTATTGTGTGTTCTCTAGACTGTGTTACTGTTATTGCGAATATAATTTTTTTCCGAATAGCAAGAATGCTGCTGCTTACATTGCAGGTAAATTAAGTTTAAAAATCTTCTGTGATTGTTATTCTTCTCGACACAGGTGCTCGGCACTACTAATCTTACTTGTTGTTTGCAACTTTGTGCTCGCTTCGGCTGATTATGTAAGAGTTTACTTTAGAGAACTTAAGTTAGGTAATGCTAGAGAGACTCTAGTCCTTCCTTTGTCCTCCTGTCACTAAGATAGTGGTGGATGGGTAGTTTAGTTACTTAGTTACTTAGTATTAGTTGGTAATTTTTAAGCGGTCTGCGTGACGCATCCTCTGTCACGTCACTTGCTGATGAGTGCTGCTTACTCCAGTACTTAGTAGAACCTTTTGTAGTTTGTTAGTGAGTGAGTAATAGGCTTAGCAGAACGTCAGCAGCAACCATACTATCAATTTGGTGTATGCAAAAATGTATGCATGCGTTCTCCATCTATGCATTTTGAGGACTAAAATAAATGGAAATGCAGACTTAGTACACAATTGGCCTGTATGGAATAGGTGGGCTAGGTCAGGTGGTACTTAGGCTTAGGATTCTGGAATCAGAACAGAATGGAACACTGGATTAGTGTTCATAAATAATAACTAGACGGTCAGCGAATCCCGCGATACTACTAGTCGATCAATCAATCAATCAATCAATCAATCAATCATGTCATTTATAAAGCGCACTACATACCCGCGAGGGTCTCAAGGCGCTGGGGGAAGAGGGGGTGGTGCTGCTACTGATCGAAGAGCCAGGTCTTGAGGAGTCTTCTGAAGGCCAGTAGGTCTTGGGTCTGTCGGAGGTTGGTGGGGAGGGTGTTCCAGGTCTTGGCGGCGAGGTGGGAGAAGGATCTGCCGCCGGCGGTCATTTTCCGGATGCGGGGACTGTGGCGAGGGCGAGGCTGGTCGAGCGGAGCTGGCGGGTGGGGGTGTAGAAGCTGAGTCGTCTGTTGAGGTAGGCTGGTCCGGAGTTGTGGAGTGCTTTGTGTGCGTGGGTGAGGAGCTTGAAGGTTATCCTCTTGTTGACAGGGAGCCAGTGCAGGTCTCTCAGGTGGGGTGTGATGTGGCTGCGTCGGGGGATGTCGAGGATAAGACGTGCAGAGGCGTTCTGGATGCGTTGCAGCCGTCTCAGGAGCTTAGCCGTCGTTCCTGCGTAGAGGGCGTTTCCGTAGTCCAGCCTGCTGGTGACGAGGGCCTGGGTGACTGTTTTTCTTGTTTCGGTGGGGATCCACTTGAAGATCCTGCGGAGCATTCGGAGGATGTTGAAGCAGGATGAGGAAACGGCGTTGACCTGCTTAGTCATGGAGAGGGTGGGGTCGAGGATGACCCCTAGGTTGCGTACGTGGTCGGTGGGTGGCGGGGCTGTTCCCAGTGATGTTGGCCACCAGGAGTCGTCCCAGGCTGAAGGGTTGGAACCAAGGATGAGGACCTCCGTCTTGTCCGAGTTCAGCTTCAGGCGGCTGGTCCTCATCCATTCGGCGACGGCCTTCATTCCTTCGTGGAGGTGGGCTTTGGCGGTGTGAGGGTCTTTGGTGAGGGAGAGGATCAGCTGGGTGTCGTCGGCGTAGGAGATGATGTTGAGGTAGTGCTGTCGGGCGACGTGGGCGAGGGGTGCCATGTAGATGTTGAACAGCGTTGGGCTGAGGGAGGAGCCTTGGGGTACGCCGCAGATGATCTTGGTGGCCTTGGATCGGAAGGGGGCGAGGCGGACGCTTTGTGTTCTGCCGGAAAGGAAGGATGTGGTCCAGTCCAGGGCCTTCTCTTGGATCCCGGCGTCGTGAAGGCGTGTTCGTAGTGTGTGGTGGCAGACCGTGTCGAAGGCGGCTGATAGGTCCAGGAGGATGAGGGCTGCTGTTTCTCCGTTGTCTAGCAGGGTCCTGATGTCATCGGTCGCGGCTATGAGGGCGGTTTCGGTGCTGTGGTTGCTGCGGAAGCCGGACTGGGAAGGGTCCAGGATGTTGTTCTCCTCGAGGTAGCGGGTCAGTTGTTTGTTGACGATTTTCTCAGATTAGATAGGTCAATTTTACTGCAATTGTTGTTTCAAAAAATGTTTTTTTGAGCGTTTTCTAAAATATTTTTTGTTTCACACCAATCATCAATGTTTGTCTCTTTCTTTATTATATCTTACATGATCAGCACCCAGGGGCAAGAAGACAGGGTCGGAGTCGGCGGAAGCTGGACAACAAGACGCCTCCCAGGGCCAGGACCGCTCCTCTACCGAGGGCTCTGCTGCTGGCCCCAGTAAGTCCTCTCCTCCTGTTGTTAATATTATTAATTATATTTCCCTACCTTTTACTGCACCTTATTTTTTCCGAACTATTATTTTTTTTTACCAAATCTTCTTCGATCTAGACTATCTGTTTCTAAATTCTTGTTATCCATGCCTCTAACTGCCTCTGCTCTGACTCTCTGTACTACTACTATATTAGTCTGTCTGTAGCTAAGCTTGCCCAGTTGGCCACTCTTTATTTTTATTTAAAAGGTTTTAAAACTCAGATTCACCAATAGCTCTAGCCACTGAGTCCAGTCCTTTGGGTTGTCCTCTTCTAGTCTTCTTAATCTTGATAGGCTTTTACAATTCCCACCAACAAAATGCCCAACCAGATATTTTACTATTTTTGATAGGATAGGACATACTCCTACTAGTGTCTACTCTACTCTAGTACCCGATTTGTACTAGTGATGTATGTGGAATATATATAACTATTTTTTCAATCTTGCTAGTGAAAAAGAATAAATAAGGGGAGGCGTATATGGCATCTAAAAAATGTGTAATGTTTTTTCAAGGCGTAGCCACCAGTGGGGGCAGGCGATGCCAGCCAGGAGGGAGCAGCGGATGCGGCAGCTGCCACAGGGGTGGGTGAGGCAGCAGCAGTGGAGGGCGGTGGTAAGTTATACTTATATTCCTTGCTTATTGGCAATAGTTACACACTCGCTGCAAGGGTGTACAGTGTATGTTGAGACTGAGAAACTAAGTTGTTGTGAACAATGGTTAAAGACACCCTTTACTTAGCATTAGAGCAATAGCATTAGCGGTGGGAGTAGTAGTTGAGTAACTAATGGCCTCGTCTATCTGACTTTAACTCAGCTGGGAAAGTTTTAATGGAGAAGACTAAGAGTCAGATGACTTTGATGGATGGGTTTAACGAAAAGGGAAAGAAGGATGGAAGGAGGAAGGACGGGCGAGATGTAATATATATGACTGGCTGAGAAGGATACGTGCCACGTGGGATGCATGCATAGGTGGCTGATAGGAAGGAATCAGATGCATGGGTGGTTGAAGGATGGGTAGAAGGTGAAAGAAAAGATGCCTGCCTGGGTGGATGAAACTGTATGGGTGATAGCAAGAATCCTCCGGGGTGTTTCATGGGTCAAACTCAAAGGCAAGCAAGGAAGGAAGGACGCATGGGTGGTGGTTTAAAAAAAATAAAAAAATGTTTGTTGTTGAAACAAACTAAGGTTTGTTGAGAGGTTAAGAAGAATGATAGACATGTTTACTTTGAATCGATGGATGGCTGGATGGTATTCATCATAGCATAGGTGGAGACTGTCACTGGATGAAGAGTCTTTGAAGAGAATTTAAAAGGAAATAAACGGCGCCAGAGTAGCAAAGCCAAGGAGAATAGAAGTTGTATGTTCAGAATACTCCCTTGACTCACAGTAGTTTGCAAGCACAGCATATATTTTGTGTATGTATGTTATCAAGCGTCTCCCTCCGACTCCGAGGCCCACTCACTACCTATGTTAATTTATTTTTGACTGTTTCAGCCTGCCATGGGTGGCCTATCGGCTGCATGGTTACACAATCAATCAAAACAAAGTACCTCATGTCGTCCCATACATATATATAAGCAATGATCATTTGGATAAGATATCATCTGCCTTGTTGTAGTAGTAGTCAGGGCAGGGTGAAAGTGAAATTGAGCAGTTGCCCTGGCATTGATGTAACAGAGTATGGCCAGTGCCACCCATAATAGAAAAAATAAGATGATTGTGTAGCCAGCTTCCCCACCTGCAGACAGTAGTAAATAAAAATAACGTGAGTCTACGTCACGAGAATGTTTGTCTTGGGCACAAGCTGACTGAGCTGGCATGCCGGCTGCAACAAGGTTAATTAATTATAACCCTGGGCATAGTGTGCGTAGCGGGGCTACGCGGAGTGCCACAGAGTTAGCAACAAACTCTGTGGCACTCCGTGTAGCTCCGCTACGCCGCCCGCCTCCACCCCCCTATTTAAGATATACGTTAGCAGTGATTTAAAACAATTAAAAAACACTTACCTCTTTACTGCGGGGTCCCCGGGCCGCCCTCCTCCTCTTCCTCGCCATTCGGATACTGCTTAAGAAAACTGCGAATGCGCGCACACCCGCGCATGGGCATTTCTCGCGAAAAACACTCAGAAGAGACATGTGCGACAGGGCAAGCCAGATAGTTTATCACCAGCCTGCTGAGCACTGGCCAGAGGCGCATTTTCCCATACCAATACACCAATGGGTTTTGATCAATGAAGACCTCTGTTGGGTCATCCAGATAGGCCAGGACCATCCGCTCAATGCTCAGGGGTGCTCCGCTTTGCTGGGCCTCTTTTGCCTTTGCATCAGCACTGGACCTAACAAGCCCTTGCTGTAGATACCAATCCTGTGCCGATTTTACTGGGGCTGATGATCCTGTTCTTGCTGTTGTTGATAGTGTTGGTGACTGCTGTGAGCCAAACGCACTGCCTTCAGGCTCTGAAGTTGAACTTGACGCCGGATGCCCTGCTGCAGTACTTGTTGTGGGTTGGAGTAGCGGGCCTTTAATTAACAGCCGTTCATTTTCCATGTCACTGGCTGCCTTAACTATCCAAGTTTTGTACTGGGCAACATCCACTTCTGAAAAAGGAATTAATGTCTTAGTGTTCAGTGCTGATTTGTACCGTGGATCCAGAATTGTGGCACAAATGTAATGTTTGTCTGACACAATGCTAGTTTGTACCCTTGTATTTTCAGCTAAGCGAACGGCTAAGCTCTCCACCAACTCATATGCTTCTTTTTTTCCTCCACACCTGTGTATGTTTCAACAGGAGCCCTCTGAAAAAAGATATAATCTTAGAAACAGTGACAATATTAAAAAAACTGACAGGTATCAGGATACTGATACACGTTCCTCTCGTTCCTTTCAGAGTTCATCAAAACACTCGGAGAGGGAAGGATGGTCAGAACACAGATCAGAAGAGCGAGTCAAGCTGAAAAGGGAGACACTTTGCACTTCAGACCACATTATCAAACAAGAAGATAAACACAAAACTAAACCTTAATTTAAAAAGAAGTAGGCAGCTGGCCTTAAAATTAGAAATGCCCAAGCTACTGAGGGCTCTACTTCTGAATGGGGAATGGGCTTTGACGATGCTAGACAGCGCAGCAGAAGTAACAAAAGCTCACCAGAACCTGATGGAATTTCTGGTGACAGCAGTGTTGAATGAACACATCACAGTGGAGAAACCAAATACAAGGGTAAGTGTCCCACATCGTTTATACAAAATAACGCTCCACATGGAGGGGGACATACCCAGGAAAGTGAAAAATCTCTTTTGGGAGAACCTGACATGTGGATATGACATCCTTTTGGCTGAAAAAGGTTGGCTGCCTGAGTTCTTTATAGAGTGCCATAAGGGGGAAGATATAAGTTTACCAGCTTTTTGCGACCTCGTACCAGAGTCACTTAAAAATTAATATGTGCAGGAGTGGGTGTTAGCTCCCGCACTTTACCGCAATCATGTAGGCTGGGATGCTGAGTCACCTCACCATGAAATCCCATTCCTACTCAACAGAGGCAGTACTCAATAAAACATGACATGAAGAAACAAGTCAGGGAGATCTTAGATCAACTTGAGTATCAAGGTGTGGTTGAAAATTGCACCTCTTCCATAAATAATCCTTTGTTTCCCGTAAGGAAACCCGATAATTCATACCATCTAGTTTTAGACTACAGGCATTTAAACACATCCACACGAACATTTGCAGCAGAAAATGCACACAGCGCCACATTAGTGAATAACATTGTGTGGAAAAAATACAAAACAACACTAGATATCTTGAATGGTTTCTTCTGCCAAAATATAGCTCCTGGAAGCAGATATTTGACAGCATTCTAGGCCCTAGGCACTCAACGCCAATTCTGTAGACTGCACCAAGGGTATAAGAATATCCCAGGGTTGTTCTCAGCAAGAGTAACAGTTACTTCAAAACTGTGATGAGGAGGCATTGTCCTACATAAATGATATTTATCTGATGGACGATGAGTTATTGGATGACTTGAACAGGGTGAACAACATAATTCTGGGGTTCGCCAATTTGGGCTATAAAATTAAGTTTAAAAAATCAAAAATTGCCCATCTCAATGTCCTATTTTTGGGATATGAAATATTAAGTGAAGAGAAAAGCCTGGCAGCTATTTTTTTAGAAAACTATGCACTGCTCCAACCTCTAAAGACTCTGAAAGGTTTACAATCCATTTTAGGATTCCTAAATTTTGGCAGAACATACATATTGGATTACACTGAAAGGGCTAAACCTTTCTACAACCTAATCAGCCCTGATTTTTCAGTTCAACATTGGACACAGGAGCACATAGAAATCCTTTGTTCCGTACAAGCTGACATGATAGCTTCCAAACACTTACACACACGTGTAAATACCACTAATTTGGTGATCCATGCAGTAGGGGGTCAATCAGGTACACTTACATCACTTTCAATGAAGGCAAAACTATACCTATAGCATACAAATCACATTTGTACACAAACGCTGAAATGCATTTTGCATCTACGGAAAAGATAGTGACAGCAGTACAAACTGCTGTAGTGAGAGAAAGAGCACTAGCACAGGGGAAACACATAATTGTAGTGACTCCAGTACCAACTTTAGAGGCTGTTACCAAAGCAAGCGTTCCAAATGCAAAACTGCTGCATACACGATGGATACAATGGGCTAATTCTCTCACTGCAACAGATGTAGATTACAGATACGATCCTACACTGAAGACACAAGCAGTTCTGCAGTATGAACAAGAATATCCTCTCGCGAAGGAAATCCTGCCTCTCGATCAGTATGAATGTATCATTTATACTGAAGGATCTGCTCAGCCCGCCATAGGAACTAAAAATCAATATGCTGTGGTTTGTGCAATTGTTAAAGGGTGCATGCATTACGGAAAGTTCCGACCTGATAAAACACAGATGCAATACCTAGCGGACTGCACCGCACAGCTGGCAGAACTAAAAGCCCTGATACTTCCACTACAACATACGGATCGGGAATTCCCCACTCATTGCGTGCTATTTGTTTTATTGTGTCCAGTCATGCAATGAATATTTTCACTATTGGGGCCAGAATGGGTTTAGAGATTCCAAAGGTTGCACAATAAAGCTCAAGCTGCTTTGGGAACAGCCAGCAAAGCTGAAAGAATGCTTGCCACGGGCTCATGTAATTCACACATTGAGTCATCAGCGTGTTGGGGTGTACGTTGAAGGGAATTTATTGGCTGATGAAACCGCCAAGTGTAAACTGCTGCTGTTGCTGCAATCACTCGTTCTAGCATGAGGATAGACAGACAAATAATGATAGCTAGATACTCAACGCGCAACAGCTCAGCCTTGCCAAAAGGTTTTCCACTCAAGTACTCCTACAAGTTAGATGTGCAAAACATTCTGTATGCCCAAATTCCAGGAGTGGGTGATAGAGTAATACCAAATATGGATCTCAGATTAGGATTAATTCTAGCTGCACACAAGGGTCTGGGTTCAGCACACGCAGGTATCGCTGCAACTGTTTCACTACTGAAGCAGCGCTATTGGTGGCCAGGTCTGCTAAACAGACCAAGGGTTTTGTCCTCAAGTGTGACATCTGTCAGAAGATTAAAGGTTTCACTGTAGCACTCCCACCACAAACTCCACTACTGATATCAGACAGGCCCCTCGCATGTGTCTATTTGGACCACTAAGGCCCCTTACAATCTGACAGGGCTTACAAGTACATCTTGGTGGCAGCGGATTCATGCTCTAGATTCCAGTGGGTTTGGCCTCAGCGCTCGGCTAACGCCCGAACTGGTATAAAGGATTTGCAAGCCTTTATAGGGACATAAGCAACTGGCACATTACATTCCGACCGTGGCACAGCTTTTAGCTCACAGGTTTACAAAGAAGCCATGGAAAGTGTGGGTGTAGCATTGCGGTACTCCTCCCCATATCATCCCGAGGGAAATTCTATCATGGAGAGGAAAAACCGGGACTTAAAGCAATCCTTACCAGCTAGGGTATTAGGCTTGGGTGGCAGGTGGACCCTATATTTGGTCCAGAGGGCACTAAACAACATGCCAAGAAAATCCCTGGGGCTCCGTACTCCATATTAAGTTCTGTGTGGGATAAGAATGTGGGTACCAGACCTCAATTGTGACAGCACAGTGGCAGATAAAAAAGCATTTGACATCAATGATCGTTTGACTGTTTTACAGGAACTCAATGAATTCCGGGCATTACAAAGCAACGTCCAAGTAAAATCTGCCACCACTGGAGAAAAGAAAGCTTTTCCGGAAAGACCTGCCTGGGTCCCTAAGTTTGGGGACCTGGTCAGAGAAAAGATAACAGACAAAAAAGAATTAGGGCCATCTTGCACAGCTCCTGTATCTGTCCTGTCTGTAAAAGGAACAAGAACAGTACTTCTTCCACCCCTTGCTGGCTGCAAAGGCAAGCCATGCGTCTCAATTGATCTGATCAAACCACTCTATGTGGCCGATACTTAACAGTATATATTTATTTTAAAAGTTTTGTATAGCGGAACATGACCCAACAGGGTATCAGAGCGCTTTATAGAGAACTGCGACACTCATAGGGGGAGACAATTGTGGTAAGACAGCAAAATAGACAAAATATATACAGGCACGTAACTCCATAATAGTGGAGGGGATCAGTATAGCAACAATATAAGATATCATAAGTACACAGAAGAGCATGACAAGGTAGGCAGAAGAACATGGATGTCGAATACAGCAAAAAGACACTTGATGAGGTGGAGCAGTCCATTGGGCTAAGAGGACCCGCCAGAACTAGGCTGACACGACAATAGGCCATAGCTAAACCTCTAATTCAGAAAAGTACTTATCAGTAAAGCTTTCACTTCCTCTTTGAAGGACACTGTTGAAGGATTCAGTCTAGTTTCCGTAGGTAGGGAGTTCCAGATTCTCAGGGCAATACCCAGGAAGGATCAATTATACGTTTTCATTTTTTTAATTTTTTTGGATTTAAGTAACAGGGTACTGGAGCTCATGGAGGATCGAGCATTGCCCGAAAGATCTAGCTTTTTTGTGAGGTACAGGAGAGTATTGAAATGAAGGTTTATGGGTCATGCAGGCAAGTTTTAGTTGTATCCTTGCCTCATAGGGTAACCAATTTAAAGATATCAAATCCGGACAGATGTGGTTGCTTTTCTTGGAGCCTGTGATGAGTCTGGCAGCAGCATTCAAAGAAGTCATAAGAGGGGCCATTCTGTACCAAGGTAGACAGCAGAGGGTTGCTGTTGCAAAGTCATCCTGTGCCCTGGGCACCCCCCAACTTTTTGCTGAATGGTACTGGTGTTAACTGACTCTGACTGACCCTGGGCTCTGCCTAACCAGGCCCAGGGCCAGTGCTATGCTGAAAGAGATACATTAAAAATACACTGAAAACACCTACATACACTAGGGTACACTAAGTGTTGGGGTACCCCTGTGGTTGGCATGACCTACCCTATCAGACCCTATTAAATATTAGGGCAGGGGGATTAAAACTACCTAGAAGTCCCTAGCCCACAATAGGGCATTGCATTTTGGAGGCCAGTAGCTTTTCTGCAATTGCATGTGTGCACTGCTGAGGCCTGGGGTCAGTTTAATAGTAGCCCTGGGTGGCAGGACTGCTTTTAAAAAGTAAATTGTGCTCAGACTCGACTTTGGGGTTTGGGGCACTTAAAATGGATAACCTACAATGTTTTGGCATATTAGGAACCACCAGGGTCTCCCCTAGGTGTCCCAGGAGTGGGGGGTCAGGTATTTATAAGGTAGACCCTTATAAAATGAGTTTTATATGCCCTGGGTTAAGTGAAATTTCACATTTCACTCCCCACATCGTGATAAAGTGCTGCCCAAATTCGACTTTGATGCTAGGAGCCCAGTGGAGGTAGGATCTGCAATATTTCTACAGATTCAGAACCCCTAAAGTCTCCCCTAGTTGTCCCATGGGGTGGGGGTCCTGTAGATATAAGCAAAGTACTTATAAAATATGTTTTTGTAAGTCCTGGTGCTGGAAAAATGGCCCAAGTCATTTTTCCCATTGCAAATCCCCTGCCACATAGGTTAACATAGCAGGAAGTTATTAACTAATAACTCTTGGTTAGGAGAGGGCTAGAAGTACCATTCAAAGACTTCCCCGAATGGTATTAATAAATTCAAGAATATGATATGGTTGAATTTCTCCTAAAGTGTACATACAAGAAGTTATAAGACTTTCTTGTTTGTAAGTCCAGATTCAGCCTTCCAGTGGTCTGTCCTGATTGGTCAGAGTTAAGTGGATTAGCCAGGCTGCCTTGAAGAGGTGATAAAGAGCCCCTGGAGTTAACCAGCTCTGCTGGGAGGGCAGTGTGCTGCTACACAGGAATGCCAGAACAGGGGGAGGAGTCGTAAACCATGGTCTTCAAAGAGAAGAGGAGGCCTTAGTGTCATTTACAACTCTAAACTTTTCACCTCAGCCAGAGCTAGGGTTATGGAAGGAATGCACAGATGCAAGGGGGAGAGTTTATGAAAATTAGCCATCCTAGGGGTGTGTTTAGCCAGCTCTTACCTTCCTACTGGAAAATCAGCCATTATGAATTTGGAGGATTTGGTGCACTCTGGGACAAAATAATGCCACACTCTATAGGATGTGGTCATATTCTTGGGGAGTTGTCCTGCTCCCATTGGTCAGCATTGACCTCCTGCTTGACCAAGAGAACTTGGAATAATTATCTGAGAGGGGCAGAGTCTCTCAGATCTGCTGCTTGAAACTTAAGGAAGCAAGATGTTGCCATGCTGAGAAGTTGGGGGTGCAAAATGCTAAGGCCTGCCCTCTGAAGACTGCACCAGCTGAAACTACAGCCCTGTGGATTACCTTGCTGCAAAAGAACTAAAGAGTGGACTCCCTGCAAGCTACAGGTTAACAGAGCTCACCTGGACCATCACCACCAAGGATTAACCCTGGGCGGAGTAGGCATAGTCGCGCTACGTGAACCCCCGCGAAGTGGTAAAAAAACTCCGCGAAATTCCGCGAGCACGCGGAGTTGCTTGTTCCGCCCGTTTGCGATGCGTTTTTCCTGTTCGGGAACTCGTATTGCGTGTTCGGAACGCTGTTTGCGTGCTCGGAGGGAAATATCTCGCGAACTTGCCCATGCGGTCGCTAATGGGCGCGGCCATCTTGTTTTTCACTTTTGCCGCCCGTTTGCGATGCGTATTTCCTGTTCCGGAACGCGTATTGCGTGTTCCTGCCCGTTCGCGATACGTATTTCATGTTCGCGAACGCTTTTTGCGTGTACGCAACGTTTTTTGCGTGCTCGGGGGGGGAAATATCGCGCGAACTTGCCCATGCGGTCGCAATGGGCGCGGCCATCTTGTTTTTCACTATTTTGCTATGGTTCCATCCTTCCTCTATCTTTTCAATCCTTTGTGTCTGTAAACTTTTTTTTGATCTTTTTCATTTATTATCTATCTCTTTATTTTCCTAATTCTATATTTTTAGTTTTTTTCTACTTTTTGTGTGTTTTTAACTACTTTTTCACTCTTTTTCTATTACTTGCTTTTTAATTCCTACCTTTTCTTTTACGCCCCCCCGAGTACAGAACCATGCCAAAGGCAAAGGGCAAGGCTCGTAGCCGCAGCCAGAGCCGCGACCTCCTTCCTTGCGGAAGGCGGCACCCAAAAGGGGTGCAGGCACGGGAATTATTTGGTGAGGCGGAGGTGGCCGCACTGGTTTTTTTTGTGCAGCGCCACCTCCCCTTAACCCTGGCAGCAGGCGGCAGGCCTGGGTCTGGGTACGGGCTCCGGGAGCGTCGCCAGCAGTGGGGAAGGGTGCGCCGGGCAGTGTTTCGCTGCTCTGGGGTCTGGCGCACCCCTAACCAGCTTACGCACCGGTGGTCCGATATCCTGGACCGGGAGCAGGACCTGCTGGACCTGCTAGGAGTTGAGGACCGGGGCTTGGTGAGTAGCTATTTAATATTACTATTTTGTGTTCTTCTGCTCTGTGTTATATATTGCGAATATAATTTTTTTCCGAATAGCAAGAATGCTGCTGCTTACATTGCAGGTAAATTACGTTTAAAAATCTTCTGTGATTGTTGTGCCACAGGTGCTTGGCGCTACTAATCTTACTTGTTTGCAACTTTGCGCTCGCTTAGCGTGATTATGTAAGAGTTTCTTTTAGAGAACTTAAGTTAGGTAATGCTATAGAGACTCTAGTCCTTCCTTTGTCCTCCTGTCACTAAGAGATAGTGGTGGATTGATAGGTTTAGTTACTTATTAGTGTGAGTTGGTAATTTTTTAGCGGTCTGCATGACGCACTCTCTGTTACGTCACGTGCTGCTGAGTGCTGCTTACCCCAGTCCTTAGTAGAACCTTTTGTAGTTTGTTTAGTGAGTGGTAATAGGTTTAGCACTAGCAGAACATCAGCAGCAACCAACCAACAATTTGGTGTATGCAAAAATGTATGCATGTATCCTCCATCTATGCATTTTTGAGGACTAAAATAAATGGAAATGCAGACTTAGTGAACAATTGGCCCGTCTGGAATAGGTGGGCTAGGTCAGGTGGTACTTAGGCTTAGTTAGTATTCTGGAATCAGAATGGAACACTGGATTAGTGTTGATAAATAATAACTAGACGGTCCGCGAATCCCCTGATACTACTAGTCGACCAGATTAGATAGGTCAATTTTATTGCAATTGTTGTTTCCATATATGTTTTTTTGACCGTTTTTAAAAATATTTTATTTGTTTCACACCAATCATCAATGTTTGTCTCTTTCTTTCTTATATCTTTGATGATCAGCATCCAGGGGCAAGAAGAAGACGGGGTCAGAGTCAGCGGGAGCAGAAGGAGAACACCAGGGACAGGACCAGGACCGCTCCTCTACCGAGGGCTCTGCTGCTGGCCCCGGTAAGTCTTCCTGTTGTTAATATTAATAATTATATTTCCCTAACTTTTACTGCACCTTATTTTTTCCGAACTATTGTTTCCGTTTCCTAATGCTAGTTTTTACCAACTCTTCTTCGATCTAGACTATCTGTTTCTAAATTCTTGTTATCCCTGCCTCTAACTGCCTGTGCTATGACTCTCTGTACTACTACTATTAGTCTGTCTGTAGCTAAGCTTGCCCAGTTGGCCACTCTTTATTTAAAACTCAGATTCACCAATAGCTCTAGCCACTGAGTCCAGTCCTTTGGGTTGGCCTCTTCTAGTCTTCTTAATCTAGAGAGGCTTTTCGACAATTCCCACCAACAAAATGCCCAACCAGATATTTTACTATTTTTGATAGGATAGGGCATACTACTACTAGTCTACTCTACTCTAGTACCTGATTTGTACTAGTGATATATGTTGTATATGTATGTATTAACTTTTTTTTCAATCTTGCTAGTGAAAAAGAATAAAATAGGGGGAGGTGTATATGGCATCTAAAAAATGTGTAATGTTTTTTCTAGGCGTACCGACCACCAGTGCCAGGGCCAGCGGCGAAGGCAACGCAGGCGCAGCCAGTATGGAGGGAGCAGGAGATGCGGCAGCTGCAGGTGGTGAGCCAGCAGCAGTGACGGGTGGTGGTAAGTTATATTCCTTACTTATTGACATTACACTAGCTGCAAGACACTGTACTGTTGAGAGAGACTAAGTTGTTGTGAACAACGGTTGAAGAAGACACCCTTTACTTAGCATTAGCAATAGCATTTGCGGCGGGAGTTGAGTAACTAATGGCCTCTTTTTATCTGGCTTCAACTCAGCTGTGAAAGTTTCATGGAGAAGACTAAGAGTCAGATCAGATGACATTCATGGAGGGGTTGAACGAAAAGAGAAAGAAGGGTGGAAGGAGGAAGGACGGGCGAGATGTCATATTTATGATTATGACTGGCAGAGAAGGATACGCGGGATGCATGCATAGGTGGCTGATAGGAATCAGATGCATGGGTGGTTGAAGGATGGGTGGAAGGTGAAAGAAAAGATGCCTGCCTGGGTGGGTGGGTGAAACTGTATGGGTGGATAGCAAGAATCCTCCGGGGTGTTTCATGGGTCAAACTCAAAGCCAAGGCAAGCATGGAAGGTGGTGGTTTAAAAAAAAAGAATAAATGTTTGTTGTTGGTAAAACAAACTAAGGTTTGTTGAGAGATTAAGAAGAATGATAGGCATGTTTACTTTGAATGGATGGATGCCTGGATGGTATTCATCATAGATAGCATAGGTGGAGACTGTGACTGGATGAAGAGTCTTACTTTGAAGAGAATGTAAAAGAAACCGCGCCAGAGTAGCAAAGCCAAGGAGAATAGAACTAAGTTGTATTTTCAGAATACACCCTTGACTCACAGTAGTAGTAGTAAAATACTTTATTGCATTATTCATTTGATTACAATAATAGAGAAAAAGCAGACATTAAAATAGAATAAAAGGTCACATAATTTCCATACGTGGTATCCTATAAAAACATACATAGATCATGATACCTGTTTTTACAACTATATACATATCCATATATTAAAGCCATCTAGACCTTTAATGTTTTATAGGCATGTTCTAAAAACTGAACTATCCTTCTAATTGCACTTTCCCCTGTGAGCCTAAATCAATAGCGTACAGCCTCTGTAGTTGTTCTTATTTTGACATTATTAAACACAGGGCGTAAATATGTCCTCCGAGCAGGCAACAGCCTCGGGCAGATGCATATTAAGTGTACAAGAGTTTCCTTGCCGATTCCACAAAGCTGACATACCTGTATATCTTTAAGAGCCTGATTCCAAGTCCCTTCAAACTCCCCAATCGGAATATAAAATTGTCTAAACCTTAGGTATTTCCATTTAATATAACTGGTCAGATTCCATCCCAAGTATTCTTGAGCCTGCAAGGTATATGTATCAATTATTAAGCCCGTATGTTTATATTTCCCGGCTTGTAGAAGATCTAAATTCCACTGTTTTAACTTTAGTGTTTTACGTATTAAATTTTTCCCCACAGTAGTTTGCAAGCACAGCATATATATTGTGTATGTATGTTGATATCAAGCGCCTCCCTCCGACTCCGAGGCCCACTCCCTACCTATGTTAATTTATTTACGACTGTGTCAGCCTGCCATGGGTAGCCTAGCTATCGGCTGCATGGTTACACAATCAATCAAAACAAAGTACCACATGTCGTCCCATATATAAGCAATGATCATTTGGATCAGATATCATCTGCCTTTTTTTAGTAGTCAGGGCAGGGTGAAAGTGAAATTGAGCAGTTGCCCTTGATGATCATGTAACAGAGTATGACGAGTGCCACCTGTAATAGAAAAATACGATGATTGTGTAGTCAGCTTCCCCACCTGCAGACAGTAGTAAATAAAACTAACGTGAGTCTGCGTCACGAGTATGTTTGTCTTGGGCGCAAGCTGTCTGAGCTGGCAGGCCGGCTACAACAAGGTTACGTAATTTCGCTAAACAAGAGAGAAGAAGAAGACTGGTGTACTGTGTACTCAAGTCCATAGTCCTAGTATAATGCCTGAAACTCCCACAAATGTTAGAGGCCGAGGAAGTGGGAGGATAGATACATACCACAAATGTTATGTACTGTGCTTGCTAGTGCTACTGTGCCACTCTGTGCCAAATTAATTAGTCTTACTGTTTTGCCAAGAGTATATTGTTAGTTTGTTACAATACACTTTTTTCTCCTTGATATAGCTACTCCTTCCCAACCCAAATCCAAACTGGACAGGAAGGAGTTGGCAGCCATGGCCCGGTGCCGGAAGCTTGAGTTCATTCAAAAAGAGTATCGGCGGCTGGTGGTTCTGGCGGAGGAGGAGGAGGAGGCGGCAGCAGCTGCAGCCTCCTCCAATGCCCCGGGCCCCAGCCAGGCCCCCCCTGGCCCTCGAGTGGTACGGCGCCGCGGTCTGGCAGCCGCCCGCCGCCGCACTTCATCCAGCACTGCTGCCCCCCCCTGTGGATGCAATTGCAGGAAATTCCAGTGCCGCATGCTCCTCCAAAATGCCCACCTAGAGGAGCGGATAAAGGTCCTGGAGAAGCGACTAGCCCGCCGATAGAGACCCTGTTGGATTTCCCCTTTATTCCTTTTTTTGGTGGGTGGGAATTGGGCGTTGGGGTTTATGGACAATTGGTTGGACTTTTTTGTTTTGGACATTGGTTGGGGTTAGGGAGAGGGGTGGGTCAGGTCAGTGCTGTTGTGGGATTTTTTACATAGTTTATTATTGTTAGGGGATTAAATTATATTTATACTTTTCATACAATGTTAATGTTTTGTGGGGGGTTACTGTTTTACGTCACACTGTTTCCTTGCTGCTGCATGGCCACAGCCAGTGTTTGATTTAAATAATCTGCCGATTTTGTAAGACACAAACAGATAGATGCGGTACCCCTCACTGAGTGACTTGTCCTACTAGTACTGTCAGTCTCTCCTCCTAGTCTATGCATTCTGCAACTGGACTCAAGGGGTGTGTGAATTAATTTCCATTATTAATTATGCCTCCCCCAAACTTCTTCTCTTACCTGTGATTGATGTTCAACTTAGGCACAGCGATGTCTGCATGGTGTTGATGGTATGGGTTCCCAACATGCCATGGTTGTGGTGGTAGTACTAGTAGACACTGGCAGTAGCATTTGCAAAAAAAGACAATGAGACAGTCAGTCGCCTGAGAGAGACTCTGGGAGGAGTAGTAGAATGAAGTACAGTACAGTACACAAGAAGACTGCCAAACAATAATAATAATGCTGATTAGCAATGCTAAAGTAAAATAAAACATAATGGTGGTGGGGATAGCCTAGTACAACAAGTTACAAACTGTAGTTGTGTTGATTCACTTGACACAAGCGTAACCTTTAGAGCTGTGTAGGAGGATGACGAATCCAATCGATGCCGGCAATTAATGATGATGGATTAGGTTCCTTTGGAAAAAAAATTGACTTGCAAATGTACTGAGCATGGGTGGGCAAGCAGAAGAAGATCCTCGCCCTCCCTTGAAATTGAATTAGTGTTGCTTTCACCACATCCGCCCCAGCAAGCGTGTGATCAATTATTGGTGTACATTTAATTTAGTCACACCTCAATATAAATCACACAGCCTGGGGGAAGAGGGTTAGGGTTTGATGAATGGTTGGGTAGGGGGGTTTGGGGAAAGGTTTGACAAAGAAAAACACTACGCATGGACAAACAACAAAACACAATCTTGGCAGACGACCATCATATCCATAAATCTGTTAAGGGAGAAAAAGGAAATGCATGCATGATGATGATGAGTGATGACTTGATGGTTAATGATAAGTAGTACTTACTAACTAGACTAGTAGACAGTACAGGGCAGCAGTATATTATTAATTATTATGCAATTTGCCTTGCCTGTCTGCCCTCAGAGAGACCCAAATTACATACATTTTTACTTCTTGTATCGGGGTTACTTTTTAAAGTTAGCAAAGAAAATTAAAAAATAGCTGTAGGGATCAATTATAAGCAGAGAGCAAACAACAACACACAGTATTAATGATTGAAGAGAAAAAATGAATCAAATTATTTAAAAGATGATGAATGTTGATACTAAAGTGTTACTGTATGTTATCCTGGTCAAATTGGGGAGTTGCATCTCGGCATTCCTCTTGGTCCTCCTGTCCACGCTGCGTCTGTCAATCTTGGGTGCCACTGCCTACCTGGCGGATGTGGATTCGTAGGTGAGTGTGAGTTGTTTTTCCCAGTATAGCACAGGGTAAAGGCCGGCCTGTAAGTGTAGATGGAAAAACAAAAGGGATATTTAAAAATCAAGTAGAAAAAAAACACATAAATTACGGAGGAGTGCAAACACTTTCAGAGCGGCATGGCTAAATCATGTCTACTCTGTTGTCTGTTTCCAGCATTAACCTACAACAGCAACAGGACAGAACATGCCCACGGCGCCCACCCAACCTCCACTTAGCTTAGATTTTGACTGAGCCAGACAGAGCACACATGTCACATATATACTGTAACATAGCATTTTCCAAAGTAGGTAACTAAATCAATGGCATGCACAGCTGTCAGTCATACTACCACTACTACACTCGTGACTCGACTCCACCACTACACAGACATGTAGGACTGCTGTGGTTGTTGTTGACTTGTTTACCTTTTATGCCACTCATGAAACACCCTGAGTTATTCCATCAATCATCTCCGATCCTACTGAGTGACTGCAAAGATATTATGTCCCTGTGGTCATCACCATGGTGTTGTCCAACTCAGTGTGCAGTGTGCAGAGTGAGTCCACATTCCGTATTCAAAATGCAATGGATCGGCCTGCAGTAGAAGTACAATTTTGTTATTAAACAACAAGAAGGGAAACATTGACTTGAGCTACTTTTAGTGTGTAGATTAAATAATAGTACACAATGAATTCACTTCATGCACAACAAACAACAACAACACAAACACCAATAACTCAGTCAGCGTCCAATGCATGCCAACATTCATTACCTGTTCCTTCTCATCTTAAGTTAAGGGGCAGTCTCTCTCGGCTCGGAAAGGAGGATAGCTATAGTAGTCATCATGTTCCACTTCTTTTGGAGGGACTCAACGAGGCAACATTTTCTTGTACTATTATTCTACATCCAATCATCATCTGGCTTGAGGGAAATACATTTAGGGAGAATCAGGAGGATGGAGTAGCAGGACTCGGAGGAGTGGACTTCAGTTAAATGCAGACAGCCGCAACTCCAATATGGCAATAAAAAGACTAGAAGACGGTGGTGATGGATTTGTTGTGATTCGAAGTTTCGAACCAGAAAGACAGACACACACAAATAAAAGTAAATAAGGAAGGAAGAAAGTAAGAAGTTCAAGCCTAGTTGTCAGGGAAGTATAGCTCGTCCTCAAACTCTGGGGGTTCAACCAGAAGTAGGTAATCATCTAACACACTACTTCCGTCACCTAAGTCGCTGTCCTCATCTTCCTGCGTTGATTCATGCATTGTGTAATTCGGTGGTATAAAGTGCTGATTCATTTTGATCATGGTTAACATCTCCACGTTTTTGGGTGAGAGACTGGTCCTTTTCACTGTTACAATGGCACCAGCAGCACTGAAAACACGTTCAGAAGAGACACTTGCGACAGCGCATAGCCAGATAGTTTATCGCCAGCCTGCTGAGCACTGGCCATTGGCCCCTTTTCCCATACCAATACCGCAATGGGTTTTGATCAATGTAGACCTCTGTTGCGTCATCCAGATAGGCCTGGACCATCTGCTCAATGTTCAGGGGTGGTCCACTTTGCTTGGCCTCTTTTGTATTTGCAACAGCACTGGACCTAGCAAGCCCTTGCTGTAAATACCAATCCTGTGCCGATTTTACTGGGGCTGATGATCCGGTTCTTGCTGTTGTCGATAGTATTGGTGACCGCTCTGAGCCAAACGCACTGCCCTCAGGCTCTGAAGTTGAACTTGACGCCGGATTCCCTGCTGCAGTACTTGTTGTGGATTTGAGTAGCGGGCCTTTAATTAACAGCTGTTCATTTTCCAAGTCACTGGCTGCCTCAGCTATTCAAGTTTTGTACTGGGCAACATGCACTTCTGAAAAAGGAATTAATGTCTTACTGTTCAGTGCCGATTTGTACCGTGGATCCAGAATTGTGGCACAAATGTAATGTTTTTCTGAAACAATGCGAGATTGTACCCTTGTATTTTCAGCTAAGCGACGGGATAAGCTCTCCACCAACTCATATGCTTCATTTTTTTCCTCCACACCTGTGTATGCTTGAGACACCTCCTTCAGCTGTTGCTCTAGCATGTACAACAATGGGATAGCTTGGCCCATAGTACAGTCCTCCTTGCTGACTTCATGTGTGAAGAGCTCGAAAGGAAGAAGCATCTCTGTCAGGCATTTAACTAGGCCCCATTGGTCCATACCTTTCACAGTTGCATCCCTTATTCTTTGCATGACATACTCATTGATTTGTCTGTACTGATCAAACAGACGATCAAGCATGTAATAAGTTGAGTTCCAACATGTTGGCACCTCCTGGATGAGTGCTTTGACTGGCATTCTATGCTCACGTTGAATGATCCTGAGGTGCTTCCGGGCTTTAAAAGAATGGCTGAAATGTGTGCATATTCTTCTCCAGGTGGTCAGTAAGTTGCTGACTCTGGCTTCTTTTTTCAGAAAGTCTTGAACAATGATGTTAATGCAGTGCGCCAAACACAGGACCCTGAAATAGGCACCATCCTCCATGGCCTTAACTATATTACTGCCATTATCCGTGGCAACAAAACCAATGTTAAGCCCTCTTGGGCGCAGCCATTCAAAGACCTTGCTGTTAAACTCTTCCAAAATGTTTGCAGCAGTATGAGATTTCTCCATGGCGAACATGGCTACAGTTGCATGTTTGCGAGTTGCATTAAAAATCTCAGCAGTGTCAACAGCACCTGCTTCAGATATCTTTTCTCTAACCCCACAAAAGAGATCCAGTGTGCAGTGATGCACATGTAATCAGTGGCTTGGCAACTGGTCCACATGTCTGTTGTCAGGTGGATATTGTGAACAGCACTCTGCTGCAAAGCTTGTCCAAGCAATTCCAGCACATCGTGATGTAGTGCTGGAACAGCAACTCTGGCGAAATAGAACCGGCTGGGAACCTTCCATTTTGGGCAGATGGCTGTCACAAATTCAAGGAAACCCATCCCTTCCACAAAAGAAAAAGGGAGAAGGTCCAGAGCTAACATTTTAGCCAGCTTCGCATTATACAAACGTGCCGTTGGGTGGTTGCGTTTGTACTGCCCCTCCGACCTAAGCATGCTGACAATGGTAGGCTGGATTATTTTCCTTTGTGGTGCAGCTGATGCAGGTGACTTCTTGAACCCAGTTAGGCTCAGCGACGCACTTTTTTTCATTGCAGTACTCTGTTGGCTTGGTGGCTCACTCTCAGCCTGACTCTTACAACGGTGTCACTGAGATGTTGCTGAGGATGTGGGTGGTACCACTACACTGCTGGGGACAGGGCAACTTTGTGTACCAGAGAAAAAGTCTCCCTCTTGTTCACCTTCCACCGCGATCATTTCTTCTTCATCGACACCAACAGCAATGGGTGCAGTTTTACTTGGGCCTTTAAGGTGTTCCTCCCACTGGATCAAGTGGTGTTTTTTCAGATGGGTTGTTTGGCCTCGGTACCATAGTTTGTACCAAGCTTACCCCGACTAACACTATGGGGTCGATTCCGATTCGGGCCGGAAATATCTCCGACCGAGCCGGACCCGGAGAGATTTCCGACCGAATCGGACCCGTGCAGTCCGACCGAACGAGTACGATGCGTCCGTATGTTATCGGACTCGAGTCGGTCGGACTCCCATTGAAGTCAATGGGAGCCGGTCGTACTAACGCGTACGCGGGCTCCCATTGACTCAATGGGTGCGAAGTCGGACAAGTGCGCCCCCTACAGCGGGTACGCGGCGAAGCGATTCGCGCCGTACACGCACAGGTAGGGGGACCCATGGGTCGCCCCTGTGTGCGACTCGCGCGGCTACGCGTGACAGGGGGTCCGACACGGACCCCCAAAGTACGGCTCCGACAGCTCTTTCGAGCCGGAGTGCGCGGCTCGGTCGGACTGCTCGCGGCGCGCATCATACTTACCCGGCCGGGGAACGTCTCCATTGCGCGGTGCGAGTCGAGTCCGAGCGAGTCGGTCGGAGCGGTTCGAGCCAAGAGCGAGTCGGTCGGAGCGGTCGGGACGCCCGGACGAGTCGGTCGGCGAATTCGCATCGTACTCGCTCGGCCGGACCCGCGTACGGTTCGGTCGGGAAACAGGGCTCCGAATCGGATCCGGTAAAGCCGAATCCGATTCGGAGCCCTACCGGCCGAGATCGGAATCGGCCCCTATGTCGTCAAATCGAGCATATAGCAACGTTCTCCTCCTTACTGCTAACCGAAAAGAAGTTCCAAACTGGGGAGGTGTACTTTCTTGCGCTGCTGGAGGTGCCACTTGCAATGCCGGATGAATTGGAGGGTGTGCCTGGAATTTGACCCTGTGCAGTACCACTACTACCTACTGAGGTGGTGGTTGTGCTGGATGTAGGTCCCTGCTGGGCCTTTGCAAATGCAAATATGGAAGCTGGAGGTGGTGTTGGTGTTACCTGTCTTGGTGGTATCCATGCCACATCCCTCACAGCAATTTGGGAGAGGGTAATAATGTCGGTCTCCATCTCCACTGGGCCGGGAGTGATGTTCATGATGACTGGCTCGTCATCATCATCCCCCTCTTCTACATCTACCTCCATAACTCTAAAGCTTTCTGGAACCTTCCTTTTCCCTAGCCTTGTCTTGTGGCGTGCCTCACTCTCAGACTGAGCTGGTGGCTTCCAAGTGGTATCTAGATCATCACAAAGGGGGCTTGAAGAAGACTTTGATGGACTAACCCTCCTTTTCCTTGCTGGGGATCTGGAAGACAATGGATCTTCTGAAAGAGTGGGTTGCTCTTCTTCGTCTGCAGGAAGCTCGATTTCCTGAACTGCCCCTACTTCGGGAGGAACAACTACTATTGTGGGCTATTGTTGCGGCTGTTGTTGCAGCTGTTGTTGCCTACTTATCTGCTGAGTTTCCGCCTGCGTTGATTGGGTACTACTTTGCGATAATGACATTTCAACATCACTGCTCGTTGGCGTTTATGCAAGTAGACTGGCTACCTCTGCGACACTCATGGGCTTGGGCCTAGGTTGGTGGGGTGGGCCCGCTGATGCGGAGGTGCTGCTCCCAGCTTGGTCCCCGGACACCGCTGATGCAGGCGTAATTTTTGGTTTCCCAAAAAACATATTGGCCGGCACATCAGTCTTGGTAAGTGGCAGTGACACTTCCTTCTTCTATTCCTTCTTCTCACTGGCAACTTTCTTGGTACTGGAGGACCTGGTACCTTTCTTTGGGGCCATCTTCTTCTTGCAGAGATGTCTGTGGTCACACGTGGACGTGATGTGGTGCGCAGCGGGACTTCTGTCTGGCAGTACAACGGGTGATGATGACACCTCCTCCTATGTCTTTTTGTGCACCTAAAAGCAAAGAAGCCAGAGGAGAACATAAGTGAAATGTTGCATTTGTTGTTGTGGTTCAATTACTACTAGTACAAACAAACAAATATAATATATAACTTAGTGTGTGGTGGTCACACTTGTTAGTGTTATATTATTACATTTTATTAACTCAGTTATTAAAAAAAAAAACAACAGTGTAGCAATTTGTGAGACTTTGACAACAAGGGCTTTCATGGTATACTGTGTACACTCAGGAAGGATAGGAAAGAAGAAGAACAAAAACAAAAACACAAATGTAATGGAAGTGGAACCTGTTTGGCATTAATTTGCTCATCACGTCATTCAGGGAGCTGCAGCTGACAAAGGGGATGGAAGCAGTAAGCCAAGAGGAACAAAGGAAAGACATGCAGGCCTATATGGCAAAAGCAGCACACTACTACACTACCACCACAAAATGGCAACCAGCCACATGGTCACTCACAGTCACAACAAGCAGGAGGCCTGGAAAACAATGAACTCAAGCAGGCCTATATGGCCAGACAAAGGAGGCATGCTAAACAACACAGCTTTAATGCAAAAACGAAACTCCACAGGGCTAAACAAGGTGTGCAAGTTACACAACAACCACACCACACACATACATCCAACAAAGGCATTTATTTAACACACACCAAAAAAGTGAAATACCCCAAAAAAATACACATTTTGTAATTCAATCCAATGCCATCCATGCCCTAAATGATGTTTAAATTCAACAGACACCACAGAAACAATTGTTTCCTTTCATGCACCCATGACTAGCTCTGGGCCTACTGGATGAAAGGCCTATTGGCAGACTAGGCCACAAGCTTGCAGGCCTATGGCAAAAGCATACTGCCTGGCTTCAAAACCGCCACCAGCCACATGGCCAGGCCCACAACAACAAGAAAGGGAAGACAGACAATGCAGGCCTATGGCAAAAGCACACTGCCTGGCTTCAAAATGGCCGCCAGCCACATGGCCAGGCCCACAACAACAAGAAGCCTAGGCCAAAAGGAACAAAGGAAAGACATGCAGGCCTATATGGCAAAAGCAGCACACTACTACACTACCACCACAAAATGGCCACCAGCCACATGGTCACTCACAGTCACAACAAGCAGGAGGCCTGGAAACAATGAACTCAAGCAGGCCTATATGGCCAGACAAAGGAGTTATGCTAAACAACACAGCTTTAATGCAAAAACGATAATCCACAGGGCTAAACAAGGTGTGCAAGTTACACAACAACCACACCACACACACACATCCAACAAAGGCATTTATTTAACACACACCAAAAAAGTGGAATACCCCAAAAAATACACATTTTTCAATTCAATCCAATGCCATCCATGCCCTAAATGATGTTTAAATTCAACAGACACCACAGAAACAGTTGTTTCATTTCATACACCCATGGCTAGCTCTGGGCCTACTGGATGAAAGGCCTATTGGCAGTCTAGGCCACAAGCTTTCAGGCCTATGGCAAAAGCACACTGCCTGGATTCAAAATGGCCACCAGCCACATGGCCAGGCCCACAACAACAAGAAAGGGATGACAGACAATGCAGGCCTATGGCAAAAGCACACTGCCTGGCTTCAAAATGGCCGCCAGCCACATGGCCAGGCCCACAACAACAAGAAGCCTAGGCCAAAAGGAACAAAGGAAACACATGCAGGCCTATATGGCAAAAGCAGAACACTTCTAAACTACCACCACAAAATGGCCACCAGCCACATGGTCACTCACAGTCACAACAAGCAGGAGGCCTGGAAAACAATGAACTGAATCAGGCCTATAATGGCCAGGCAAAGGAGGCATGCTAAACAAAACAGCTTTAATGCAATAAAATACAAAAATGAAAATCCACAGGGCTAAACAAGGTGTGCAAGTTACACAACAACCACACCACACACACACACACAACAAAGGCATTTATTTAACACACACCAAAAAAGTGAAATACCCCAAAAAATACACATTTTGCAATTCAATCCAATGCCATCCATGCCCTAAATGATGTTTAAATTCAACAGACACCACAGAAACAGATGTTTCATGCACCCATGACTAGCTCTGGGCCTACTGGCTACCCACAATAATTTTTTTTTAAATGATGAAAAGTACAAAAATTGTAGTTGCAGCAACTGAAATGCCCCAATCAAACAAACAACACCAAGTTACTTGTAAAATCTCAAATCCAAAAGTCCTCAAATCCAAAAGTCCTCAAATCCAATGATATATGATGCAGCAGACACAAAGGGTGATCCTTCCAGCTCCAAATCCAAATGAAAATGAACAGGAGATGGACAAAGCACTGGGAGGAGCCTGCTGGACAGGAACAGGAAGTTGGAGACTCTGGGGCACTTCCTTCCTCTCCCAAAAAAAAGTAAAAGACGAAAAAGGACTCCTTGCACAAAAAAGTACAGCCAAATGTCAATCTGAGGAGTTTTTTCATCCAAATCATCCTTTTCGAGAAGGTGTTATGCTGCTCGACAGATATTCTTCTCCAGATTGCAAATTTTGCGTGTTCGGCATCCCGAGCTTCACTGAACTTCCGCCGGATGTCCGATGGCGCGTCCGAATGACGTGTTCGCGATCGCACAATCTTGCGGGATCGCGCGGCCGGCTACCAAAATCTCGTGGCGCACGCGAACGGATACAAAAACTCGTCGGCGAACGCAGGGATCCCAGTAAGTCACTATCGCGCGCGAAAACGCATTTTGAAAGCGCGAACAAGGGAAAAACTCCGCTCCGCCGCGGATCGCAGAGTTTTCAGTAACTCCGCATTCTACGCAGAACGCGGAGTTGCAAAAATTCGCAAACTCCGCGAGCGGTGTGGATTTTACCGCCCAGGCTTACCAAGGATCCTCAACTGGAAGAACTACCAATGGATTTGTAAGGGGTTTGTCCAATTGGATTGTGGGAACTGAAGTCCTCAACTTTCAAGGACCATCTTGGAGCTTCCAGACCCTTGGAGTGAGTTTGAGACACTTTGGGACCCCTTGAGGAACTTCAGGAAGAAGTTCAAGAAGTTTGGAGAACTTTCGAGCAACTTTGGAAAAAAAGCTCCATAGAGGGACCGACTTAACCAGGCCAGCCAAGCCGCCTGCCTTCAACCGCGAGCCGGCCAAGCCATCCAGGTTCGTCCCACTAAAAGCTCCGTAGGTCCAACTTCCAGAGTTTGACCGGGAGTAGAAGAAATCCGAGGCCGGCGAACCCTCACCGAATCCGGCCTGGTGAAGAGCATCGAGGGACCCCATGAGAAAAAGCTCTGTAAAAGTTTCTAAGTCCGAACGAAGAAAAGGTCACCGGGAGCAACAGCGAAAGCCAAGTTGCCTGCCTTCAACCGCGTGTCGGCCTGGATCCTGGGTTTGCTCCGCTGGAACGCTCCGGAGGTCAGACTTCCGTAAGTTTGACCGGGAGCTCATTGCAAAGTAATCCGGCGAACCCTCACGGAATCCAGACTGGCTGAGAGCTTCGAGGGACCCCGGGAAGAAAAGCTCCAGAAAAGTTCCTAAGTCCGAAGGTAAAAACTGTGACCGGGACCTACCGCGAGGGGTAGCCGCTCAGGGCTCCATTGCGGTCGGCCTGAAACTTTGACTTTGAGCCGGTCTATTGCAACCAGATATCCCAATAAGGCGCTATATGTTTCTAAGTGCTATATAATGCTAAATCTTTGAAAATTCATATCTCCGGTTCCCTACATTGGATTTTTGTTGTTTTGGTGTCATTTTAAAGATAAAAATATTTCCTATTGTTATAAATTGGTGTTGGATTTTTATTATGTGTTGTGTCTTAATTATTTACTGAATTGGTGTTTTTAAATGCTTTACATACCTGTCTTTGAAGTTAACCCTGTCTGCTCGCAGCCACGTTACCAAGGGTTGAGCATAGGAATAATTTTCCAAGACCTATTCTGAGCCCTATACTGTGTTAGTGGCCTTATTGCCAGTGGCAGACCTACATTTGCCCCTACCAATAATACAGTTTTCGAACGGTTTCACTGCCATATTCCAATCTTGAGATGACTAATGCTTGCGCAGCGGACTTGAAGTCATCGGGGGGAAGGAAGGGTTTTAATTTCCTTAGGATGCTCAATTGGAAGTTCGCTCCTTTGGTAGATGTGTTGATGTGATCCTGCATGTTCAAGTTCTTATCCAGAACTATTCCCAGAGATCTCATAGAGTCCATAATATGTGGTGTGCAGTTGAGAGCGGATAGATTTTTCACATATTTCTCTAAGATGGGGGCTTGCTTGGGAGGGGAGATAAGGAGGAATTCAGTTTTGAGCGCATTAAGTTTGAGATGGTTGGAGGTTAGCCAGTTTTGGGTTTTGTGCAGGGTTCCGTTGAGTGTCTTGATATCATTAGGAGAAGAGATTTTCATGTACAACTGGGTGTCATCTACATACATGTGATACTGGATGTTAGATGCTTTGAGGATTTCAGTAAGAGGTTCAATTAATAGGTTTAAGAGTGTGGGTGAGAGAGAGGACCCCTGGGGAACCCCCAGAGTGCAAGGACTGGAATTGGAGAGGGTTTGATTGATTTTAAATCTCTGTGTTCTGTTATGGAGAAAAGAGGCAAACCATTTTAGTACTGAGTTGGAGAGCCCCATCCTATGTTCCAGAAGGCTCAGGAGATTGTCATGTTTGACAGTGTCAAAAGTTGATGAGAGGTCGAGTAGGATTAATATGCCGGGTTTGTTCCGATCAATAATTGTAAGAGCGTCATCGACTATATGAGTGATGGCTGTTTCGGTACTGTGCCCCTGACGGAAGCCCGATTGGAATTGATCAAATCAAGAAGCTGGAATTTCTCAATGTGATTACACAGTTTTGCATGAACACATTTCTCAACGAGCTTTGCCAGAGTTGGAATGTTTGTGATTGGTGGGAAGTTATTAAGGTCTTCTGAATCAGCAGTAGGTTTTTTGAGAATGGGCAAAACCTGACCGGACTTTAAGCAGTCAGGGATCTCACCTTGAAGTTGAGAGGCATTAACAATCTTGGTCGAGAGTGGAATTAGGGACCTTAACATCTCCTTAAAGAAATTGGAGGGAAGGGGATCGTTGGAGTGATTTGAGGGGTTCAGGGTAAAAAGAATGTTGAGAATGGATGTATCGGTGAAGGTTGAAAGTCGACTCCAATAAGCACTGTTTTTGGTGGCGTGACATGCTGCAAGATGGGGCTGCGTGAGCAGGGGGAGGCTGGTAGGAATCATAGATCGATCAGGGCAGACCTTAGATCAGATTCAATCTTGTTAGACTTTTCAAGGAAGAAGGAAGCAAAGTCCTCACAGTTTGGTTGTGGACTGGAGATGAATGGCGATTGAATGGGAGTGTTATTGGATTGAAGTTTAATCAGATCAAACAGTATTTTGTGGTGATTTCTGGCCTTCTCCATTTGGCTTCTGAAGAAGGTTGCTTTTGCAGTTCTAATATGTTTGTTGTACAGATTCCTTCTCAATCTCAAAAGCTTAAGGAGTTCAATAGATGGAGAGGATCTCCATGAACGTTCTGCTGATCTCAGGTTGCGTCTGTCTGAGTTTAAGCTATCATTGAACAATGGTTTGGAGTCTTTGTTGGACTTTATTTTTAGTTGTAGGGGGGCAATTGCATCAAGAACCTTCAACATGGAGTTGTTGTAGTGCTCATTGAGTTCATGGACGTCGGACATGAACGTAGGAGGAGGCAAGGACAAATTGCTACGGGATATGAGTTCATTCAAGTTTGCATTTTGAACCGATCTTTTTCAGTGTCTCTGTTTCTTGAGTTGGAATCTTTTGGTGTTCCAGCGTTCTAGAATGAGGAAAGTGATATAGTGGTGATTCGACCAGTCACACGGGGCAATCAATTCCAGCTGAATGGAGTTAGGATTGGAGATCAAACAACAGATGAAACAACAGTAGGCCACGTGGGCTCCTGGGTAGCCACGATCTCCTCTCACTACCATACAGGAAGTTCAGATGGATAGATAATTACCTTTTGAAGACTTGATTCCGCAAAGTGAAGGAGTTACCAACTATGGAATGCAACTTGTACCTGTTGAAAGTAAGCAACATCAAACTACACATGACACACAGATATCAATTCGGCCTAATACCGACATCTATGTGAATATGTCTAGAAAGGAGGCATCTGCCAGTTCCACAAAACCTGCTGAGCTACCAGCGATAGATCGGACTGTGTTTGGCTACTTCATCGATTTTGACGATTTCTCATCGGATCTAAGTGAACTCGAGTTACCGCCAGCGCCTGTTCCCCACAAACAACAAATGTGTGATTTCTATCTTTGGCTGAAAAATACTCTACTGTTCCTAGTCCTTTGGATTGGTATAGTGACTGTCTTTTTCTTGCGCCTGAATGGACATTACCTCAGAGAACGCTCTGCAGTACAACATGTGAACTTGATCCTGAAACCGCATACATCATCACACTGTGAACAGAGGGGCCTGTCCTTAGTGAACATTACAGCAGTTCCAGTTCCTGAAGGAATAGTTTGGGACAGAGTTTCCTATGGTCCTACTGAACTTTTAAGAATACCTCATTTGTTCAAAATTTCTCTTAATGATATCATCACGTCTAGTACTCTCTCTGATGATTGGGACATTGAAACTGTGCATACTATGCTGTCTGATTTAGAACAACTGCTGCATTTTCAAATGATGAATTGTATGATGATACATCTAATTTTGGCGATGTTTTGTTACCAACACTATGGTCACCATTTTTGCATAAAGCAAGTATCCCACGTAATGTTTTTACTTACCATCAATGGGAACATTGCCCAACACCGCCTAAAGGTAGTACAACAACATTTGCACAGAGGTTTGCTTATTTTTCTGGGTTTAACACTTAAGACCAGGCCTCTTATTACTATAGGCTTGCACCTACATCTGTAAAGGAGTATATGCTTACTAACACTAAGCTGATATACTCTGCTTCCTTTATTTCCCAACTGTCTTTACAGGGTTTCGACTTTTGGAGGGACACTAAAGACACGAAATCTGTCTGGGGGACTAAAGATTGGCAGGTTCAGGGAATTGTGGCCCTATTTAGAGCATACTTCATACCACATCAAATAAGTTTCCTAAACAGGACTGTGCAACAGACTTCCTGTCTTGGGCTAGCCAAGATCAAGGATTTGAACACACCTCAGATTCCCTCACTTACACGCTTTGAGGGTTAGCAGAACTATACACTACACATTTTTGGCAACTCCGCATTCCGCATAGAACGGGAGTTGCTGGAAAACTCTGCAACGGAGCTGTTTTTTTTGTGTTCGCGCACAAAAAATGAGTTTTCGTGCACGTGGGCGTGACTTACCTTGTGCCTGCGATTGCTGACAAGATTTCCCATCCGTTCACGAGCTCCATGAGATTTGCTAGCCGCGATCGCGAACACGTCATTCGGGCGCGCCATCGGACTTCCGGCAGAAGTTTTGTGAAGAACGCGATCCCGAACATGCAGATTCTGCAATCTGGCAAAGGTTCTCTCCCAAGAAGCATCAAAACCTTCTCGAAATGACGATTTGGATTAAAAAAACTCCTCAGATTGACATTTGGCTGTACTTTTTTGTGCAAGGAGTCCTTTTTCTTCTTTTACTTTTTTTTTGAAGAGCAAGGAAGTTCCCCAGAGTCTCC
Source organism: Calotriton arnoldi (assembly GCA_963921515.1). Lineage (NCBI taxonomy): Eukaryota > Metazoa > Chordata > Amphibia > Caudata > Salamandridae > Calotriton > Calotriton arnoldi. The sequence continues at coordinate 848,024 of CAWUFW010006234.1, forward strand.
AACTTCCTGTTCCTGTCCAGTAGGCTCCTCCCGGTGCTTTGGCCATCTCCTGTTCACTTTTCATTTGGATGTGGGGCTGGAAGGATCATTCTTTGTGTCTGCTACATAATATATCATTGGATTTGAGAACTTTTGAATTTGAGATTTCACAAGTAAGTTGGAAAATTGGTGTTGTATGTTTGATTGGGGCCATGCACCTAGATTTTTTTGCACTTTTCATTGTTTTTTTAAAATGTATTGTGGTGGGTGGCCTGTAGTTTCAGTAGGGGCCTAGTTGTTTCTTTGTAAGTATTTTTTCTTCTTTGATAAAGGAAACATGTTGCACAGTTCACTACATTTTCCCCAACTTTTGAAATCAATTTGCAATATTTATTTAATTCACTAGCCCAGTAGTCTGCCAATAGGCCTTTCAGCCAGTAGGTCCAGAGCTACTCATGGGTGCATGAAACAACTGTTTCTGTGGTGTCTGTTGAATTTAAACATCATTTAGGGCATGGATGGCATTTGATTGAAATGCAAAATGTGTTTTTGTTTTGGTATTTCACTTTTTTTCATGTGTGTTAAATAAATGCCTTTGTTGGATGTGTGTGGTTGTTGTACCTTGCAAACCTTCTTAGCCCTGTGGATTTTCGTTTTTGGCTTGTTGCATTAAATCTGTGTTGTTTAGCATGCCTCCTTTGTCTGGCCAGTGTGTGAGTGTGTTTGTAATAGTGGGCCTGCATTTGCCATGGCTGAGCCTCCCTATGTGGCCAGGGGCCATTTTGTAAACTCTGCATCCATATAGGCCTGCCTGAGTTCATTGTTTTCCAGGTCTCCTGCTTGTTGTTGTTGTGAGTGACCATGTGGCTGGTGGCCATTTTGTGGTGGTAGTCAATGTGCTTTTGCCATAGGCCTGCATGTCTTTCCTTTGTTCCTCTTGGCTTATAGTTATTGCTTCTTGTTGTGGCAGCCTGGCCATGTGGCTGGTGGCCATTTTGTAAAGGCAGCCAGTGTGCTAATGCCATAGGGCTTCATTGTCTGTCTTCCCTTTCTTGTTGTTGTGGTCTGGCCATGTGTCTGTCAGCCATTTTATGAAGGCAGCCAGTGTGCTTTTGCTATAGGCCTGTATTGTTTGTCTTCCCTTTCTTGTTGTTGTGGCCTGGCCATTTGGCTGTCAGCAATTTTGTGAAGGCAGCCAGTGTGCTTTTGCCATAGGCCTGCAATGTCTGTCTTCCCTTTCTTGTTGTTGTTGCCACGGACAATGGCAGTAATATAGTTAAGGTCATGGCCGATGGTGGTTATCTCATGGTCCTGTGTTTGGCACACTGCATTAACATCATTGTTCAAGACTTTCTGAAAAAAGAAGACTGAGTCAGCAACTTACTGACCACCTGCAGAAGAATCTGCACACATTTCAGCCATTCTTTTAAAGCCCGGAAGCAGCTGAGGATCATTCACCATGATAATAGAATGCCAGTTAAAGCACTCATCCAGGAGTTGCCAACACGTTGGAACTCAACGTATTACTTGCTTGAACGTCTGTTTGAGCATTACAGACCAATAAATGAATATGTCATGCAAAGAGGGGATGCTACTGTGAAAGGCATGATCTTTGAGATTGACCAAGGGGGCCTAGGCAAATGCCTGACAGAGATGCTACTTCCTTTCGAGGTCTTCACACATGAAGTCAGCAAGGAGGAATGTACTATGGGCCAAGCTATCCCATTGTTGCATATGCTACAGGAACAGCTGAAGGGGGTGTCTGCAATTTATGCAGGTATAGAGGAAAAAAAGAAGAATATGAGTTGGTGGAGAGCTTAACCCTTCGCTTATCTGAAAATACAAGGGTGCAAAGAGGCATTGTGTCATCCAACCATTACATTTGTGCCACAATTCTTGATCTATGCCACAAACCATTACTGCACACTTTCATTCCTTTTTCAGACGGGGATGTTGCCAGCTACAAAACTTGGATAGCTGTGCAAGCCAGTCTGCTAGTAAAAGAACAGCCGGGAATTGGAGTCCCGCTCCTCCAGGGCACAACAAGTACTACAGGTCAGCCTTCAAGTTCAACTTCAGAGCCTGAGGGCAGTGCAGTTGGCTCACAGCAGCCAAAACCACCAACAACACCAAGAGCAACATCAACAACAAGAACAGGAGCATCAGCCCCAAAATCTGCACAGGAATGGTTTCTACAGGCAGGGCTTAAGTCCAGTGCTGAGGCAAAGGCAAAAGAGGGTGAGCAAAGCTGAGTACCCATGAGCATTGAGCGGATGGTCCAGGTCTATCTGGATGACCCAACAAAGGTCTACTTTGATCAAAACCCATTGCTGTATTGGGATGGGAAAAGGCGCCAATGGACAGTGCTCAGCAGACTGGCGATAAACTATCTGGCTTGCCCTGTCGCAAGTGTCTCTTCTGAGCGGGTTTTCAGTGCTATTGGTGTTGTTCTGACAGTGAGATAGACCAGTATCTCACCCCAAAACATTGAGAGGTTAACCATGATTAAAATGAATCAGCACTTTATACTACCGGATTACATCATATTTGAAGTAGCACAGCAGGAAGATGATGACGGCGACTCAGGTCATGGAAGTAGTGTGTTAGGTGACCTACTTCTGGGTGAGCCACCAGAGTTTGAGGATGAGCTCTATGACCCTGACAACTAGGCTTTCGAGTTACTTTCTTTCTTCCTTTGATTCCCCCAAAAAAGCCCCCAAAAAAGATATAGCTAAGGAATATTATTTACTTTATTATTTGAGTGTGTCACTGTCTTTCTGGTTCGAATCACAACAAATCCATCACTACCGTCTTACTCTTTTATTGCCGCATTGGAGTTGCAACTGTGTGCAGTCAATGAAGAAGTAAGTCCACTCTTCCTGACTCGCCCTAAATCCATTTACCTCAAGCCAGACATTGGATGGAGAATAGTACAACAAATGTGAAATGTGTGCCCACCTCGAGTCCCTCCGAGTCCAAACCTGACTATATATCTATCCTCCTTTCTGAGCCTAGAGGGACTGCCCCGGAAGAACAGGCAAATGATGGCATGCATTGCACGCTGACTCCGAGTGATTGGTGTTAGCTGTGCATGATGTCTACTAGTATTCTACACACAAAAAAAGTTACTCAAGTCAATGTTTCCCTTCTTTTTGTTCTTTAACAAAATTGTACTACTGCAGGCTGACCCATTGCATTTTTATCTGGACTCACTCTGGACACTACAGAGTTGGACACCATGACCATACCATACTCGCAGTCAGTCAGTAGAATCGGAGATGATTGATGGAATAACTCGGGCGTTTCATGAAGTGGCCTAAAAGGTAAACAACAACATCAGACCTACATGTCTGTGTAGTAGTGGAGGCGAGTGTGGTGGTGTGACTCACAGTGGTGCATTGATTTTGTTACTCAATTTGGAAAATGCTACTTTGGGTGGGGGGTTGGGTGGTGGGCCTGCTCCTGTTGTTGGAGGCAACTGCTGGAAACAGACATGATTTAGCCATGCCGCCTCTGAAAGTCTTCTTGTTGCACTCCTCCTTAATTTATGCAGTTTAACTTTTCTCCTTGATTTTTCAATATCCTTTTTATTTTTCCATCTACAGGCCGGCCTTTACCATGCGCTATACTTTGAAAAACAGCTCACACTTACCTTACCAAACCGCATCCGCCAGGCAGGCACCCAAGATTGATGGATGAACAGTCCAAGGAAGGACCTAGAGGAATGCGGAGATGCAACTCCCAATTTGGCAATAATTATAATATCATTTAATTTGATTCATTTTTTCTCTTCAATCATTACGACTGTGTGTGTTTTGTTGTATCCTACAGATATTTTTTAATTTTCTTTGCTATCTTTCAAAGGAAGCCTGGTACAACAACAGAACATAAAATGTATGTAACTTGGCTCTCTCTTGGGGCAGACAGGCTAAGCAATTGCATAATAATTAATAATATACTGACCTGTACTAGTCTAGTACTACACTCATCAAGTCATCATCGTGCATGCATTTCATTTTTCTCCCTTAACAGATTTATGATGGTCGGCTGTCAAGATTATGTGTGTTGTGTGTTATCCATGTGTAGTGTTTGTCTTTGTCAAACCTTTCCCTCAAATCCCCCTTCCCAACCATTCATCAAACTCTAACCCTCTTCCCCTGGGCTGTGTGAATTATATAGAGGTGTGACTAAATTAAATTTACATCAATTATTGATCACACACTTGCTGGGGCGGATGTGGTGAAAGCAACACTAACTCAAGGCAGGGCGAGGATCTTCTTCTCTCTAAGTATATATACTATAGCCCACAATCGCAATATTTGATTGCCCACCCATGCACTGTATTCGATATTCAATTTTTTTCCAGACGAACATAATCCATCCGAATATAATTGGTTGCCAGCATCGAGTCATCATCAGTCATCCTAGTTCCAGCAGTAAAGGTTACAAAGCCGCTTGTCCGCTTCAGAGCTCGAGTAGACTTCAGTTTGTAACTTGTACTAGGCTAGCCTTCAGGAATTCTGGTTTATTATTTTACTGTAGCATTGCTTATCATCATCATGTTTCTTGTTTGGCAGTCTTCTTGTGTACTGTACTTCTACTACTCGGTCCCTAGTCTCCCTCAGGTGACTGACTGTCTCATTTTCTTTTTTTCCAAATGCTACTGTCAGTGTCTACTACTACTACCACCACCATGGCACCTTCGGAAACCAAACCATCACCACCATGCAGCCATCGCTTCGGCTACGTATAAACATCAATCGCAGGTAAGAGAAGACGTTTGTGGGAGGCACAATGTATATACTATGGAAATTAATTAATTCACACACCCACACTCTTCCGAGTACATAGAGATTTTAGTTGCAGACTGCATAGACTAGGAGGAGAGACTGACAGTACTAGTAGGACAATTGAGGGTACCACATCTATCTGTTGGTGTGTTACACTATCGGCAGATTTGAATCAAAAACTGGCTGCGGCCCTGCAGCAAAGGAAACAGTGTGAAGTAAAAGAGTAACCCCCCCACAAAAGATTTACATCATATGTAAACTATAAATAATGTATTCCCCTAACAAATAAACTAACTAGAATGAAAAACCCCACAACACCTGACCCATCCCTCTCCCTAACCCCAACCAATGTCCATCATTAAGAGTCCAATGTCCATAAATTAAAATGTCCATAAAAACCTCAAGTTTTCCCCAATGTCCCATTCCCACCCACCAAAAAAAAGAAGAAAAAGGGGCAAGACGAGGGAGGTTTAGCGGCGGGCTCACCGGATCTTCCTCGCCAGGGTGTTTATCCGCTCCTTCAGGCGCGTCATCTGGAGGAGCATGCTGCACTGAAATGTCTTGTACCACTGGAGGCACCTGGCTGGAGCCCGGGGCATTGGAGGAGGCTGCTACTGCCGCCTCCTCCTCCTCCAGAACCACCAGCCACCGTTATTCATCACGGATGGCCTCCAGCTTCCGTTGCCCGGCGATGGCTGCTAACTCTTTCCTGTTGGGTTGTTTCGTTTGGGAAGGAGTAGCTATATCAAGAAAGAAAAAAGACAATTGTAACCAATACTCTTAGCAAAACAGTAACACAAAATTAATTATACACATAAAAGTATAGTGGCACAGTAGAATTAGTAAGCAGAGTACATAACATTTGTGGTATCTTCCCACTTCCTCGGCCTCTAACATTTGTGGGAGTTTCAGGCCTCACTAGGCACTATGGAGTAGACAAGTCTTCTTCTTCTCTCTCTTGTTAAGCTAAATTAACATTGTAGGCATGCCAGCTCTGTCAGCTTGCGCCCTAGACAGACATACTAGTGTCGCAGTCGCAGACTCGTGTTACTTAACTACTGTCTGCAGGTGAGGCAGCTATAGTCTACAACTACACAATTATCTAATTTTCTATTATGGTCAAACTCTGTTAAATCAATGGCAACTGCTCAATTTCACTTTCACCCTGACTACTACAACAAGACAGATGATATCTGATATCAATTATTATATATGGGACGACGTGAGGTACTATTACTACTATTGTTTGATTGTGTAACCATGCAGCCGATAGGCCATCCATGGCTGACAGGGTCGAAATGACATAGGTAGGGAGTGGGCCTCGGAGTCGGAGGGAGGCGATTGATAATGGGTGGGTATGGGTACATACATATACAATATATATGTTGTTCTTGCAAACTACTGTGAGTCAAGGGAGTATTCTGAAATACAACCTTGAATCAGAAACCTTGAAAAAAAACAGTCCTTGTTTCTTCCCAGCAATTTTTCCATTTATCATTGCATTGCTCTTCTAGCATTATTTTTTTATTCTAATCCTATTCTTCTTATCTTCACCCTTGGCTTTGCTACTCTGGCACAGTTTATTTTAATTTTACATTCTCTTCATCCAGTGACAGTCTCCACCTATGCTATGATTGAATACATCCAGGCATCCATCCATTCAAAGTAAACATGGCTATCATTCTTCTTAATCTTTCAATAAACCTTTCACCAACAACATACATTTGTCATTTTTTTAAACCACAACCCATGCGTCCTTTGAGTTTGACCCATCAAACCCCCCGGAGGATTCCTATCACCCATATAGTTTGTTTCACCCACCCAGGCAGGCATCCTTTCTTTCACCTTTCACCCATGCATCCTATCAGCCACCTATGCATCCCAGGCCCCCCTTCCTTCACCCATGCATCACTCTCTGCCAGTCATATATTGCATGGCACCTGTCCTTCCTCCTTCCATCCTTCTTTCCCTTTTCGTTCAACCCATCCATCAAGGTTGTCTGACTCTTAGTCTTCTTCATAAAACTTTCCCAGCTGAGTTAAAGTCAGATAGAAGAGGCCATTAGTTACTCAACTCCCACCGCTAATGCTATTGCTAATGCTAAGTAGAGGGTGTCTTCTTCAACCGTTGTTCACAACAACTTAGTCTCTCTCAACAGTACAGTGTACAGTACACCCTTGCAGCGAGTGTGTATCAATAAGTAAGGAATATAACTTACCACCGCCTGCCACTGCTGCTGGCTCAGCCCCTGCAGCTGCCGCATCTGCTCCCTTCAGGCTGGCGTCGCCTTCCCCACTAGGCCCCGGCACTGGTGGTTGGTACGCCTAGAAAAAACATTACACATTTCTTAGATGCCATATACGCCTCCCCCTATTTATTTTTTTTCACTAGCAAGATTGAAAATACAATACATACATACACCACACACATCACTAGTACAAGTCGGGTACTAGAGTAGAGTAGACATTATGTCCTATACTATCAAAAAATAAAATATCTGGTTGGGCATTTTGTTGGTGGCAATTTTAGAAAAGCCTCTCAAGAAGAGGACAACCCAAAGGACTGGACTCAGTGGCTAGAGCTATTGGTGAATCTGAGTTTTAAAACTTTTTAAAAAGAAAAAGAGTGGCCAACTGGGCAGACAATCGGACACGAGGTCTCTCGAGTCCTCTCTCTTGGTTGGAAAATATAATTGTGCCCTCCTCCTCCTCATACTTCCTTGCAGCCATGGTGCACGGTAATCAGTTGTTCACAATCAACTGCTGCTAATAATAATAGTACTAGGTCTAGAAGAGAAAAAGTAAAAATGCACCACTTTGGGGTGTCCAACGTGACCATCATTTTATTTACTGATTGAGTATGAGAAATAAAGTAAAAGAAAGCCTTCTAATCTCAACAAACATGCGTAGAATACCTTAGTCGGGCATGCAATCTGCACAGCAGAGTAGTAGTACTAGTAAAGGACCAATGTGTTCTCTGAGTCTTACAGTAGTACCACCAGTAGGCAAGTCCACAAAATATAAGGGGAGAGGGAAAGCTGACTGAAAAACCTGAATAAATTATAAAGCAAGCTACAGACAGACTAATAGTATTACAGTCAAAGGCAGTTAGATTGATATAAAAAAAAAAACAGACAGTAGAAATATAAATAACTAATTAGGTAGGTAATACAGAGATAACAACAATTTAGAAAGAGATAGATCAAAGAAGATTTGGTAAAAAATAGAATTGGGAAACGGAAATGATAGATCGAAAAAAATAAGGTGCAGTAAAAGTTAGGGAAATATAATTATTAATATTAAAAACAGGAGGACTTACTGGGGCCAGCTGCAAAGCCATCTGTAGAGGAGCAATCCTGGGAGGCACCTCCAGCTCCCGCCTCAGCAGACCGCTTTGTCTTCTTGCCCCTGGATACTGATCATGTTAGACATAATAAAGAGAAAAAAATTGATTGGTGTGAAACGAATAATATATATTTAAAAAATCACTCCAAAAAGATTTTTGATAGGAAACGGCAATTGCAATAAATTGACCTATCTAATCAGATCAACTAGTAGTAGTAGACTAGTATCACAGTCGTGGACCATCCTGTCTTGTTTATTATTCCACTGTTCCATTCCGATTCCAGAATCCTAAACTTAAGTAATACCTAGCCCGCCTATTCAAAAGACTTTGGAATGAATTGGCAAAAATTATGTTTGCTTCTTCTAAGTTACGATCTCATTCGCAATCATCAATGAATCAACCCCCTTTGACAGACCAATTCACTAAGTCTGCATTTATTTTAGTCCTCAAAAATGCATAGATGGACGCATGCATATTATATACACCAAATTGTTGGTTGGTTGCTGATATGCTGAGTTGCTATATTACTCACTCACTAACAAGCTACAAAAAGTTCTACTAAGGAGTGAGCAGCACGTGATGGAGGACGCGTCACGTGGACCACTAAAAAATTACTAACTAATATTAAGTAACTAACTATAGCTACCTACCACTATCTTAGTGACAGGACAAAGGAAAGGAGTCTCTCTAGTCTGCATTACCTAACTTAAGTTCTCTAACCTCTCTTACATAATCAGCCCAAGGGAGCGCAAACTTGCAAACACGTAAGATTAGTAGCTCCTTTCACCTGTCTAGAAGAATAACAATCACATACTATGAGATTTTTAAACGTAACTTACCAGCATGTAAGCAGCAGCAGCAGCATTTTTTCTATTTGGGAAAAAAATAATATTTGCAATAACAGAACAGAACACACAATGGTAATAAATTAGCTACTCACCAAACCCCACGACCTCAACACCTAGCAGGTCCAGCAGGTTGTGCTCCCGGTCCAGGATGTCGGACCACCAGTGAATCAGTTGGTTGTGGGTGCACCAGACCTCAGAGCAGCGAAACACTGCCCGGCGCACCCTCGCCCACCGGCGGTGACGCTCCTGGATCCCATAGCCGGAGCCAGGCCTGCGGCCTGTTGCCAAGGTTAAGGGGAGGTGGCGCAGCACAAAAAAATCTAGGGCAGCCACCTCCACTTTGGAGAATAAGGCCCAGGGCTGCACCCCTTCCGGGCACCGCCTTCCGCAAGTAAGGCGGCTCCTGGTCGCACTCTGATTCGTCTTAGTACTCTTAGCCATGGTTCTGGGGGGCGGGGCGGAAATAAAAATGTCGAAGTAAAAAATAAAGTCAGGAGAAGAAGTAGGGAAGAAAAAAAAAGCAAGTAATAGAAAAACAGTACAATAACGCAGCAAAAGTAGAAAAAAACGCAAAATATACACTTTGGAAGAGAGAGGGATAGATAATAAATGAAAGAGATCAGAAAAAAAGTTTTAGAAACAAAGAATTGAAAAGATATTGGGAGAATTCAAAACAGGCCCAGAATCATAACAAAGAGCAGAAAAACAAGATGGCCGCGCCCATTGGCAACCACGTGGCGAAGTTTGCGCAATATTTCCCCCCGAACATGCAATCCGCGTTGCCGAACGTCAGAAACGTCTTGCGAGCATGCGGAACAAGCAACTCTGCATGCTCACGGAGCTCCGCTTAGCGTTGCAGAGTTTTTTTACTGCTTCGAGGAGTTCCACGTAGCACGGCTGCACGAACTCCGCCCGGGCTTACAAATGTCCCGACAAAGATACGCAAATCTTTTATAACAGTTCGAGTGTCAGCCCTCCGTTGCGGCCAAACCCAAAGGAATCAAATGCACGAATCCACTGCAACCAAGATATACTTAAAAGCACTGGCGGATGTTAAAGGACTGCAGTGATCAAGATAAATACATCCAAACAGTTGATTTGAAATGTATAACTGAGTGTGGGGTGGACGTGAAACAGTTGAAGGCTTAATCTGTTGACAAATGTCACAGGAAATAACATATTTACGCGCCTGTTGGTAAAAACCACGCCACCAAAAACGTTGCTGCAAAAGGGAAATAGTCGCTGTCACTCTGACATGTGCAAAAGCAACACCTTCATGTGTGGATATGGTCAAAGAAAGTCGGCGGTCCTTGTTGGGACTCAGCCGATCCCCAAGGGAAGGAATAGTTGCGAATGGAATTTGATCAGAAGACAAGTGATATGTATAACATGAAGGGAAACCCTGGGGAAACTCTGTTCCCTCTTTCGTCGCAGATATAGCCGCTAGATTATCATCATCAATTTTAGTCATAGACCTAGTGACTGCTGCTACTGACCAAGTGGCTACTGAAGATTTGGCTGCCTCATCAGCCATAGAATTACCAACAGCGTAGGCTCCCATACGTTGATGGCCCAAAGTATGGATAACATATGTGAGTGGCAAACATTCCTTAAGAGCGGCCACTTGGACCCATAGCGTTTTATGCTTAATTGTGCTACCTTTAGAATCCCGAAAATCATTTTGTGTCCAGAAGAACAAATTGTCATTGAAGGATTGTACACAGTAAAATTAATCGCACACTACAAGTGTAGAAACATGAGGATCAGCCAATTCAAGAGCCAAAACCAAAGTATGTAGCTCTGCTTATTGGACTGTGCAAACTCCAAGAGATTGTGTGTGCACCAAAGAGGATTTAAAATCCCCATCAACAATCGTACCTGCCACTATCATGCAGGCAGCAGAATAAGCAAGTTTAGAACCAATGGCTGTCTGCGCTGCTCCATCAGTGTAAATAATGCATTTGTTATGATCAAGAGGGAGTAATGATAAAGGTGGAGGATGAACATGTTCATATTGTAAAAACTCCTGTGTTTGCAAAGAAGGGTCAAAGATAAAGTTGACATCAGCCGACGTCAAAGAACTAGCCCATTGTATCCAATGTGGATGCAAGGCTTTGGAATTTGGGACACTTGCCTTTGTGACTGCTTCTAAAGCAGGAACCGGTTAAACTATAAAAATGCGTTTACCCTGAGCCAAAGAGCGTTCTTTCAGAATCGCCATCTGGACCGCTGTCAAAATCTCTTCTGTAGAAGAGAAACGCATCTCAGCAGGAGTATACAATTGTGATTTATAAGCAATGGGGACCGTGTCCCCTTCATTGAAAGTCAAGTCAGTGAATCTTAACGCTCCTGGTACAATCCTTATGACCAAATTTGTAGAATTGTCTCATGCTAACAAGAAGTTGGTCACAAGCAGATCAGACTGCAGAGACCAAAGAATTGTGGTATGTTCTGGAAGCCAACTGGAAGACGAAAAAGAAGGTTGTATCAATAAGTAAAGAGGTTTGACATGCTGGGCATAATCAGGAATGTATGTCCTCCCGAAATTTAAAAAACTCAACAAAGATTGCAATTTTTTAAGCGTAGATGGAGGTTGCAATTGTGCACATTTCTCCAGAAAGTGGGGTGCCAACCCCCTACCTTCATTATTGAATTCATAACCAAGAAAAAGGACCGCCAAGAAGGCGATGTGAGACTTAGCAAAATTGAATTTGTAACCAAAGTTTGCAAAATGTGTGATAATGCAGTCTACACGCAAGAGATGCGGCTGTAGTTCATCATCCGTCAAGTATATGTCATCGACGTACGAGAAGGCATCAGGACCGATCTCACTCAAAAGGGACACTATCCGTGCGACAAACACACCAGGGCTATTGTTATATCCCATAGGCAATCTCGCATATCGGTGCTGATTGCCCAACTCACTGAATGCAGTCAAATCACGGCTCTCAAGAGCCAAAGAGTGGCTGAAGAAGCCGTTGGAGTTATCCAAAGTGGTTTTGTACTTTTTTTGAACTATGTTGTTCACTAACGCAGAGCAATGTGTTTTCTGAACCGCAAAGGTACGAACATGACTGTTCAAATGTCTGTAATCTAAAACTGGACGATATGAACTGTCCGGTTTCAATATCGGAAAAAGAGGATTATTCATCGATGAAACACAGGGTTCAATCACACCCTGATATTCCAATTGGGTCAAAATGTCACTTACGGATGCTTTAGCGTCTCGTTTCATTGAATACTGTGGTTGGGGCTGAGGTGTAGAACACAAGGGAATCACATGAACTTGGGAATCCTTGTCCCAACCTGCCTGATTATGATATAATGCCGGGGCCAAGGATAAAGCCCACTTTGAGGCATAAGCCATTTTATCGTCATCAGGAACATATTGTGAAAAGCTGGGTAGAATATCATCTTCCCCTCTAGGACAAAAGGGGGGGGCCAATCAACCTCCGGCAACAAAATATCATGAGAGGAAGTGATGTTTTCCCAAAACACTACTTTTACTGGGCGTTTAATATCACCTTCAATTCGGAGGATCACTTCATAAAGCCTATCAGGATGGACAACACGAGTATCAGCTGTCTCTACTGTAATAAAAGTGTCAGTTGCTTTCGCCTCCAGATGCTGGTGGAGTGTCTGCCGCACTATGGTAACCTCCACTGCGCCGTCGAGGAGGTTACTGCCCAACTCCTGTCGAGGAACAGGGGTCTCACCGTCTGAGGCATACTTTGCATACTTTGCAGTCAAAGCGGCAACTTTTGTCTTCTGAAATTGGGGTCGATATTGAGGTGGTTCCTCCTGCTTGACTTTTAGATCAAACTGGTGCTGCGGGTCACATCTAGCTTGCGCAGACTCGCCTTGTCTGCGATCCTGACATCCTCCCTCGCCGAACTGTTGATCCAACGATTCCTGAAAAGAATGAGAGAACGAGGATCAGGAACCTGGAACCTCTCAGGTGTCTTAATTTTAGAGCGGCCATGCAAATCGTATCTATGCTCAGAAGCGTCAGATGGAGGTGAGCCTGCACGTGAACCAGGCTTCTGTTGTTGCTGCCGCTGAATCTTGTTCCAAGCCTTTTTAGGAAAGACTAGACGACCCTCCTTTTCAGGGGTGGGGGTTACTTTGTGCCTGTGTAAATGGTCGAATCCCCAAGCTATTGCGACCAAAAGAGGTATACACATCTGCAATAATAATCGGCAACTGTTGCTGCCAATCCACTTCTGCCACCGCCGCTAGGCGTTGACGTACTTTTAAGCAAACTGCCTCACCTTTAATGTTGGCCAGCATCATATCAGAGACAATAGGTAACATTCCCACTAACTTCATCCCCAAAAATTAAGAGCTGGACCAGCCCCGTGTTCATCCTGTACTTTTTTCAGAATGTTCGGTAGAACACTCATGGAGGGGGTGCCATAGCACAGCGTATACACTGAAGCAAACACCGTTCCCCAGGTGGTACAGTCGGCTAAAGCGGGAATCAGACCACTCGGCAAACTCATTGTAAGGATCCTGTGTTTTTCAAAAGGAGTTGTGTGTAGAAAAACAGCCTTGAGTTGCTCAAGTTTTTGTGCCAGCAAAAATGGCAAGTCATCACGGTTTTGAGGACGTTTGTCCATCACTGAGTTAATCATGACGGGACTAATGACCAGACAACTGCTGTGTTCTGGTGCCGGAGGAGCAGCTTCAGCTGGAGCCACATGAATGGAACGTGACATAAACTGTATGACACTTCTGTGTATGTGAATCAATGATGTTTGTAACTGACGTAGCTCTGCGAGTGTAAGATTAGGATAATTCAGATGTGGTGTAAAGCCGGCCAACACAGGCCAAGTGGCCTCATCAATAGATAAGGGACCCATCCGAACAGCAGTAACAGGGTGAGGAAGGGTGCCATTAAACCAAATGGTATGCTCCCAGGCCATCAACGGAACTTCAAGTAATGCATAAGGACGATAAGCCGCCGGAACAGCAGCTCAGGTATATTCATGCAACAGATTATCATTCCCATCCACCGGGGGGAATGTAACCCAAGAATAAAAGACTTTGAAGGGAAAAGCCGGTTCCGCTTCAAGAAAAAAATAATGTTAGCCCCTGCATTGGGGAATCCGTGTTCAGTCAAGAAAGCTGTAACCGCTGTGCGCTTATGTGCTGCAATAGCGACCGGTTGTGCCATGTTTATAAAGACAGGTAGAAAGAAACAAAGAAAACGGTAGCGCAAAATAGGGTACGGAAAAACCTTTTAAATTTCAAGCTTGAAAAACCTATAAATATACAAATATAGGAGGCTAAGGCCCCCACCACGGACTACACCGGGAACCGGTAAGAGGGTATTGTGGACAAGCACAAGCGCTACTCAGGGGTCTCGTGAATAAGTACCAGACCAAACGTTGGGCGCCATGTTGAAGGGATTCTGCTCAAAAACAGAACTATGCGCAGGATTGTAGGACCTTGGTGTAAAGGGCCTGAGTCATCCTACCACCTTAGTACCCATAAGCCCAGGACCAACTAGCTATAGTGTCTCACTTGCTCTCCTACTCACTCACAGAGAAACAAATGATTAGACACCCCAGAACACAACACTCAGATCTCTCAGAAATTGCAGTAACAAGACACACCCTTTTGCCCTCACTCTTGTACTTGTCCACAATAAAATCTGACAGAGACACGAAATAGTTTAAAATATTTATTTTAACTAACGTGCCTTAACATGCAGTATACGTGCCACAACAAGCAGCAAAATGCATAGTACAAATACAGTCAGCATAGCAGGTATTCCATATATCATGAAAGCGGATGTCATAATGGAAAAGACAATATAGCCTGACCTCCCTCCCCTTGCTAAAAGGCAGTATTATTATATTTTAGAAGATCTCTGTGCTTTGTCAGCAGACCCCATATCTTAGCCTATAGATGGTAGATCTACATCATAGGTGCTGTCTCACTCTTCTCCCTGGAAAGGCCCCTCTCCAAGTGTGTGCTACATATTCATGTATTCTAAAAAGACCAAAGTATGTTGTCCAAACAACAGCTGCATCAGTATGTTTTGTCTAAGGGCTAAGGCCTGGCCAGAACATAATAACAAGGGGCATTGTTGTTTGACCTTGCACATAATGTTCAGTCAAAATCCCAGGAACATGCAGAGAGTGAACACAGCGATGGGTTCTCATGTGAAAACACCCATAGAAATTATGGCCAAAAATAAAGACGTGTAGTAACGTGTGCAAAGCAGCAGGCAAGCTGCAGCGTGCTCATGTTAACTTAGTGAAAAGGACAATGTCCCTCTGGGCCACGTGACAATAGCATCTTTTTCCGTTTTCTACATATAACATGTTTTTAGTTGTTTTTAGACACTGGTTTTATGACAATGTTTTTATGCTTTTTAGCAGGCTTATTTTAGCATTAGTTGACCTTGTCGACCTTCAGATGAGGAGTGGGTGTTATGTTTCCTAACCTAGGCCTAAGTAGCAAAGCGACTTTTTACCTACATTTGTCCTACGTTACTCTGCATAAAGGTTCTAGAAATTGCCTTTTACCCAGTAATGTGGTGAAGAAATATCAATTGGTTTCCTTGAAACTAGCCTCATTTATTATGCATGAAGATTCTTATCATGATATCTTAACTCCCCTGCACATGACGTACATAACAGGATTAACATACTCTGTACAAAAGTCATCACTATCTTCATCCTCGGGCGACAGGGCTACTTTGCATAGTTACAATTATTGATTTAGGCGTATCACATATTTGTACTCACAACATATTGATTGTGGTAGAACCCCAAAGGCTACCTTTTTGGTATAATAGAACCACACCTTCACTTGGTAAATAGAGGAGACGCTTCTACACTGACATGGAGGTTTCTGCACGCTGAAACTTCAAAACGCAGTGGTCTGAAATCCCTTGTGGGGTGTCCAACTCGTGACCACGGTGGGGTCCTTCATTTTCTCCCATCAGGTAATAGGGTTGGCTCTTTCCTAGGGGATTCTTGGCTTCACACCCACAACATACATGCTTGGTACACTTAAGTACACTTAGGTAGGGTTTGCATTGTAGGAGTATGCAAAGATTACTGTATATGCCTGCATATATTCATTGCTTTAGCACCATGGTGGAAATCTATCTACTGTTCACGCTTTTAGTGCTTGTAATCTCTTACGTCTGCTTCTGTCCACTGATTGTTGCAGTACATATGTCTTGTACTAGAATGACAATAGTTCAATAAATGCTTTTTAAAAAACGTCCGCAATGTTTATTCTATGTATCTCTCTGAGACTAAGTGAGCACGATTGACTGAGCGAAATGTACTGTGCTGTTTCCACATCCCTGAAGGGTCAAAGGTTGTCATGTTCGATTGTTGCCAGAAACTATTCGCTCCTTGGTAAGGTTAGGACGCTTATGGTGGCTCTGTGAGCTAGCTGGTCTATAGGCCTACATATCCTGCGGGGGTGCCCGGAACCAGTCTTGGCACCAAGCCCTTAGTTTATGTTGTCCAATAAATGCGCAGATCCTATATATATATTATTAGGAACTACACAACATTAGTGTCCAACACTTTACCCCAATAGGTTTAGATTGGAGTGGTATAGTAAATGTCACACCTTTAGTGGCCAACACTTTACTCCAGTATGGTTATATTTCCCCTTCAGTGTCCAAAACCTTCCTCCAATATGTTTAGATTAGAGTGGGAATAGTAAATGACACCATTTTAGTGCCCAATGCTTTTCCCAAATTGGTTTAGATGGGCGTGGGAATGGTAAATGTCAATTGTTAGTGTAAATATTATGTGATCATTATTTAGAACCATGTGCTTTATGTGTTTTAATTAATTTATGTGATGAACTGAGTTTGTTTTTAGTTTCTTGGTTGGTGACGGTTTCATTTTTTATTTAAATAATTTAAATATAATTCTATAATCTCAGTCTTCATTAATATTGGGATTTGCTTTCATTTTTTGCCTGATGTAATCAAATATTATATAATATATATATGCGTGTATATATATATATATGTATATATATATATATATATATATATATGACAATTAAACAGGATTCAGGAAAATAAGCTTCATCAAGCCGCAAGGCGAAACACGTCACAATTGATTTATGACGGAATAAATCGACTTATTTTCCTGAATCCTGTTTAATTGTCTCTGAGAGCGCGAGTGATTTGTCTTGGTATTTTGTATTGGATTATCGGCTGCTCTGCCGACTCTGGCGCCACCTCCCACGGGACTCCGGCTTCCAGCAGGAGCATCTGGTTTTGTGGATATATATATATATATATATATATATATATATATATATATATATTCACTGAAAAAAGCATAGGTTTCAGGGACGTTATAGTTAGAAATTAGCATTTAAAAACCTTAGAAATTCACTGAAAAAACCACAGGTTTCAGGGACGTTATAGTTAGTTGGACATTTTACTCGTACAAAACCAGTGAAATTCGGCCGTCATAGTTAGCTCAGCTAACTATAACTCGCGCCCTCGCAATGCACTGCTGATGACGTCACATATTACATCATTCATGACATGGTCAGTGACATCACTGATGACATCTCAAATGACATCACTGATGACATCATCCAGTGACTGTGTGTTTCTGTAAAGTTTAAATATGTTTTATATATATATATATGCGAAGGTGTATTGAAGAATGAGTGGGTGTATAAGTGTCTGAATGGATGACTTAGTAGGTGCGTGACTGTCTTTATAAGTGAGTGATTAAACGTGTCTTACTGAATGCATGGGTTAGTGACTAAACTGTGTAAATGTCTGTATCAGTCTGTCAGTTGGTGTGTAAGTAGTTGCATGGGTTGGTGAGTAGCTAAATGAGTGTCTATATGGGTTACTGATTGGTTGTCTGAGTATCTGTATGGGTGCCTGAGTAGGTGTGTGGGGGGGGTGTGACTCTGTGCATAGATGTGTGAGTGGATGATTCACTGGGTGTGTGGGTTCAAGAGTGCATCTGTGAAGGGCTGTATGGGTGTGTTGGTGAGTGTGTGTATGGGTGTGTTGGTGAGTGAATGGATGCCTCAGTGGTACATGTGTGAGTAACTGCATATGTGAAAGGCAGTATATGTGAGTGTTGGAGTGTATAAATGACTATATGTGAGAGTGAGTGATTGCGAGAGTGAGAGTGGCTGTATGGATCAGTGTGTGCTTGTATTAGTTATTGTATAAGAGTGTACGTATGTGTTAGTATATTTTTTTTTTTTTTTTTTTAGTGTTTTATAGAGCGCGAACTTGACCCGTGAGGGTATCAGAGCACTTTACACGGTATACAGAGGTGAACAAACAAAAAGTCTAAAGTGCAGAGATATACAAAAATATACAAAAACGGTTGGCATGGGGCAGGGGTGCTGGGAACATGGGGAAAAAGGGGATACAAGTTTATGGTTACAGTTATAGTTAGAGTCAGTAAAAACAGAAGCCCCACATTTTCTCGGCGGGGTGAATTGGTGATCTGAGGAAGAAGCGATAGCCTTAGATTCGTCGGGCACATTTTGGTGGTTGAGGGCAGGTCTTAGACGAGGAATTTACCCATGAGGAAAGTTTTGGCCTCCTTCTTGAAACGTGCTAGAGAAGGGATTCTTCTGATGGTGGGTGGGAAAGAGTTCCAAATTCTTGGTGCTGCCCCGGAGAAAGCCCTATTGTAGGTTCTTTTTTCTGAAAACGGGCAGGTTGGAGCAAGAGGTTACTAGCGGACCGGGAGTTTCTGCTTCCTCCAGATACCACTAGTTTCTGTGCCAGATAAGCAGGGAGTTTGCGTATAGAGCCTTGTGTGTAATGCATGCCAGTTTCAGCTGTATTCTGGCCTCTAGAGGGAGCCAGTTCAGCGCTTTCATATGTGGAGAGATGTGGTCGAATTTCCTGATGCCGGTGAGTAGTCTGGCGGCCGCGTTGAGGCAGGCTTTTAGAGGTGCCAAGGAGATCTTGGGTAATCCCGTGAGGGTGGAACATCCATATTCCAGTCTAGAGATGACTAGTGCTTGGGCTGCCATTTTTAAGTCAGGAGCATCGATGAAAGGTTTCAGCTTCCACAGGTATCTCAGGTGGAATCTGGCTGATTTAGCCATCGAGTTAATGTGGTCTCGCATGTTCAGGTTACAGTCGAGGATTATGCCCAGAGATTTGGCAGAGTCCACAATGGTCGGCGGGCAGTTTAAGGCTGTGATGGCCTTGATCCACAGCTGAATCTCCGGGTTGGCTTTGGAAGGGGAGATTAGGAGAAATTCAGTTTTCTTTGCGTTGAGTTTGAGTTGGTTAGCGGCTAGCCATTGGACAGTCAGTTTCAGGGTCTCGTTCAGGGAGAGGACCTCCTCGAGCGATGTAATATTGATGTATATTTGGGTGTCGTCCGCGTACATATGGTAGGAGATGTTGGCGGTATGAAGAACTTCGGTGAGTGGCTCTAAGTAGAGATTAAAGAGGGTGGGGGACAGGGTTGAACCTTGGGGGACTCCAACCGTGACCGGGGTGGGAGCTGATAGGTTGCCGTTAATGAGGAATCTCTGAGATCGGTTGTGGAGGAAGGACCTGAACCATTCTAGGACAACGCCAACCAAACCCATCCTGAGTTTGAGGCGTTCGAGTAGATTTGCATGGTTCACGGTATCGAAGGTGGAGGATAGATATAAGAGGATTAGAAGGCAGGTTTTGCCTTGGTCTAGGGCTTGGAGGGCGTCGTCCACGATGTGGAGCATAGTAGTTTCAGTGCTGTGCCCCGGTCTGAATCCAGATTGGAAGTCATCAAGTAGGTGGAAGTTGTTGATGTGCTGACTTAGTTGCTGTTGTACACACTTCTCCAATACTTTGGCTAACAGAGGGATATTGGTGATAGGTCTGAAATTGTCGGGGGAGGCTGGATCCAGCGATGGTTTTTTTAAAATAGGAAGGACTTGGCCGGCTTTCAAGGGGTCCGGAATCGATCCCTGCTGGAGAGAGGCGTTGATTATTGCAGTCCAGCAAGGAACAATGGATTGGGAGGCAGCAGCGAGGCAGTTGGATGGTAGCGGGTCATTAAAGTGGTTGTTTGGGTTTAAGGTAGAGAGGATTTTAGAGATGGAGTCTTCGTCATAGTATTCGAAGTTGGTCCAGTGTGCTTGGTTTTTAGGTGAGGCCAGTGGGGGTAGTGCGTAAAAGGGGGGCAGGTCCGGAAGGGGTTGAGAGTAAGTGGTGGTACTGAGTTCAATTCCTAATGCCGTGATTTTATCAGCGAAGAAAGAGGAGAATTCCTCCGACGATATTAGAGACTTGGGAGATTCTTTCGGTGTTTTAGCCAGTTTATTTGATTGGTGTTTGACCAGTTCAAAGAGCTTGCGGGGTCTATTCTTGGCATTCCCCAATTCCGATCTGAAGTATTCTTTTTTGGAGTTGAGGATATGCTTGTTGTATGAGTTTCTCGCCTGGCGGAGAAGTTTTAGATGCGTAGCAGAGGGGTGCTGTCTCCAGATTCTTTCAGATTGCCGTAGGGATCTCCTCTCCAAGTTGAGGAAACCAGGGGTTTCTGTCTTTGATTTGTGTTCTTTTTAGTTTTAGAGGGGCAAGGTCGTCCAGAATGTTTGATATAGACGCCGAGTAATGTTCATTTAGGTCACTGACCGTAGTTATGTGCGAGGGGGGGGAGGTCAAATTTGCAGCGAGCCTCCAGTTTCATAAGGTCAAGGTTCTTAGTGTCTCTGATCCAGCGTTTGGGAATCACCGGTTGCAGTGTCTTTGTCTTGTGGGTCCCAGGTACCACGAAGGAGATGGTGTGGTGGTCAGACCAGTCACATGGGTCTATGGAGATAAGCTTGACTGAGGATTCCTTAAAAATGATCCAGTCAAGGGTGGCCCCTTTTGAGTGAGTTGGCAGAGAGCAGGCTTGAGTCAGTGCTTGATCAGTTAGGAGGTCTTTGATGGCGTTGACGTAGGGATCTTTTGGGTCATTCCAGTGTAGGTTGAAATCACCAAGGAAAATCTCTTTGGCATTGGAGGAAATCTTAGTTGTGATGATTTCCAAGAGGTGATCGGTGAAAGAGTCGTTCGAACCTGGGGGGTGGTAAAAGATGTGCAAGTTGCAAAGATGTAATGAGTTGCTGCAAATTGAGAGTGCAAGGTATTCGCAGGAGTCAGTGGTGTCCGCCAAGAGTTCCGTGACAAGGAGGGAGGATCAGTAGATGTAGGCGATGCCTCCTCCTTTCCTGCTAGAATGTCTGTCCAGTCTAGCAATGCTGTAGTTGGGAGGGACTAATAAGTCCAGGCAAGGGGAAGAGTATTCATTGAGCCAAGATTCTGTTAGTATAGCTAGGTCTAAGTTTTTGTTCAGGATGAGGTCAGCAATGTCCGCGGCGTGCTTAACTGCCGAACGGCAATTGATTAAGAGACCAGATAGGGGGGTGTCTGGGGGAGTGACAGGGGTCTGGGCGGACAGGAATACAGGCGCAAGGTTGCTTTTAACCACACTTCTGTTATGGAGGGTAGCTGGCCTGTTGGGGTTGATGGTGACTGTGCTGATGGGGTGTTCAGGGCTCCTATCTAGTGGGCGAGGGATGGCTTAGACAGAGTTGTGGTCTTGGAGGATGGCTAGGATTTCGTTTCCCGTGAGGTCTAGTGGATTAGAGGTGGCAGTGGTAGAGTTGTAAGAGAGTGCAAGAGCTCGGGATTGCTCCTCTGAAAGGTGGCATGGGTGTTTGCGCGGGCGAAGTTGTCTCAAAGGCAGCGGAAGAGGGTGCTTGGGAGGCTCGGCGATCTGTGGGGGGGAGGATTGAGGTGGTTTGAGGTTAGCAAGGGAGAGTTCGGCAAGGTGAACGAGGTTCATAAGGTCCAGAATGGAGCTATGGATGCTCTGGGTTAGTTTAGCCGCTCTGGAGTGCAGAATTTCGAGATCAATATAAGCTGGGGGTGCTAGAGGGCAGGGGGGCAAAGGTTCAGGCGCAGTACAGGTGGCATGTAAAGGTGGAAGGGGAGAGAGGTTGGCTTGAGCCGACTCTAGGGTCTTTGGAGGGGTACCAAGCTCGCGGATTTGGTGGATGGCTGGCGGGGAGGAGATCAGGGGTCTGGGGGCGACTCTGTTGGAGGTGCCTGGGGACGAGCTATAGTGGTTAGGGTGATCAGTGTTGGGAGCCATTGGAGGGCTAGTTTGAACTGAGTCCGGGGTCTTTGGGAGCGTATTAGTCTCCCAGTTGGTGGGGGCGCTAGGTGGGAGGGGATCAAGGGTGTGGGGGAGAGTCCGTAGCCGGGGTCCGTAGACATGCTGAGGGGGATAGGACGAACTGCGATGGAAGCCATTGGGGGGGTATGCGGGTGGCTAGGCACCATAGGCTGGCAGGATGGTGGGTCATTGGTGCGGGTGTTAGTTACCCTATCCGTGTCGTGCAAATGGTTTCTGAGGAGGGTGAAAAGGTCTGCAAATTTATTAAGGTTATTGGTTGAGGCTTGGATCAGAACAATGCCATTTTTGTAGAGGGTGATGGTGAGGTCCACTCGCAGGGTAGAGGAGGGAGCAATAGTGAGTTTGGTGCCATATGGAATGTTTCTGGTTGAGCGAACGTTAAGAAGGTGCGCCAGGGTTTTGCGCCAGGTGGCGGTTCTTCTGGAATAGAAAATAAGGTCATTTATGCAAATGTCACTGTCCGCGTTGAAGCGCAGGTCGGATATCAGCGTCTCAGGGTGGCTTTTTAGGGTGGCGTGCTTGAATGATTTAGCAGCGGTTTTGGAGAGGTTGGGGGGGTAGACCAGAGTATAGGAGTTTTCCCCCGACCACGCCAGGTCAGGACGTGACATGTTGGTTAGGGAAGGGCACTAATATGGGTAAAAGGGTAAAAAGACAGTGGAGGGGATGAGTCTCCCGGTACACAGGCGAGATGGAGCTATGGTGATTGAGGCATGACTCACAGGAGTGTTTCTCATTAGTCAGCAGGTCGGGACGGCATCTTGGGCGCGCTTCGACATTTCAGCTGGGCAAGAAGTGTAGAAGTCTTCCAGGAACCTGATATTAAAGGAGGTCTTAAGGTGAGCAAACAAGAGTCAGGAATGACACTGGTGTAGTTGACACCATATGAGGTTGTGCCTGCAATTTGAAAATTAGGTGAGTCTTCAGGCACAGCAATGTAACTGTGATGTTACAAAGGAGAGATGTAAACAATAAAGTTTTCAGCCAATAAAGTTTTGAGGCAGCGCCATCTTAAGGTCAGGCACTGTGAAGCGAGTCGAGGATGTCTTGGACCGTCGCCATTTTGGAGTCAGGCATTGATCGGCATAAAGTATACAGGCAAGTTGTACAGGGACTTAGTAGACCAGCACACACTCAGGGGGCAGTAATGCACTTCATTTTAGGGGAATTTGCAGAGCTGCCTCATTAGCGGTGTGGATTCAGGAGCAGTAGCGGTGAGAAATGACCTGAAATGAACTTCAGGGCACCGCCATTTTAATAGCTTGGGAGTTTTGGCCCGGGACCCTCTAAAGAGTTAAAAATGTCTCGGCGACGATAGAACGTACCTGGCCCGCGTTTTGAAGCGTGCGTAGGCGGAATCCTCGTCTGACTCTGCCTCCCGTGTGAGTAGGACTGTGGGCGGCAGCATCAGAGGCTCGGCGCCATGGCAAGCGGGCGCCGGGAAGGATAGCTGCTAAAACAATGGAGGAGGCAACAATCAGCACCCAGGCAGCAGCGGAATGCCAGGGACCGCCGCAGCACAAGTGCGACCTCTAAGGAGACGAGCAGGCGGCCGTGGTCATCAGCTGCAAGCAGGCGCCAGAACCGGAGAGAGAGCCAATTCCTTCTGCTCACCGGTCGGCACCAGGCGGGCAGTCGAGTCGGCCCCAAACCATCTCGGCACCGCAGTCGGGCTCCAGCCTGGACCCCAACGTCTTAGCTTCTTAGCCGCAGACCTGAGAACCGCCGTCGGGCCGTATGGGGCAGTGGGGGAAGCCCTGCAAATGGCGTCCAACTCCTGGGGTCGCCCACGGACATCGGATCTCAGGAGGCAGGCGACGGTCGCGATGGGGGGGTCGTCCTTCCAACAACAATGTCTCGAAGTCACCCACGGTTCGACAAGCTGGCTCTGCAGCCCAACGATGCCTCGAACAGCGAAGGGGGTCCCAGGCAGCGAGGGTGCAGAAAAGAACTCCGGTAGCAGTCGCTCGTCAGTATATGTTTGAATAAGTGAGGTGGTGTGTGTATAACTGTATAGGTGAATAAATGGGAGTATGATTGATTCTTTGCATGACTGACTAGGTGTGTGAGTAACTCTATGGATGAGTGGCGGTGTGTGAGTGTCTGTATAGATATGTGAGTGCATGTGATAATGCTGTATTGATGGTTGACTGCATGTATGAGTGACTGTATGGGTGAATGAGTGGATGTGTGTGTAGACCTAGTAATTAGTGAGTGGGTATGTACTAACTGGTATTGGTGTGTCTATGGTTTCGAAAATGGTAGTCTTCATTTTAGAGTGGGTGTATCAAAGGTTATATTAGGGTATGGGGAGGTGCATCAGATTATCACATGGATGATGTCATCAGTGATGTCATTTGAGATGTCATCAGTGATGTAATCAGTGATGTCACTGACCATGTCATGAATGATGTAATATGTGGTGTCATCAGCAGTGCATTGCGGGGGCACGAGTTATAGTTAGCTGAACTAACTATAACGGCCGAATTTCTCTGGTTTTGTACGAGTGAAATGTCCAACTAACTATAACGTCCCTGAAACCTGTGGTTTTTTCAGTGAATTTCTAAGGTTTTTTAAATGCTAATTTCTAACTATAACGTCCTTGAAACCTATGGTTTTTTCAGTGAATTTCAAAGGTTTTTTAAATGCTAATTTCTAACTATGCCTACAAAGGTAGGACATGTGAAGAAAGAGGAAGAAAAGCGCAGAAAGAAGCAAGACAAATGCAGAAAGAAGCAACAGAAGTCCAGAAAGACGAAGAAAAGTGCAGGAAGAAGCAAGAGATGTGCAGAAAGAACCAACAGAGGAGCAGAAAGTCCTCCTGTGCCCCCAACTTTTTGCTCAAGGGTACTGGTGGTAACTGACTCGGACTAACCGGCCCTAGAGCCAGTGCTATGCTAAAAGACACTTAGAATACAGTGAAAACACCTACGTACACTAGGGAACACTATACGTTGGGGTACCCCTGTGATTAGCATGACCTCCTCTGTATTTGCCATGAGTTAGTGCCTGGGTCATTGCAAGAGTACATGAGTAGTGACTGGATGATTAGAGTACTGCAAGAGAGTGCATGATGAATTTATAAGTGCTTGGGTTTTGGCGGAGTGATTGGATAAGTACATGGTGCTGACTGGTTGATTGGAGGAGTGCATGGGTAGTGACAGGGCAATGGCTGACTGCATGGGCAGTGCACAGGTGATTGTAGCAGTGCATGTGTTAGTGCCTGGGTCATTGCATGAGTACATGGGTAGTGACTGAATGATTAGAGTGCTGCAAGGACAGTGCATGGTGAATTTATAAGTGCTTTGGTTTTGGCGGAGTGATTGGATAAGTACATGGTGCTTGCTGGGTGATTGGAGGAGTGCATGGGTAGTGACAGGGCGATGGCTGGACTGCATGGGTACTACCTGGGTAATTGGAGGAGTGGATCAGTAGTGTGTAGGTGGTTAGAGGTCTGCATAGGTAGTGCTCAGGGGATTGTAGCAGTGCATGTGTTAGTGCCTGGGCCATTGCATAAGTACATGGGTACTGACTGGATGATTAGAGTACTGCAAGGAGAGTGCATGGTGAATTTATAAGTGCTTGGATTTTGGCAGAGTAATTGGATAAGTACATGGTGGTGAATGGGTGATTGGAGGAGTGCATAGGCAGTGACAGGGAAATGGCTGGACTGCATGGGTAGTGCTCAGGGGATTGTAGCAGTGCATGTGTTAGTGCCTGGGTCATTCCATGAGTACATGGGTACTGACTGGAAGATTAGAGTACTGCAAGGAGAGTGCATGGTGAATTTATAAGTGCTTGGGTTTTGGTGGAGTGATTGGATAAGTACATGGTGCTGGCTGGGTGATTGAAGGCGTGCATGGGTACTGACAGGGCGATGGCTGGACTGCATGGGTACTACCTGGGTAATTGGAGGGGTGAATCAGTAGTGTGTAGGTGTTTAGAGGACTGCATGGGTAGTGCTCAGGGGATTGTAGCAGAGCATGTGTTAGTGCCTGGGTCATTACATGAGTACATGGGTACTGATTGGATGATTAGAGTACTGCAAGGAGAGTGCATGGTGAATTTATAAGTGCTTGGGTTTTGGCGGAGTGATTGGATAAGTACATGGTGCTCACTGGGTGATTGGAGGAGTGCATGGGTAGTGACAGGGCAATGGCTGGACTGCATGGGTAGTGCTCAGGGTATTGTAGCAGTGCATGAGTTAGTGCATGGGTCATTGCATGAGTGCATGGGTAGTGACTGGATG
The DNA here is from genome assembly GCA_963921515.1 of Calotriton arnoldi. Taxonomy (NCBI): domain Eukaryota; kingdom Metazoa; phylum Chordata; class Amphibia; order Caudata; family Salamandridae; genus Calotriton; species Calotriton arnoldi. Next base: position 874,401 of record CAWUFW010006234.1, read on the forward strand.
ATTAGAGTGCTGCAAGGAGAGTGCATGGTGAATTTATAAGTGCTTGGGTTTTGGCGGAGTGATTGGATAAGTATACACATGTCACATCAGGCCCCGCCCCCTCCCTTCACCACTGTGCAAACGCACCCCCTGGCAGGTTTTAAGTTGGGGGATTAATTCTCCTTGAATCCTGAGGGTCCCTTGGGGCCAACTAGCCCACCAGGTACCTCCAGATTTAAAATGTATGTCTGGTAATGCGGGCCTGCGATGCGATATTAATATTGCCGTTCAGTATTTTTCACATGTAAAAGAATCCTTATGATGCGTTACATGCTTTATACTCACATATCACAGCTGTTACTACTTTGAATTTTCTCAGAGTATTTATCATGCAATTACAACTGGTTGGCACGTCTTAATCCTTATGAAAATCCCTAATAAAAATTGTGTTTTCTAATGGAACGGCAGCCTAAGTGTACCTTTGTTGATTTTACAATTTCCCTGGTCATAACCCCTTGCCTTTGAAGGGCCCAAACCCATCCACTTTTCCATTAGTTCCTCTTTACACATATGTACTTGTTTTTAAACAATACATACATTTAATCAATCAATATATGTTATTTGTTTCAGCTAAAGCCATACAAAAATAAATAAATACACCTCTAACAAAATAGACCAGCAATTACATTCAAAGTCAACATAATGTAGGAAGCATCAGTGAAAAATATACCTTCTAAGTTACTCCGTAAGTATTAAGGCATTGCCGCTCTACAGGATCTTGTATAATCCTTTCATAATAGGGGAAGAAGGAGCTCCTTCCTTAGCTGCAAGGTTTTAGTGCAAAGCAGAATAAAATGTGCTAATGTCGCTCGGCCCCCTAATTCACACTTACAGGTTCTGTGCAGTCCTTGTTGGTGGTCCATTTTTAGATCGAGCTTCGATTGACCTGTTATTTATCTGTTCAGTGGGGTTTGGCAAACCCACCTATTGCCATTGATTACTATCTGTGGCATTCAGAAATTCTAGCTTCTTATTGGTGTCTTTCTGTCAAAGTCCCTCCTTTGTGTGTTCAGTTCTCTTTCCATCGATTTCACTCTGAGAACATTTTAGTTGGCCATCACACAGTACACAGGTGATGGCCTCTTCTCTCCTCCCATCTGGCTATTGCAGGTCAGTCGTTGTTTTTTTTTGTGTAGTTTTATATAGCGCGAACTCAACCCGAAGGTATTGGAGCGCTTTACAAGAGCACCAGTTACGTAACAGACGGACACATTCATTTTTGGGTAGGCACGGGGCGACACGTGCTTTATGTTCCTGCTTTTTTTTTACTTTAAAGGTCAGCGTGGCGCCCGCTTCAGGGACTCCGCGCTTTATATTTCCGCTTTTTTTTTAACATTAAAGGTGAGCGCAGCGCCAACTTCAGCGACACCGCGCTTTATGTTTCTGCTTTTTCTTTAGAGCTCAGCGCGTTCAGTTTCTGTTTTTTTAACTTTATAGCTCAGCGCGGTGCCCGCTTCGGGGACACCGCGCAATGTTTCCACTTCTTTTAATTTAACTTTAAAGATAAGAGCAACGCCTGCTACAGTGACACCGGGCTTTATGTTTTAACTCTTTTGTCTTTGCCAATCCTCTGGAATATTACTTGATGGACACGCCATTCACCCAATGCCTGAAGGGGGAGGCCAAAGGCTTGCAGGTTGTTTTCCACACATGCCACCCAGCTGTAATTGATTTTTTGGATAGACTGCAGTGGCTCCAGGAAGACGGCCAGTGAGTTTCGCCATGCTAGTCTGCTGGGTGCTCGAGCTCTCCGCCGTGGCTCATTTTTAAATATTACATCGCAGAGTTCTGCAGTTGGTGGTTTGAATAAATCATAACGGCATTATTGCACAATTAAAAAACTTGTTTAACAGAAGTCTGGAATTTTGCCAACGGTAGGAGCTTTCTCCCTTGCAGGTAGGTGAGGTTTGAAATGAAAATGGGACACACAGACTCTGGGGGGGGTTTTGGAAATGAAGAAACCTATTTATATATATCTAATCTCGACACTGTGTTCTTTTAAATGGTGTCAGTACACCTCCCGCCCTGTTTGTTTCACCCCCTCCCCAGCCTCTCTCATGCCCTGCTTTCACATCCTCCCAGTCCCCACAAACCGTTGCTCCGTCAGCGCTGCCACCAGTCTGGTGGCGTCCTTTCAAAATGCTTAACTCCACAGACGCCTTAGCGAACCACCCTCACACCGTTGTGCTAAGTTTTCTACAGTGATTTCAATACTTTTCTTAACTATCTAGCTGAGTATTTATAGCTCTAACGTATGGCGAGGTTGATTCTCTTAGTTGAGGCTCTACGCTGCAGATGCTAGACAAGTTCCTAGGAGCCAGGTCTAACTGCCCGAGGACATGCATAAAGTGACTCTTGTTGTCCCCTGCCCTGCAGGCTCACACTACCCTCCTGCATTTTTGCTAGGTGTTTTGTTGCACATGGCGGGGTGTTGCCAACCTCACTGTAGCAGTGGTACATACTGATGTAAATTTTCGCAAATGATGGCACTTGGTGAGCACAGCTGATGGTCTCTGCCGTCCTGGCACACTTTTCTCGCCACACAGGAATGCCTTTTCAGCATCAGTCCAGTGGTGCATGCACACGCACCAGTGTTTGCTGCCCAGCGTGTGAACGAATTTCTGTCCTATCCAGTGCTTTAAATGGACTAAAACATTTCAGCAAACAGACAAGCGCTTCCTGTGATTACAGGAGATCAAACCGGACTCCTGCCTACGTTTATGGCCTTCATACCCCGTTCTGGCAGGAATGGCAGCTTGCTATAAAACTGCAAGTACTTCTCAATGCAGTGCTATGTTAAAGAACAGCAGATGTGGCAGCACCCAGGATAATGTGCTGCATGGTTAAATACTTATAAAGTCCCAAAAGCGAGACAGATTGCATTGCAAATGCTTGTTTACAATTGGCATGGAATTTTGAAGCAAAACTGCATTAGCTTTGTTAATGTGAGGTTTCCATGACAGTTGTGCATTAATTGTTTTTTCCCCCGGAGTTTTATATAGCGCAAACTTGACCCGAAAGTATCAGAGCTCTTCACATGAGCACCAGTTGCGTTACAGACAGACACATTCTTTTTTTTGTTAGGCACAGGTAGATTAAGTGATTTTCCCAGAATCACAGGATGTTGAGCGTCCCTGCCGAGACTTGAACCCGGTTCCCCTGCGTCGAGGTTGACTGCTCTAGCCGTAAGGCAACATCCTCTCTCCAAGTTTGATACCAAGATAACAAATGTTCGACACGTGTTTCAGTTGATGTTGACCAATAGTAATATTTTTCTTGAAACCCTTATGCAGTCTAATGGCCATATATTTGGTTTTACTGTAGTTTATCTCAAGGCCCTTAATGCTACAATAGTAGCTGAGACTATCCAATAGACTTTACAGCCCTGTCGGTATCTGCGACAGTAAAAAGGTATTGTCAGCAAGCATTAATGCAGATATGGGAACCCCAACTAGTTTTGGAGAATCATGGCTCCACTTCTCTAAATGTTGAATGATGTCATTAACATATAACGAAAAGAGGGTAGGTGGCAATACACACCCCTGCCTCATGCCCCTCCTAATAGGAATGGCATCTGTAAGCTCACCACAAGGGCTCCAACGAACTTTAGCATGGTTTCCTGATGGAGCTTAATTATCTGGGTCAAGATTTCTTCAGGTACTCCTTGTCTTCGCAATGACTCCTGTAAAGATCCCCGTGGCACCAGATCGAAAGCAGCTTTCAAATCAATGAAAGCTACATACAAGAGCTCCCCGCCCCCCTTTAGTTTAGCTCTATCCATGCTATAAACAGGAGCCTAAATACCTGATTGATCGTACTCACTCTTGATCTAAACCCCGCCTGACAAGGGGAAAGAATGTTGTTCTCGTCTATCCCGTGAGTTTGTTTAAAATCTGTTTTGCATAAACTTTTCGCAAGATGTCAATTACACTAATAGGCGCTCTCTTGAATTCTGCCCTGGTGTTCCTCACTAGTCCACGGTTTTCACCTTGAGGGCCACTATTAATCTTCTCTTAGCTAGCAGGCAATCTTTATTGTACAAGGGGGTGTTAGATGAGCCTCTCAGTGCACCTATATTTGTTTGAGTCTAGGTCAGAAAAGGTTTCATGTTCTTACCAAAGAATGGTGGATTTGTACTATTGGTATATCAGATGGAGAGCTACCAGCAAAGGGAGAGAAAGCGTCTGAAAAGGCATTATAGATATCAACCATTGAATCAACTTTGTTAGCAATATGAGGCCATCTAAATGTTCTACCATTGTTACCAATTATCGGTTGGACAAGATTGTTTGTAAGTTCTATAGCCCATGCCTCAAATAGCCTCCCTGCCAAGGTCAAACACAAAGGGAAGTGATCACTTCCTTCCCTATTGTCCACTTTGAAGTCATTTAGGTTACCCCAATGTGCAGCACTCACCAGAATTTAGTCAATCCTTGACTTGGTGGCGCCCCTTTTAAAAGTATGGACATATTGGCTGTCAGAAGGGAACCTACCATTGCAAGCTCATAACCCTTGTTCTACAACTAAGTGGACTAGTTGCATAACAGCAACCATGCATGGAACGGGAGTGCCTGCATCCAAGGATGCAATACCTCTTACTGAGTCTTCGTCCTCTAGTATTGATTCCATGCCTGCTACGGGCTCGAATCTACAATTATAATCTCCACCTATAAAGGTGGCGGCCTCAGAACTTACAGAATCGAGAGCACCATTTAACAAAGTCATCATTGGAGGCTCCACAGTGGCCAACCTTGGTCTAATATAAACTTTGAGTAAGTATGCATGCACACAATTACATGTTCTTTTCTTTAGTCCTAAAATATCTAGTGAAGAGATATTCATATCATCCACGGTTATATTTAAAGCGATTTTAACCCATACAACCAGTCCGCCCGAAGGCCTCCCTTCTGTCGACAGTGCAGCACCAACACTAAATGTCCTGCACCCTAATTTATGTGGGGACTCAATCAACCAAGTTTCCTGGAACAGGCAGAGATCAAATTGACCTATGTATTCCTGACAGTCCGCATCAAGCAATATTTGTTTAGCCCCGCAATGTTCCAGGAAATTAATGAAATATTTACCGCTTGTGTCCCAGAGAGTCCAGCAGGGGCAGACTCAACTTGTATATCTCCTTCACTAGTTAAGTCAGCAGTTGCTATACCCACCTTGTAGAGTGCACGACTCTCTATAGGGCTGTTCACAGAAATATTAAGATCTGTTTTACACGGACTCGACATCAAATCACTCTGAGTCTGTCATTTGTCAGCCCTGGTAGTCCGTCGGCAGATTCTAGGTTGTCAGTAATCTGGGTTGGGGGAAGAGGGATTAATGATTTCTGCTGTGTCCCCTGAATACAATTCATTTCCTTGTTAGATCTATTCAGCTTAGATCTTATCGCAGAATCCAAGGGAGGACTGGTCCTTAGATTTTGCCCCAAATACCAACAAAATATTATCGGTGTCCCCACATGCATTCGACAGACATTCAGCCTTGATAATATCAGACCTCACTTTGGAAAGGCACTGGCGATGGTGTCATATCCAGTGTAGCGCCTTGCTACACTGGATCTTCATCCTCCCTACCTCCCAACTTAAGCTTCGGCACATTAGTCATATATACCCTATACTCTCCACCCCTATGTGCGCGCCTATTGAAATTGTCTATTGTGTGTTGTGCGGTACGAATATCTGCCATCTGAATGCTTTTGAGTTATTGGTGCTCCACCGGCCTCTGCTCTTCGGTTCTGCTTCCTTCCTATGCCTGTCACCTGCTGTGAATCCCCTGGGAGTCGATTTATCTCACTTGTCCGTAGGTATCAGAGCCCCTCGCCCCTACTAACAGGGTGGCCTTGTTCCTATGTTCCGGTTGTTCATACTCAGCCGTTTGTTTACATTTAGATTGCCCGGGCTCTGCATATTGTTCATATTAGATGCTCGGTTTGCTTGCAATCTGTAAGAGTGAGGAAGTGACTGTGAGCCCTGATCAGATGTTTTGGTCACCTGATCCGCATACAGTGGTAAGATTACTAATTACTCCCTCGTGACTGACCCCTGCATTACTAGTTTGAGCCACCAATTTTACAATTAATTTCTTTAGTTCTTCAACCTCTTCGGTCAGAGCGTCAATTTTCAATAGAGCTCCGTCGCCATTGTGTTAGGGTTAACAGGGCCAATCAGAGGGCAGACTCCTGCTGGAATTCGAGTTAGGTGTTGCTGGTTAATATGTTTATTAATGTTGGTTTTATGAGCTATAGAATCCATTTCGGCGCCTCCTGGCCCATCTACAGAAGCTAGCATTGTGTATCTCTTTGAACGACTAATGGCAATTACACCCCGGCCCCCGTCCACATTTTCAGCACTATTTAAACAGTGACTTTAGGGGCAATATGTATCAAAGAGTGGTTCCTTGTTTTTGCCCCCTTCCTCTTGTCTTTTGCAGCCTCTGTGGCCTTGCTCTTACCCATGCTGGCAAAACCAACTGTTATATATTGTCCTTACTTATAGCACCGATGTCATCTATAATTCTCCTTTGTGTTGTGCTTGGACAGTGTTGAAATTAATATAAATGACAGCACCACAGATACAAAGTAGCATACTGAACAAGAAGAGCAAAGTCAAACAAAAAAAACGTTCTGTGAAGAGAGTTTATCTCCAGCCCAAGATCACACAGTCAAAAAGAAGGTCCAGGTTCGTCGGAGAGAGGACAACAATGGCCTTTAAACATCTCAACTTTAACAATGACCACGTGACTTGCTCCAGTGCATCACACCGCTTCCAGCTGGACAAGCCCACCAGTTCCCGGTTCATCAAGGTAATTACCGTCTCAGAGGGTGGATTGTTAGTAGTACAAGGAAATTTCGCGAAGATTCGTCAACCGGCGCCAAAGTGTTTGGGAAAAGAAAAAATGCTTTTCCTATGGAAACTAGGTCCTAACTATAACTACCTACTGGCGACCGCCAGTAGGTTATATATATATATATATATATATATATATATATATATTCTTCACCGAAATGCCCAAAGCATACCTGGACGCACTCACTGCTGCTGTAAACCTGGGTTTTATTGGATGTGGCGACCAGCATAATCACACCGGTAATTACAATCTTGATGCCGACGCGTTTCGAGGTATTAGCCTCTTCTTCATGGGCGGCTGCTTGGAAAGTCACTTGGAAAGCCAGCATGCCATTTTGTATTGTCCCCGCCCATAGTGGGTGTTGCTTAGTGCACAGGAGCATGCTGGAATTTGTAGTACCCTCAGTGGGTTCCATGGACTTCTCTGGCAGCAATTGAGTTATTACCCTTTGTAGGGCTCCGGATAGATCGCTGGTTCCATTTTGCCCCAACAGCTGTGCCGCATCGGTGTGGAAGCGTTCCCACCGCAGCCTCTCCACTTTTGAGATGGTGCACTCCAGCGCGGCAGGGCTGCCGCGTAATAGATTCTTCACCGAAATGCCCAAAGCATACCTGGACGCACTCACTGCTGCTGTAAACCTGGGTTTTATTGGATGTGGCGACCAGCATAATCACACCGGTAATTACAATCTTGATGCCGACGCGTTTCGAGGTATTAGCCTCTTCTTCATGGGCGGCTGCTTGGAAAGTCACTTGGAAAGCCAGCATGCCATTTTGTATTGTCCCCGCCCATAGTGGGTGTTGCTTAGTGCACAGGAGCATGCTGGAATTTGTAGTACCCTCAGTGGGTTCCATGGACTTCTCTGGCAGCAATTGAGTTATTACCCTTTGTAGGGCTCCGGATAGATCGCTGGTTCCATTTTGCCCCAACAGCTGTGCCGCATCGGTGTGGAAGCGTTCCCACCGCAGCCTCTCCACTTTTGAGATGGTGCACTCCAGCGCGGCAGGGCTGCCGCGTAATAGATTCTTCACCGAAATGCCCAAAGCATACCTGGACGCACTCACTGCTGCTGTAAACCTGGGTTTTATTGGATGTGGCGACCAGCATAATCACACCGGTAATTACAATCTTGATGCCGACGCGTTTCGAGGTATTAGCCTCTTCTTCATGGGCGGCTGCTTGGAAAGTCACTTGGAAAGCCAGCATGCCATTTTGTATTGTCCCCGCCCATAGTGGGTGTTGCTTAGTGCACAGGAGCATGCTGGAATTTGTAGTACCCTCAGTGGGTTCCATGGACTTCTCTGGCAGCAATTGAGTTATTACCCTTTGTAGGGCTCCGGATAGATCGCTGGTTCCATTTTGCCCCAACAGCTGTGCCGCATCGGTGTGGAAGCGTTCCCACCGCAGCCTCTCCACTTTTGAGATGGTGCACTCCAGCGCGGCAGGGCTGCCGCGTAACAGATTCTTCACCGAAATGCCCAAAGCATACCTGGACGCACTCACTGCTGCTGTAAACCTGGGTTTTATTGGATGTGGCGACCAGCATAATCACACCGGTAATTACAATCTTGATGCCGACGCGTTTCGAGGTATTAGCCTCTTCTTCATGGGCGGCTGCTTGGAAAGTCACTTGGAAAGCCAGCATGCCATTTTGTATTGTCCCCGCCATAGTGGGTGTTGCTTAGTGCACAGGAGCATGCTGGAATTTGTAGTAACCTCAGTGGGTTCCATGGACTTCTCTGGCAGCAATTGAGTTATTACCCTTTGTAGGGCTCCGGATAGATCGCTGGTTCCATTTTGCCCCAACAGCTGTGCCGCATCGGTGTGGAAGCGTTCCCACCGCAGCCTCTCCACTTTTGAGATGGTGCACTCCAGCGCGGCAGGGCTGCCGCGTAATAGATTCTTCACCGAAATGCCCAAAGCATACCTGGACGCACTCACTGCTGCTGTAAACCTGGGTTTTATTGGATGTGGCGACCAGCATAATCACACCGGTAATTACAATCTTGATGCCGACGCGTTTCGAGGTATTAGCCTCTTCTTCATGGGCGGCTGCTTGGAAAGTCACTTGGAAAGCCAGCATAATGGCATGCTGGAGTGCACCATCTCAAAAGTGGAGAGGCTGCGGTGGGAACGCTTCCACACCGATGCGGCACAGCTGTTGGGGCAAAATGGAACCAGCGATCTATCCGGAGCCCTACAAAGGGTAATAACTCAATTGCTGCCAGAGAAGTCCATGGAACCCACTGAGGGTACTACAAATTCCAGCATGCTCCTGTGCACTAAGCAACACCCACTATGGGCGGGGACAATACAAAATGGCATGCTGGCTTTCCAAGTGACTTTCCAAGCAGCCGCCCATGAAGAAGAGGCTAATACCTCGAAACGCGTCGGCATCAAGATTGTAATTACCGGTATGATTATGCTGGTCGCCACATCCAATAAAACCCAGGTTTACAGCAGCAGTGAGTGCGTCCAGGTATGCTTTGGGCATTTCGGTGAAGAATCTATTACGTGGCAGCCCTGCCGCGCTGGAGTGCACCATCTCAAAAGTGGAGAGGCTGCGGTGGGAACGCTTCCACACCGATGGCACAGCTGTTGGGGCAAAATGGAACCAGCGATCTATCCGGAGCCCTACAAAGGGTAATAACTCAATTGCTGCCAGAGAAGTCCATGGAACCCACTGAGGGTACTACAAATTCCAGCATGCTCCTGTGCACTAAGCAACACCCACTATGGGCGGGGACAATACAAAATGGCATGCTGGCTTTCCAAGTGACTTTCCAAGCAGCCGCCCATGAAGAAGAGGCTAATACCTCGAAACGCGTCGGCATCAAGATTGTAATTACCGGTGTGATTATGCTGGTCGCCACATCCAATAAACCCAGGTTTACAGCAGCAGTGAGTGCGTCCAGGTATGCTTTGGGCATTTCGGTGAAGAATCTATTACGCGGCAGCCCTGCCGCGCTGGAGTGCACCATCTCAAAAGTGGAGAGGCTGCGGTGGGAACGCTTCCACACCGATGCGGCACAGCTGTTGGGGCAAAATGGAACCAGCGATCTATCCGGAGCCCTACAAAGGGTAATAACTCAATTGCTGCCAGAGAAGTCCATGGAACCCACTGAGGGTACTACAAATTCCAGCATGCTCCTGTGCACTAAGCAACACCCACTATGGGCGGGGACAATACAAAATGGCATGCTGGCTTTCCAAGTGACTTTCCAAGCAGCCGCCCATGAAGAAGAGGCTAATACCTCGAAACGCGTCGGCATCAAGATTGTAATTACCGGTGTGATTATGCTGGTCGCCACATCCAATAAAACCCAGGTTTACAGCAGCAGTGAGTGCGTCCAGGTATGCTTTGGGCATTTCGGTGAAGAATATATATATATATATATATATATATATATATATATAGTTTTTATGCTGGTTTATATTTTGTGATAATTTTTTAGGGATGTGGTAGGTTAATTTTTATAATATGCTTTTGGCTACCATTTATAAGTAATACACTCCTTTGTTATTTATGAAGAGTTTGACTTTAAATTGTAGCATGTAATACATTCTTTTGGTTTATTTTCCAAGTTTAGAGGCAATTTGGCTAACAGATTGCTCCATTTGTAGTTGTTGGTAGCTTTGCTCTATTTGTAATGCTTCTATAAATTCATAGAATATAGGTTGGGTTCTGCCTACTGTGGAGTGGAAGACATTGTGCCATCCTTCTACTGTGTTGTTTGTTTTGGTTTCCTGTGCCAATGTGCTGTCATATGCTATTTGGAATTTGGTTTGGTATCTGTGTCCAGAATGATGTAGTTTGCTAACGCAAGTGTCTTCGAAATAATCTGTTAGGAGGCTTGGTTTGCCTTCAGTTTGTTAGTAGAAAGGGTTTTTTTTGTTACTAAATTGTAGTGGTTGGCTACCTCTGTGACAGGGACATAGGCTAGTGCTATAATTTTTTTAAATTCCAAATGCACAAATGCAAGTTGGCTGTTTGTAGACTATTCAACACTTAGGGGCCTATTAAGATGGCGGGCGGACTTCCGTCCGCACGCCACCCTAGCGGTGCTGGGACCGGCCGCCAGTGGTCCGGCGGTCCCGCACCAGCGATTAGGATGCCACCGCCACTGTGGCGGTGGCATCCACCATTCCCAGCATTGTGGCGGGTGGTGCGCACAGCACCGCCCGCCACAATGCTGGGAATGCACTGTGTGCATTGGCATGCACAAGGTGGCAGGCACCGTGCGGTGCCTGCCACCTTGTGCATGCCAATGTTGGGGGGTACCATGGGTACCCCCCAAGTGCTGCCCCCCCACCCCCCAAACCCCCAGGGGGCCCGCAACGGGCCCCCAAAGGCATTCTCCGCATGCCTTTCCAAGGCATTTGACCGCCATCATCCTAATATGGATGGCGGTGCCTGCAAGGCACCACCACCATATTATGACCCTTTTCCGCCCGGTAGGCAATCGGGCGGATTGCCTACCGGCGGAAAACCGGCGGACGGTCTTTCCATCCGCCTGGGTCCCCACCGCCATACTAATATGGCGGTGGGGAAATGTGAGGCGGGCGGTGGGAAATGGCGGGCGGGCGGTGGCGATCCGCCCGTTATCATAATGGGCCCCTTAGTGCAGATTGTTGGAGGTGTCTCCATATGCTTTGATTTAAATGACAGTAACAGCCTTGTATGGCTGTGTGGGGTTAAAATTTTAAAACAGTTTAAATCATGACTTTCTCAAAGTCTATGATTATTTTCTGGGTGTAGTAGTTATTTGTTTTATGTGCAACGTGGTTTAAGAGGTCGTAGTAAGTGCTGCTTTGTTTATATGGTAATATTTGTATTTTGATATTCACCTTGTATGGTGTACATCTGAGTGAATGATTTGGGACACAGTTTGAAGGTCCCATCGATCATCCACATTTGACATTGTAATGTGGGGTAGGTGGTTTATTTTCAGTTGGATAAAAAAAGTCAAGTTCATTTTAAACGTTAATTTGTTGGTAGTTTGTAACGGTTGAGGTCTTTAGGTTTATTTTTACACATTATTTGGGTGAGTTTATAGTTTTTTATAATTTATGTGTACTTACTTTCTTATATCTTTTTGCTGGTTTATGGTAGTTGTTTTTTTCAGACAGTTGATCGTTTTTTAAGTTGCAATTTTGTCTTTTAGAAAGTCTTTGTAAAGAGCTAAAAGTTTAAGAGTATTTTATTAATTATTTGTTATTTTACATTTTTAAGTTTATTAACAAGTAGGTTTTATTTAAATATAAGTTTTACTTACTTTGTTAGGCAGGTAGATGTATATAATTCTTCTTTAATTGTCTGGTGGGAGAAGTCAGCAGACTTTCCTCGTCTTGCAGTGTTTGTTGTTTTTGAAGTATTTAGTTGTTTAAACTAGTGTGCCTTTTATATTGTTAATTTAATTGTCTGCTTTTATTGGTTAAAGTTGTTTATACTTATATTTTATTGGTTGTTTTAGTTTTTGTTTAATATTTTGTTATCAGTTTCGTCCTTCTATGGTAAATTTTAATTTAAGTTTCATTCTTAATGTATGGTATATAGTTTGGTATATTGTTTGACAGTTTTGAATATTGATTTATTTATATACTTATTTATTATTATTTAGGTTGCTTAAATGTTTGTAGTTAATGTTTGTAGTTAATGGTCATGTTTGTTTTGGGTTGTAGTGTTATGATTTTAGATATATAATTTATTGGGGTGAATCGTAAAGAGTTTGTTGATGTAGTATATTTATGTTTAATTTAAACGTGTATAAAATGTCTTAGGTTTCTTTCCAAAAACTGCTTTATGCAAAAAGGGATTTTTTAATATTTATTAATGATTATTTACTTATTGTGGTAATAATATTGTAGTCGATATTGTACTGGTCGATATCTCTCCCATATTATATGTTTATTTAAAGGTAACATAATTTTTGTTTTAGATATATCTGTTTTCGATTTAGGTAAAAATGAATATTTTTAACAACGATATTTGTGTTCTCGATTTTTGTGGTTTTACTAGATAGGTATAGGAAGTCGATAATTTTCTTATTGATATTTTTATCTTTCGATATTGTATGCATCGATATGATGTCAGTGATCCGCTGTTCTGAGTCGAATGATAATCAATGTAAACGCATTTTCTGAATATTTACACTTTAATAATAATCATTTGATTTGCTAAGGATTAATAATATTGTAATGCTTTTTCATTTTCAATCTCGAGTTAACTCAGCTTGACGCAGGGCCTTAGCAGAGCACGGCACAATTTAAAGTTTGCCAGCATGCTCTTTTTCCTTTCTCAACACTAAGCTTCTGTGCAGGTGTGTTATAGGGTTCCTCGCTAGTTAATGAAAGGTTTATTGTTATGAATTAGACTGATAGTGAGGCCTGAGAAGAAAAAAGCTGGCAGCTTGACCATGAAAGAAGCCTGCTGTACCCGACATATTAGGAAGATGCAACTCCCAAGGACAATCAGATATGTACCTAATTGTTTGAGTATGGGAATTTAGGGAGTTTACCAACTCCCGGCAAACGCTGCCATGGGATTGGCTCCGGACTGTGGGACCGAGATATGAATCTGGAACTCTGGAACCTTCGATTGTCTTTTAAATTTGTGTTCCATAGTTGTTAGTTGGGACGGATTTTACCCTGACTGAGAAGAAAGCAGACCCCTTCGTTGGGTTTCCTCTGAGTGAAAAGCTTCATTCTAGATACTCTTTTATTTCCTCTGAACTTCGTCTGAGGTTCACAGAATGTTGATACCCCTTTCCCTTCCACTTTAGAAATCCCCGGCTCTTTTACATTTCTTACTTTAGACAGTGAGTTTCTTTATGAAACGCATATTTTATATATTTTGGATTCTTTACATATTGTTACTATTTTGTGTTTCCTAATACTTACATTTAGAATACTTGAGCACCTGAATATTGTGGCTGTATTAATATATTTTCTTAACCATTGCCAACCTACTGATTTGACTAATATTTAGAAAATAAACCTTAACCATTGAATCCCATCCTCTCTGTTGTTATTGTGAAGCAACAATGGTTTCACTGTATTGAAAAGTATTTTCAATGTTAGCTCCTTCGCAGTGCTTCAAGTTAACAACCAAAGGTCCATACGACCAGTGGGAGATTCTATTTGATGATTTTACCAAGAAATGGATATTCAAATACCCATGCTCCATCAAATAGTAATGATCAAAGGATGGTTTGTCACTGAAGTGTAGGGGGGCTAGAATACCCTAGAAGAAGTCTGGAGCCACCCAAGGTCAAACCATACCCTTAAAATCGATGGCCCAGTTTAGAGGGTTGGCGGAGTTATAACAGGTTTGAAGGAGTTCTGGGTAGCCTGAAGAAAGAGTATCAATAGGGTTGTGTGTTGAGACTGTGTATGTCAAGCTTGCAGTATTGTGTCGTAAATGTGTGTCTTGCGCTGTGTTGATGCTTTTAGGTTTATTGTATAGACGCATATGTGCATATTATTGAGCAGTTGAAGTTGTCATTGGGTTCATCACGGTTAAAGATCCCAGGATAGATAGGAGTATATTGCTGTTAACTTTTCTGCTAAAGGGTTGTAGTGTTGGTTCATGAGGTTCCATGAACCACCCAATAGATAGAGAATCGTAACTTTGTTGCGAGAGTACTAACAGTGATTGATGCTGGTAGATCCTGTTGCACAAAGGAGAAACTGCATTAGTTAAGGTGATTTCTCGCTGCTGAGATTTTATAGATGTGTTTGTTAATGATGGAAAACATTATTTCCCCTTGTCACCTTTTATGATTGCTCACTTTGATTTTCTTTAGTGAAACAGACAAGAACTGTGTATTAAAAGTGCTTGCTTTAATGTTTTGAGAGAGCTTGCGTGTACAGAAGCGCTGTAAGGGAGGGTGAACTGCTATAAGGTTTGAGAGGTGCATCATAGTGTGCAGCACTGGTATTGGACAGTTGGTGCAGGTGCCACACTGCTATTGGTTGTTACACCATAAACTGTTATGATGTGATTGGTGAGGACAGGCAGAACTGTGCAGAGATTGGGTACGTGCATTTAGCTTAACCATTGGCATGCGATCACCAAGAAAGAAGGGCCATTACAATTCCCTTGATATGTGACATTCAATCTATGATTAATTGAACATCTGAGATGTGTATTATATGTTATGAAGCCTCCACCTAGACCTGTCCATTACAAGGCTTTGAATGCTTGGGAGCAGGCTGCTCATGCCAAAGACAAGTATCAGAACAGAGCTAATAAAACTGTTCGCAGTTACATGGATGCTAAATGGGATACAGAACAGCAAATGTGGAGAAGGGAACCAATCAAGGGAGCTAGGATGTACCTCATAATGACAAATGCCAAACCTAAGAAACAGAAAGCCCAAGGAGAGAGAGAAAGACAGGGAGAAACCAGACAAATAACGTATGGATAGTGACTGCAGTGATGATTTTTTAGATGACCTATTGTCATCTCATCCCCTGCTTTACAATGCTGCGCCACCTTCAAATGGTGATGAAGCCACTGGTAGTGGTATGGTTTCTACAGCCCCTGTTAACCCTGAAGTGACACAGGTTGGAGGATCTTCTCAAACCTTTCAAGTGGCCACTGTGCCTGATTCGTCTGCTGTGCTGGAAATATCTCAGTTATCATTGGACCTGCTGTACCTATATTTGGGCCACCACCAATTATGTTGCCCGCACAATCCATCGTAGTCCTAGCAACAACTGCTCTATTGATGCTCACATGCCCACAACGCTAGGGCAGTGGGAGGAGTGCCTATGGCTGAGTTTACCCCTACTTCTCAGAATTCCCAAATCACCCTTTGGAGTCCACCTCAAAATGTTCAGAGTATTAAACCTGTACGGCGGTTAGTCTTCCTGGCCCTGACCCGCGACCCACCCTTCTTTAGCAGATCTCCTAATAGTGGTGAGTCTGTAAAGGAAAGTGATGAACATCCTTCCCCTCAAGATGAGAGACGCTTAGATGTTACTAGATTGCAAAGAGAATTAGACTAGCTGATTTTGGGTAATCTTGACCCTTTCCCACATAGATAAATATTAGAAGAAGGAACTCATGTATGTATGTAAAAACATTACTCGCTGTGCAGCTCAAGCACATGACAAGTTCGCTGAATTAGCAGATTCATATGCCATAAATATCCACCGAATTAAGGAGTATATTTAAGTAGCTTTCACGCGGCGTAGCAAGCCACCTTGCTGCTCTGCGCTGCGTGAAAGGGAAAGGCCAAGAATGTGCCTTATTTAACATAATAGGACACATTCCTGCCCTTTTCTTGAGCTGGCGCTCTAGAGGCTGCCTAGCACCAATGCAGGCACCTTTGTGATGTGGTGCATGGGTGCATGCTTTGCAGATTGGATTGTGTTTGTGTCGGAAGGAGCTTCCTGAACAAAACAATACTCTGAAACGTTTTCCTCTTTCTATGTGTGCTGCAGAATACAGCACTGATAGAAAGAGGAAAACCTGAGGAGAAATAAACATATTTCTCCTCGTTAGGCCTCCCCTGGAGAGGTGCAGCATTTTAACACATTTCCAGGGTTACCAGTGTTGGTAAATCTAGGAATGTGTCAAAATCCATTGGAGAATGCATGGTAACACCCATGCTCCATCCATGGTAAGCCTCCCTGGGGCAGAGTAATGTAATGCAGTGATTTGCTCTGCGTTGCGTCACTCTGGATTTATCAAGCCAGGCAGGGTCATACAAGGTGGCCTTGTGAGGCTTGATGAATCTGATTTAGGTTTTGTGTCACCCTTGCCCCTCTTGTGTGGCAAAAGGGTAATGTAAACCATTCATGAAAAGGCCCCCAAGTCTTTGCAGAAATGTTTCTGCACTCAGTTAGATAATGAGGCTATCCTGAATATGAGGGCGTCTGGGATGAAATTGCTGGTGAGGGAATTTGTTGGCAGTTTATAGCAATGGAGTGATTTAGATAAGTGCACTAAGAAACAGGAGAAGAAGAAAAAGAAAACTGTAGGTGCTTCAGGAGAAAGGGAGAAGCTGCCTCCGGCTCCCCCAGACAGTGCCACGGCTCAGAATTTCCCCCTAAGAGAGATGTATGGAGGAGGATATGTACATTCCCTGTAGCCAAGGTGATCTCACCATCTTCACAAACCAATTCCCAAAATTAAGCGAAAATCCTGATCAGTAGTTACCAAAGTTCAACAGCTTGTAAAGATTTCAACGGTCTTGTAGGAGGATTTGAAATCTCTGTTTGAAATGCTGGTTCCAAGTGATTTGTGGGCTGAATGTAAGGTGTCCATACAGTGGCCAAGGGTGGCCGGGATGACAAAGCATGACCAAGTGATAACATTCGTGAAGGGTAAGGTTTCACAGTAGGAGATTCATTGATTGAAAACAACTTGTACAACCCAGGAGGCTAAGAAGTCAGTACATGCTTATTATGAGTGATTGTTGCAGGTGTTCAAGTGCCATAGTGGGATCAACAATCCATAAAAGGGAAATATGAGCAGTTTTTTGTCTCAATTGGTTCTTGGGTTATGGTCGGAGATTAGCATGCATATTCAGCAGAACGTGATATTTTGGCAGAATAAGCCATTAGATGAGATCCTTCGGTATGCAAAATACTGCAAAGAAAGAGCAGGAAATGAATCAGAAGTGGTGTAAAGAAAAATGTGTGTTTGCCCAATCTAAATTAGGTCAGAAGGGGTTCCAGAATGTGGGAACTGTTGGTGTAATGCAAGGCATAGGATACCCATCTGGAAGGAAAACCATGTATGGAAGAAGTGGTGGGTCACAAGGTAGAGGTTATGCTGGTCCTACAGATCCAAATACAATTATTGATATGGCGATGCTAAAGAGATCTAACCCATGTTGTTATTGTAATAAATTGGGCCATTGAAAGTGGGAGTATCCCTTGAATGCCAATAAGAGGTTAAATGCCAATCAGGTGCAAAATGCAAAGCACAAGCAAATGCAGAATGTTAACTCAGTGCACATGCCGAATACTCCAATGCAGAGAATGCAAAATCCTAATATGCCTTGAGCCCCAATGATGCAGGTTCCCCAAGCCCTGATGCCTCAACAAAATATGGAAAACCATAGGTTCAACCAAAACCAAAGTCCATGAGCCAATTCAAATCCCTTTTCAAACTCAGACGTTTTTACACAATTCCCTGTTTTTGATTCTTCAGAGGGCTATGGCCCTTACCAGTCACAATGACAGTGTCATAGTATGGAGGAATATTGCATACTTGGAGGTAGACCAGAGTGGTCCATTTGTAGAAGGTGAGATGAATGGTCATCAAGTGTCCTTTCTTATCAACACTGGTGCTACCCGTTCCACAGTGAGAACAGCAAAAGTACCTCTCTGGAAAACAGATCCAAGTTGTGGGAATTGCCAATACATATAGTACTAACGTTGTTTTGCAAAAAGTACCTGTAAAGATAGGGACTTTTGAAGAAGACCATCAATTTCTAATATACGATTCTAATCCTGTAACCCTTCCAGGGTGGAATTGTACTATATACTGCACACCGGATGGTTTTGAGTTTCAGACCCACAATGAAGACGTTTATTTCAAACTGGCCAGGCAAGGGACAGCTGACAGACTATATCTCTTAATGACTGTTGAAGATTGACCCCTAGATCTAATCCGAGTCCAAGTGGTTTACTACTCTTGATTTGTGTCAAGCTTTCTTCTCCATTCCCTTACATGAGGAAAGTTAAATTCCTCTTTTCCCTTAGATTCCAAATAGGGTTTTAGCATTGTGTGAGTTCCTCAGGGCTATACGGAGAGCACCTCAATTTTCAACCAGATCCTAAAGAAAAATCATGAGTCCCTAATTATGCCTCGCAATTTGGTTAATGTGCAATACATTGACAACCTTTTGGTGGCATCAGATTCACAAGAAGCCTGTAGGCAGGATTTGTTTAACCACTTGGCTGGAAATGGACCCACAGTTTCCCCAAGTGAATTACAGTATTGCCAAAATGAAGCCCCATACTTGGGACATCATACTGAGAAGGGGGCGAGGAAGGTTTAGCAAGAGAGGATATATACCATTCTGAAAATGAATCCACCTACCACGCAATGAAAAGTTATGATGTTTTGGGGAATAATTGAATTTGACTTTATTGTTTGATAATTTAAAATTATTACAATTAGAAAATGCTTCATTTGTATAAAAAGAACTTAAAAAAGGCGAACCGTTTGTACAAAAGTTAAAAAGCAATAATGTTTCTAAATTTCGTTGAAGGCATAGTGTCCCGGATGTTAACTGTGCACAATTTTCCAGCATCATAATGTCAGGGAACATGGGACACCTCACACTTCCAGGCAGCAGACGAACGACGCCATGCGGGAGAACTATAACTCCCAGTGGCCTCGGCTGACGTCTGACGTCAGACGCACCATCGTGCGTTATGCCCGACACCGGTGAAGAGCGGAGAACCGGCAGGAGACGCTGCCGATTATTCCTGGTGTCCGGTTCGTTGAGGTTGCTTTCCGCAGCATTCAGAGAGTTCCCTGGTCGGGTAAGGGTGCCGTTGGGCACCGCTTATTTCTATTTGTTACTTGAAGCCCTAGGAGGGCTTTTTCTCATACACGCTTGGAGTGGATGGTCGTGTCAGTGCTCATTAACATATGTTCCCTACATTGGCGAGTCCTTATTACTTATTTCTTTGGGATTGTGTGACTCATGCGAGGGAATAACATTATCGTTTGGGTGCATTAACATTTGCTGATCTTCTCATTTCAATCACCCTGTGATGGGCTATCGTCATTCCTTGCCTGTTGGCGAGTCCGTGGCAGTGGCTCATGCAGGGAAGGTTCTTGTAGCCTAACACATGAATTGGGCTATGATCACGCAGAGAGTGAATACCAACTCTCAACACTGTTCCTTTGTTATCTGATTTCATTCTGCAGTATAACCTTTATTTGGAAAATATGCTCTTGCTTGGTTAAGACTTCCTTGCTTGCCTATGATATTTTACTGCACCTTTTGTTCATTTCTACATTTAATCAAAGACATCCACGCACCTGCCGCACCTGCTGCACATCCACAGGGGTGGTCAGCAGCAGGTGATCCTTGGTGCTAGTGTTTCCGGTCTACTTACACTGATATCAAGGGTATGTGTTTAGTCCTAGAAATCAGTTTTCTCACATACTACAAGGATCTTTAGGTGAGATAGGTTTTCCAAAGTTTATAGTCTTGTATGTTTTGTTTATAGCAGTATACAGTGTAAGGACTTGTGATTACCTGCTCACCACCCATTTCTGCACAGCAACATTTTCTTTCTTTACAGGTTAGTGGAAGGCTGGGTCCATCTAGATAAAGAGGGAGCGGTGGTAGTCATTTCATCTGAATGAGCATAACTGATGGTCTTTCCTCTTGTGTTCACAGGTATCCCTGCCTGCTGTCCCCATCCTTCCCCCGCTTGACCATCCTAAAGTCTGCGTGTTATTATATCCAGACTTGGGGCTGTCGAGAGGTAGACCCCTAAGAGCATCGCTTCGATCCTGAGGATACGTTCAGGCCTGGGACACATCATTTATCTAATGAAGGGTGTGGGCCAGCATGGACTAAAACTTCATTGTTAAGAAGGGGGACAGGCCCGGGTTAGACAGACGAAAAAAGAGAAAAGAGAAGAAAAAGGGAGGCAAACTTGGTGATTGTCTCTAGAGATTCGAAAATTCAATGTAGTCTTGAATATTGTCAAGAATGTACAGGCTGTGGCGGGGTTACTTGCGAACCTGCTGCGCTAAAATTTTGGGCTGCTCTTGTAACAAATTTAGTGAACCGGATGTTAAGCATCGTGTTTTCTGGATTCATAGCTGCTATGATGGCTTGTCTGCACAATCTGACCCCGAGTTTGTTCCATTTGCCCCGCAGCAAAATCCTTCTGTCATTGAGTAAGGCGGGACAGACACATACCACATGCTCAATCGATTCCAAATGGTGCCCGCACCCCCTGCCCTCAGTGTTGGCACTTGGGCGGCGCCAATCTGGTAGATGTTGTAAAAAAGGCCATTCACCCATCCTCAGGGCCAAGAACCTTTTTTCCATAGAACTGCGTAAGTGCTTGATAAATAGGGTGCCTCTGCTCCGGGCTTAAATCCTGAAAGAACCGTCCAGGCATGTTTTCTTTTTGCCAGTTGTGCCCTATCCGAATGAAAAGACCAGAGTCAGACTCTTCTTTTAATGGATATTTTTAGTGCCTGCTGGGGTGGGTTAGTTCCCCAGTATTCTTTTACGTCAAACAATTGCAGGGAGTGTTCTAGGTAGCGTCAATGTTTTTGTCCAACTTGGCTGGCTGATATTTCTTGCTACAGCCTAGCCTCCAGACTTCCTTCCCGCGAATTACGCAGTCTGTTACACAACTTGATATAGGCGCTAGCCCCAACCCCTTGATGATCTAATAGGCCGAACTCTAGTCCTATCTGGGCTGGGGATGAGGATTTCGGCAGGTGCCACACCCGCTTAAAAGTTCTTATTATTTTGTTCACCATATTGAAATTGCTCCCAAGCATTATCTCTTGGCCATACAATAGGTAATTTGTAATCCTAGCTTTCATAACTGTTAAAAGTGGAGTTAGGCTTGGTCCAAGTGGCTGCCTCGCAAGCTTCGTTAATGCAGCCTCGATTAACAGGGCTTTTGCCTCAACCACTTCCTTCTGTTTTGAGAAAGTTTCCCTTTGAGTCCATATAGACCCCCAAATATTTATAGAATGTCACAGTTTCAATGCTTTTGCCATTAAAAAGCCACCCACCACTCGGCTGCTTCTGTTTCCCGAAAGAAATTGTCTTTGTTTTCGATAAGTTTAATTCCAGGTAATTACTTGTTGTATAGGGAAGCAGCTGATCGAGAAGCCTCTGTGGACTGACCCTTGTGTGGCAGAGTAAAATAAGGTTGTCTGCATATAGCAGATTACTTATACAGGATCCGCCTACTGTGATAAATCAGAAATAAAAAGGTTAAAAAGGAGGGGCGCCAGCACACATCCTTGTTTAACGCGGCAGGAGGTTTGAATTTTTCTTGAGACATGAGATACCTCTCCCAGCTTTATACAAAGCCAAGTATTTGAGTGAAGTTGGATTATTTCCTTTAAGAGGGCAGGAGAGATTCCCCATTTCTGCAGTTTATGACATAGCAGATCCCTGGGCACCTGGTCAAAGACTGCTTTAAAGTTGACGAAGCAACAATGGGGTGGCATTCTTAGAACTGTTGCTTTCTCCGTCAATACAGATAAAGCGAGCAGATTACTGGTTGTTCCTGATTTGGCCACAAATCCGGTCTCATTAAAAGGTAGACGATGGTTTTTATGTGCCCAGGATGACAGCTCTTCAAGCAACAGACTGGCGTAATGTTTGGATTTGACGTCCAGGAGAGCTATTGTCCTATTATTTTTGGGATTGGCTCTCCTATCTCCTTTAAAGATGGGGTGGATAATGGCTCCTTTCCACAACTCTGGTATGTGATGGCTGAGCCAGCAGTAAGAGAATAAAGGGACTAGATGTTCAGACCATAGCTTAGGATCTGCTTTATACAGGGCCTGGGGAAGACCATTGGGCCCAGGAGCCCCGTCTGACTGGGCGTTGCTTTTGATGCGTGCTATTTTTTATCTCAGAACTTCGGGAGCCTTTGAAACCTTTAAAAGGAGATCTTCTTACTGGTTCACAATATCAATAGTGCTAGTAGCATGAGAGTAAGCAGCTGGTTCATTTTGCAGGGCTTGCCTACCAGCACTCGTTGTTTCCAAAAGGGGCTGCGAAGGTTCAGATGGTATGAAGATACTGAATCGGTCCTCTCCATTTTTGGATTATTTAAAGTGGTCTGTTAAAAAGAGTACCCATACGGCTTCGCTTTTGTTTACGCTGCTTTGCCCTCTGGATCCCAGAGTCCTCCTGTTCACAAGCGACCAAAATTACTTTTGATTGGGGTTTTTGCTGGCATGTACTAATTTCAGCCAAAAATGATCTGCAGTCTTTTGTTTATCCTGGTAAATAGCTTGCCTAAATGCTTTTTGGGCTTGCTTGTAAATTTTAAGTAACTGAGCTTCTCCCGGTCTCTTCCTGGTGTAACGCAGGGCAAAGTTACGTTGAGTTTTTAATTTTTTAGTCTCTGCTGAGATACGTAATTGGTTGCTGGTTGGCGGTTTTCGTGAGGTTGACGGAAATTTACTGAGTAGTTGGTTTGAGAGAAACTCCCATGCTTCTATTGGTGCAGCGTCAACTTCTCTCCTTGCTCCTAGGAGAGCTCTGCATTTTGTCATTATTGCAGGGATTGAGCAATATGACCATTTTAGCCTTTTGAGATTCTCTGTACGAATTCCAGTTGTTGTTTGACTAGTTGCTGAGTGACGGGCGACATTGAGGGATAAACTGATTATTTGAGGACGGTGATCACTCCGAGTGATGCGATGAAATATTTCTCTATCAGGGGAAGCATTTCATTGTTGCTTAGCGTGAAGTCCAAAAATGAATGGGTGTGGCCGTTTGTTCTTGTCCAGGATGGTGGAGTATCCATGGGAAAACGGCCGTACAGTATAGTGTAACCCACGCTGTTAAGTTGTAGAAGTGTATATTCTCCTAATTTGCTCGGCCTGTTACCAGCAGGTTTCTATTGGGCCGCTAGATGTAATGGGACCGCTGGATGTATATCATTATACTACTCTGTAATGTTTTGAAAGAGGTTTGTGTTGAAATCACCTGAAATTAGACAGAGTTTGCTTCTAAGTTCGCTTATTAAATTACCCACAATCTGGGTCAGATGATCCAATTTAGCCTTTTTCTCTCTGGCGTATGGAGAAATGTATACGTTGAGCAATAGCAGCTGTCTTGTCGAATTACGGCTTCTGACTCTGATGCCGATAATCCAGTCTTCATCAATTCTAGCTGGTTGATGTTTAAGTTTAGTTTACAGGCAGAATAAATCGAAAGCCCACCTTGAGGTCTGCCGTACTTGTGCTGTCTTGAGGCGGGAGACCTGAATTCCAGGTAGCCTTCTATTGAAATGCTTGTCACCGACCAAGTTTCCTGGAGAAATATGATGTCGTCTTTTTTAATAAATTCCAGCGTATCGACAGATTGAGATTTTGTTATAAAGCCATTGATGTTCCAAGAGCATATTGTTAGACCAAGAGGGGTGATGTTTGAAACTTTCGAACCCCTGAACAGGGCTGGTGGCAACCAGGTCCAGTCGGCCCTTGAGGTGGCTTGATTCTTTGTTGCTGGATCATCAATTCCATCAACAGTGCGGCTTCGAGATGATTTTAGTATTGGAAAGGGTGGATTTCCTGAATGACTGGGGAGAACCAGGGGATTTGCAAGTATTGATGGATACCGTAGGACACTGGGAGTTATTAATTTAATGCCCCAACTGTTGAATTGATCTGCCTTTGATTGAACCAGTTTCTTTATTGCCTCGGATGCTAATGTAATTAGTGTTATTTAGGTTGCTTGATTGCTGTCGCAGGGTTTAAATTTAATTGAAGTTATGTCATTAGATTCCAGGTTACGTAGTTCTGGAATTGATTTAAAAAGTCTAAGGATGTGTCCTCTGTTTAAGATGTTGTGCGGGCCTTGAGAGGTATACTCCGGAATTAGCAGCAGTTTGATGTGAGAGCTATCTGTAGCCAAGTTATACTCAGTAACGGTGATGGGGAACTCAGTCTTTTTTGCAGTTTGATCCATTCTCCATTGAGCTGAAGGTAGTCGTTGCTGAGGGGCTACGAGTTCACTATAAGGATTTGAGGCAGCTTTGATAGAGACTGTTTTGCACAAGGTCACTGAGATAGGTTTCCTAATTAGTGTTGTCAAGGATCTTTCTTCGTCTCCTTTGTTTAACTTGCCTATAAGACGCTCTCTAACCACCATTCTCTGTACTGGACTGGTCTTGCTTACTGATGTCGAGGGAGGTGTTTGAATGTCTGGGCTTGCTGCTAGAGGGTTCACGGTGGGAGCTCGCTCCAGATCGGCTTCGCACTCCGCATTAGACTGAGGTTGAACATTCCTTGATGGTACTAGCTGATTGAGCTTTGGTGGTTGGCTTTGCTCAATCTGGGAATATATTGCTAATGATAGGTTACTTGTTGGGGCAAGTGTTGGGTTCGGAGACAAACTGATGATGATACTGGATGTGCTTATCGAACCTAGAGATGTAATAATTTTATGTTTTGGAAAATAGTTACTGATTGTATTTCGAGTTTCTACTATGTGTCTATTACGTTTTTTTTAAAGTCTTTTTTCCGTTTGCTCAGCCTGTGTGATTGCGGTGAGTTATTTGTTGTGCCATTGTCTGGTTTGGTACATGCTGTGACCCCATTGCCTGATGAAAAATGTTGGCTTTTGCACAGTCGGCTGGACTGGCCCTTGTACCTTTGGATCCACGTCAGCTAGTTTATCTTGATGGTTGGGGCTGCTCTTTGTAGTGACACTCCGATTGTCGAGTGTAAATGTGGAAGCTGGGGAAGCTGTTTGCGTAGTTGACATTGAAGCGACAGGGGGCGTGTTACAGCTAATGAATCCTTGCTTTGTGTTGTGCGCCATCTGAGCTGCCGGTTCAGTTACGTCTGTTGGGCAGGGATCCTGTTGCGAAATGCGAGCCTGCCTTGATAGAGGTAATTTCTTAACTTCAGCTAATACTGTTGAAAAAATTGAGGAAGCGAGGACAGACTCTCTATTATTGGAGATCAACAACATACTGCTTGCGCTAATTGAACTTTGGATTGTGCATTTATGATCAGCATGTTGGGGGCTTCTAATTTTGTATCTATCCCGGCAGTGTAAAGAGCAAGTGTGTTTAATAGGCCAACCTGTTGATCTAGTTAATCCGAGTGGTAATTTAACGCTGATACTGTAGATTGGAGAGTTTGCAGAAGTTGTGACCAAAGTATGTTAGGTTTGGCTGGGTGGCATCCTCCCGGGGGGTCCGGGGTCTTGTTAAAGTCAGTCTTGAAAAAGGATGAATCTAGAGTAGTGCAGAATACAGGGTCCCTGTCATTATACTGATCGACTAAGTTTGTAGAAGTTGTTGGGGTAAGCAATTTGATTTTGCCTGGGGGTGACCTAGTCCATTGTGCAGCTTGGGAGCTGGGTACTTTTTTACTCCCAACTTGGTCGTCTGTATTAGTTCGTAGTTTAAGTGAAGAGCACAAGGGCGGGCTTGGGTTAGATTTGGACTGGGAGTCGTCACTTGGTATAGTGATTGCGAAGGAGGCATGCACAGTATGTGAGTTTAAGGTTAGCAGGTCATAAAGAATTTCCTCGGAACCCTGCGGTGATAAACTTGCATTGGTGACTTTTAATAAGGAGTGTTCGTCATTTTCTGGGGTGACGTCCAGAGGTGGGCTGTGACCTTGCCCGCTGGGTCCCTCGTGGACCGTGGCCTTTACCCGTATTTGAGCCAAGTCTGATGTCGGGTATGTCTGGATGACATCCCACATTTCTTTGTGGCTATTTAATCTCGATTTCGTGTAGCAGTATTTCTGACATAGTCCCTCAAAGTAGCCCTTTTTGTGGTGTCTACTGTGGGTACAGTTACTCCGTGTTTTTGATCATGAGAATTAGAACTGACCGGTGATGATGACACCCCGTAACTCTTTGTGCAGCAGGTGTGCCGCAGGGGGTCATGGGGTGGTCGAAGGGTTGCTGCCCACATCCCGGTAATGCGCTAGGTTGAGTTGAGTCTAACTGTGATGAGGCTGCCGCCGTATCTGTGGTTTCAAGGGTGGGCTCCATCCTAGATTTTTTATGGTTTTTTGCTGGTTCTTTCCTGACTCTCCATGACTTCATCGTAGGTTAGTGTGATTGTACTAAGAGCCGTTATTGGTTGGATGATGGATGCGTCTTTGATGGTGTGAGCTGCTGGCGGTGAGGATTGCTGTCCTGTGGGCTCTCACTAGCCCCCCACTGGGCCTCTGTAATTAGTACTCCTTCTCCTGTTAGAGAAGAGAATTGAGAGGTGAGACTCTCTGGGGGGGCAGCAATAGTCCCACACTGCCCTCGCTGCTCCTCAGTGCCCCCGCTGCCCTGTGCACCCGCCAACCAGCTCATCGTCCGGTACCTTTGTGGGCTCTTGATGGACTTGAGGTGTGGACATCAGCTGGCTGCCGCTGGGTGGTTTTACTGATGGTTGTGGTGCTCCCGTGATCCGACCCTGGGGTCCCTGGCTGTTCCTGACTGTAGGGGGGGAACTGCTTGAGTCCACACCTGGAGCGGGTGGGGGTGCGCCGGGAAACCATAAACTGCACCTGGTCTGACCGGGTTGTCTCCAGCCAGGTGGGGGGGAAAGGGCGGAAGAGATCCTAATCGTGTCCCCCCCTTCCCTTTCTGGGTGCTGCTGGGTGCTGGATACTGGGTAGGGCTCTACAACGCTATGGTCACCCACCTACCTCAACCTCCTGTGACCTTGCTGCACTTGAGACAGGTCCTGCATCCTGGGTCCCATGTATTTCTGCCCTGGGAACGCAGTCCTTGACTTTCCTGGCATAGCCGGCTGCCTCCCCTGGGCCCTTTGGTTTGAGCATCAGGCCGGATGGAGCCCCAGAACCTCTGAGCTGAGGAGCAAGCTTCCTCTGCTCCCCCTCCTACAATGGTGATGAGGGAGGTTAGGCAGAACAGGGGAGAGTAATGGCAGCAACAGTGGCAGCAGTGTCAAAGCCCAGGGCGAGTGGGGCTCTACAGGTGGACGCAGGCCGCACCCGGTGCTACCCGGGCCGCCTCTGCCTCCGCCTGGGGCATGCTCTCAGCAGGTGGAATCGACCCCGGGCTCGGCGGGGTGCTGCGGGCTTGGTGCAAGGTTGGCAAGCAAGAAAAGCTGTAGGGCACAAGCGTAGTGCCAAGCCAGCGCTACCACGGCTCTGCAACTCCTGCGGCTCCTACGGCTCATCCTTGTGTTGTGCTACGTACCAATAAGGTCACTGCAGGGTAATCCATGAGCTGCACGCCTCGAATATCTGATCGATCTGTTTTTGGGAATAGTGGGCTACTATAGACAGTGGATACCCAAATTTTCCCTACTGGCCAAAACCCTACAGAAGCTGACCCACACAAATGTACCTTATCTGCTACCATAATACACTTGTCCACTTGTTGTTGGTGAAGAGTGGAAGAGTTAGCCTATTGCAACGAGGAGGCGGAGCAGAGGCAGAGGCGGAGCCGAGGAGCTGTGGAACAGCGCAGGCAGCCGCGGAGCTCGGCGCCCGGTTTGGCGTTTTGCATTTTGAGCGTGGAGCCTTGTGGAGGGAGCCACCGTGGACTAAAGACTCGTGAGGTTTAATCTGGTGCCCTCATCGAGAGTCTCATCTACATTGCGCTGTGACTATTTTATTTGCCATTAAGAAAATTGTGGATATCGTGTTTCTAGTATGCACGTACTAGAGCTATCGAGTGAGACTGCCTGCCTCTCTCTTTCTTCTCATTATGCACAGCTGACATCAAACCTGCAAAGCCGGTTTCTTCTTTTCAGCGAGTGGAAGCGCTGCCTGCCTCGCTATTTTGTATCTCTTCCTCGGAGCACAGGTCAGCTATTTTCTTTTATTTTTCTTAGCTTAACTAAACGCTGAACTCCGAGGCTTCCTGCCTCTCTTTGTTTAGTTAGAATATCTCAAGGCTGAGAGATTCTGTTTTTGATAATTGCCTCGTAAAGACACACTTCGAGCTGAGGCTGTCTGTCTTTGTTTTGTGTGAAAATAACTTAATTCCAGGATCGGCAACTAAGTAGCTGGATATTAATTTCATGGACTCTGTACTCGTGAAGTGTGATTTATTTTCGTGCTCCTATAATATCAAGGTCAGATTCATTTCAGAAGGCAGACGTATGCCTCTGAAAAAACTGGAAGGAATTAAAGGAGCACCTTCAGCTCTTCAATTAATATAGAGCGGACACTGCATTTTACTTTTCTACATTTCCTGAAGAGACTTCTGGTGTTGGGCACAACCTTCACTTATATGTGTAACCCCCAGTGAAACCTGCTACTTGGCTAGTTTGTGGCAGCTTGTGAGCCAGGAGTGTTACGGTGGACCCAGAGGAACCCGAGGTTTATCCAGTGGAGACCAGTGTCGTATCCCTCCACGGTAACGGCCAGACTCTAAGGGAATTCCACCTACTGGGAGCAAGTGAGAGTTAAATATTTAAACATCTAAATTTATTGTGTTTAAATTGCAAGCAATTACAACCTGATTGGTATCGTGAACCAAATATTAACCATACAATATTTGACTCAGTGGGTTAAATAACCGGGGGATTATGAGATCTGGGCGTCTGCGTGGAGCAGTGCTCCAACAGCACAACAGGCAGGGGAAAAAGAAAATGGCTAAGGATAATTCTGAGGCATCTGGTGGAGGGCCAGCCCCACAATTTGGAGAAAAGCAAAATATATTAACAAAATCTGCGTCTTGTTCCCCAAAAGTCTGTCTGTCAGATATAAATGCATGTTATGTAAAGAATTCTAATGAGAACCTACAGTCAACTATTACGGACTATTTTTCTACGGGGGAAGTAATTGAAATGAAAAGATCTTTTGGAACAAAAAAAATGACTAACGACGTAACAACGACAGAAATAAGTAATAAGAAATCGAAAATAAAATCATCTATTTGTATGCATCTCTCTGGGGAAGAATCTACGAAGACAGACTTGGCAACTGCCGGCATTAGCTCTCAACATTTTTTAAAGGTAACTAATAATATGGCTCTGAATCAAGTGCTTGGTGCTCATCCTGGTGCTTATCCTTCGGTCGTAAAAGCTCAAGTTCATGCTCCCCCCTCTATGATTACAATGTCCAAGCCAAGTGGTACTAATAGTGGGTCTATGGAAAAAGTAGTAACTAAGGCTGGAAATGGATCAGGGAAAGCCTTGGAAAATGATAAGAAAGATGGTGAATTTCCTGATGAAGTACATTGGATGGAGGATAATTCGGTGATAAGTATATCATCAGGTATAGAGTCACATTCAATAGATGATGTATTTCTTCCATCCTCCATTCAATCACCAAGAAATCTAGCCCTACCTAATTATAATAGGGATCAGATTGGTTACAACTTGAGTCCGGAAATCATGTTAAGTTCGAAGATTCAGAAAACTGGATATGAACTGGATCCTTTTAGTTTAATTTCAACAATAGGGAGATCCAGTTCTGAATTAAAACCAGCAATGATTCCCGAGGTGGTAGATAATAAATGTACAAAATCGACAAATAAATCAGAGAACACTGATTCTATGAATAAACCTCTCAATTCAGCTGATCTCTCCTTATTAGCCAAATATGACACAAACAGGAGTATGGGGCAGTTTACTTAATACAATGGATACTATAACCGATGCCTTGAGCTATCATTCCGATAAAATGAGTATCCAGGTGGATCTATTAAATACACTTGCCCTTTATGTAGCAGGAATAGACACTAAATTATTAAATTTGACAGATCTAGTAGTAAGGGCACAAGCGGATAGGGATAACCAAATGATTTCCTGTACATGTGCAAATATAATAGATAAAATATCAGACCTCCCCATTGTAGTTGGTTCTCTCGTGGACGAAGTAAGACTAATGTCAAGGCAGAGTAAAACAATATCAGTAATTTCAAATATGAATAATTCTAACAATGGCCAAGACATTAAGGATACATCTATCCCAAAAAAATGTAGGCAGACTAAGTATGGAGGATTATGTGAGGGGATTATTTATAAGGATTTACATAAGGATTTGGAATCAGAACCACAAATTTGCGAAGAAAATGAAAAATGAATCAATACTAAAATTGAACAAGGAAGTATACAATTGTTGTTGGTTAATTGTGAAATCGAAGGCAATAGACAAGAAATAGCTCAAAGTGGAGAGGTTGCTCAAGTACCATACACTTTAGAAACATCGGTTAACCAAAAATCAGTGGGTCTTACTAAAAGAGCAAGGAAAAAACAAAGGAAAGCACATAATAAAATAAATCGGAAAAATAAATTAACTAATACAAGTGTTTTGCACGCCACTAACGAGGTCTATCCAATCTTGAAAGTATCGAAAAAATCATCTTGTAATTCAACAGATGGAGATAAAGGGGATATAGGTAAATCCTCCTCGATTGAAGACGCATGGAGTAAGATAACACCTCCACAAAGTTTTTTGCAAAAGTTGCCACCAGCAGATGGAGTCCTTAAGACTCAGATCCAGGTCGATAACAAAGACAGTCAAAACAATCCATTAATCATATTGGAGGAAATACAATTGTTAAATATAAAATTGTCATCATCGTCTTCAGTTGGTAAAAGAAAATTCACATACAACCTGACGAAGTCATTTCAGGACCAAATTGTGAACTTGAGCAAACTGCTCATGTCGAAGAAAGTCAAAGAGCTCCGAGGTTACAAGGCACAAGTTTAAATTGTAATTTAACTTTGACTAATCATTTACTTAAAAAGAATCCAACTATGATTGGGAACGGTTGTGCCGTTTCTCCTGCAAAGTTACTTTTTATTCCATTGTATGTCTCAAGGGGTCAATATGATATTTTAAATCGTGGCAATATATTAAAGCTAATAGCTTCTATACCAGAGCTTAGTAACCTAACATCGAATGTCTTAGAAGCTGTTCAATTTAAACAGGATGTTGATAACCCCAAACATGAAGTAACTTGTACAATATGGCAAAGTGAAGAGATCATCGATAGGATACTAAAATATACACAACAATTTGAGAAATGGGGAATTAAAATAGAAAAATGTAAAGGCAGTTTGTACCCAACATTGTTGATACCCAAGATCGACGAAGAAAGACATCTACAAGCTAAATCAACGATTATGGAATCAAAAGAGGAGAATGTTAAAACTCTGAAAGGGGCAATAGGACCACAACTCAATCTTGACTTATCAACTGGCATAAACATCACATGTAGTAGCTGGGCCCCTCGAATTTGTAAAGAAACACAAAAACAACTAGCGCCCTTGGAGGATTGGGCCTGGCTACCGAAAATACCCAGCAGAGGGAAACTTAATGAGAATGATTGAAGATGGAGCAGTCTGTCCAGAAAGAGTGGTCCGATTAATTTTAATATTTGCTCTTGGAATGTATATGGACTTTCTAGGCTGTTAGAAGATCATGATACAATAAATTTTATTCAGAATTCTAAAATCTTAATGTTCCAGGAAACATGGAAAATGTGCCATGAGCCCATATTAGGCTTTTACGAATATGCCAACTTTGCAACTCGTACATCTGTTCATGGTTGTGCAAAAGGCGGGCTCTCTATCTATGTTTCTTTGGACCTAGACGTTTCTCATCATGTAATAGATTTTCAATTGGCCTGGTTATTGTGTGTTAAAATAGATTTTGAAATACCAATTATATTCATAAATGTGTACTTAAGTGTAAAGAACGCAATTAAGATGACTCAGCTTTCAGTATTATGGGAATCAATTGCAATCTTATCACTTCAGTATCCGGTAACTAGTATTATTATTTCTGGAGATTTTAACATGCATTTGTTTACTAAGAATTCAGGGATTGTAAAGAAGAGAGGTAATGCTATTACTAAGATGTTCTGTTCCCAATTGCAGAAATGGGATCTTGTGCTGTTACAGGATACTCAATACAATACGAAAGGTGTCCCAACCTTTAAAAATTCAAGGCAACACTCTACTATTGACTATACCATTATTTCAAATAAATTAATGAATAGCCTTCTAGGATTACATGTGACCCCTAGAGTAGAAAGTGATCATAACCCACAAATAATTACACTATCATTGGCAGTGTACTACCTACCAAAATTAAGAGTTCCCGATAAAGGGCCAGTTATTTATAATTTGAAAAGGCTGGTGTGGCATTCAGTAAAACAAGATGAGATTTTGGACTTTTTAGTCCCTTTAATAGATCAAGTAATAAATGAGGGTTGCCATGGGAACTCAATAGTGGAAATGTGGCCAGGTCTCTGCTCTTTACTGGTCGATCGCTTTCTGGTAAAACCAGCTTTTAGGGGAAACCCTCATACGTCGAAAAGGAAAATGTGGTATTCACACAGGTTAAATAAAAAAAAAGGCTCTAAATAAAGCTTCTCGTGCTATTTGTAAACCATCACATGGAGTAGTTAAATTTACCCAATTATGTTTAATAAAGAAATTAAGGAAATCGTATAGAAATGAGATTTGGAAAGCAAAAAGAGAATATAAGGAAGACTTGTGGATAAAATTACACCATGTAAATAAGACGAATAATCTAAGAGCATTTTGGGGTATTATTAACTCTTTGGAACATGGCAATATGAGAGCTAGTAGT
This sequence comes from Calotriton arnoldi, assembly GCA_963921515.1. Lineage (NCBI taxonomy): Eukaryota > Metazoa > Chordata > Amphibia > Caudata > Salamandridae > Calotriton > Calotriton arnoldi. The sequence continues at coordinate 907,543 of CAWUFW010006234.1, forward strand.
GCTAATATTTCCGCGATAGCCTGGGAGTCTTTTATTCCTACCCTGTATGGGATCAATACTGCAAATGGACCAAACCCCATTAACGACGCATGTAACCCGTTGTCAATAATTAATATATATAATGAGAATAGAAGGCACGAAAATTGTGACGAACAATTATTAATATTTGAGACACTGCAGGTCGATATGGTAAAGTCATTGATAAGCAGGATAAAAACAAATGGTGCGCCTGGTCCAAATGGGATCCCGAATGCGGTTTTTAAAGCAAGAACAGACATATGGTCAAAATTTCTTACCCAAATGTTTGAAGACATCGTAAAAACCAAGCAGGTCCCAGAATCTTGGCAAGGCAGCATAATACATCCGATTTACAAAAGTGGCCCGCCTGAAAATCCAGCAAACTATAGGCTAATTGCCCTAACGGATGTAGAGGCAAAATTGTTTGCAACATTATTACTCAAAGATCTAGAGGAATGGGCAACTACAAGGAAAGTTATCCCAATTTTTCAAACTGGATTTCGTAGGGGACAATCAACAATAACGAATCTGCTGATACTTACCTTGTTGGCAGAGAAAACCAAATACAAAAAGCAAAAACTTTTTATTTGTTATGTAGATCTAAAGGCAGCTTTTGATTCTGTTCCGCGTAACCTTCTTTGGGCAAAGTTATCAGCATGGGGCGTACCAAAAAACCTTTTAGATATGATTGTACTATTGTATACGAATACGTGGGTACAGGTCAAAGTGGGGGATGGAAGTAGTACCACTCGTCGCCTTGAAACATATAGTGGCCTTAAACAGGGCTGCGTACTTGCCCCCTGTCTTTTTAACCTTTTTATGGCTGACTTGTCTCATCATTTACATAGTGTCAATGCACACTCGCCAATTCTTGCAGGCCAAAGTGTAAAATATTTGCAATATGCAGACGATACTATTCTGCTAAGTCACACGCAAATAGGGCTGCAAAGATTAATAGAGTCATTTGATCGATATATATTGGCGAATGGTTTACAAATAAATGCCAAAAAACAAAAATTATGATAATAGCATCAACAAAATCAGATAAGACATTATGGAAAATTAAGGATTTATCTATTGAAACAGTAAAGCAGTATAAATACTTAGGAGTTACGCTGGATGATAGAATGACTTTTAAACCACACTTTGATAACTTAAAGGCTAAGGCAACTTCATTGTCTTTTGCCTTTAGATCATTGCGTGATAAACTTCCATGCCCTAGTTACAATCATTTATTAAAAGTAATGAAGGCGAAACTTATCCCTGCGCTTACATATGGGTCAATAATTTTCAGAGGAAAAGATAACCAACTGCTGGATAAATTACAAATAAAAGTTTTTAAGTCAATTTTTAGGATTTCAAAAAATGTTGGACACGCTACAGTTAGACTGGAATTCGGTTTGCTAAACCAAATATTGGTAAGACAAGCTGCATTTTTAAAATGTCTATTTTCACTTTATTTATCGGACCCTGAGTCCCTTGCATATATGTGTTGGCAAGAAATGAATAAGAAGGAGTATACTAGACCATGGAGGTCATACTTAACGGAGAGTTTGAATACTTTTAAGCTCCAACTTTTTGACAATATGATTAGAAATAAAACCATTTTAAAACAGATTTTAAATCAATCAACTAAATTGGTATCATTAATATTGGATCAGGAGCAGATTGTAAAAAAAAAGCACGCCTGGTCGGTTATTAATTTGTATAATAAAATAGAACCCCAATTCTATCTAACTTCTTGCTTGAAACCGGCGGTAAGGGATATATTGCTTAAGCTTAGGTTTGGACATTACCCAACAAAAGATGGTACACCTAGATGGGTACAAGTTTGGCAATCACAAAAGTGTAGATTATGTGGTTATATTAATGAAACGTTATTGCACATTGTATGTATTTGCCCCAAATTGTGTCAAGAAAGATTAACACTTTTAAAACCAATATTTAACGAGCAAGGGGTGAGAACGTGTCACCAAGCAATAATACTGTGCCTCCAAGGGCGTATCATCAATTTAACAGTTAACTTTGTCAAATTTATTATTATAGCTGATAAAAAACTGGCTCAGGACGATGTTGTGGTCATATAATAAGAATAGAAAGTGGCTGATTCCAACTATATTGTTTTCCCCTACACTGACGATCTAACTTGATAAATTTTATAAAGTATCTGAGGTTTGGGGTAATTTTAAGAAATGTGGATGCACTTTATATTTTAGATGCTAAGATCACAACTGGACCAAACATGTGTTACTGTATGCTCTGCTTCTTCTTAGGGGCTGTTTAAAAACCTGAGAGGGGACTCAAAGATTATCTGTATGGATGGGTTTACTAATACGTATGGTGAATAATAATGAAATGTAATGTTTATATTCGGTTATGAACAAAATACCTTTTTATGATATTTTATGTATTTCTAAAAGTTATAAAGATATGTTAACACTTCCTCATTATCTTTAAGGAATGTAAGAAATTGCCTTGTTTTATGAACTGTGTTGTTTTATTGTAATGATTTTAATTAATCGGACAATAAAGAATATATATATATATATATATATTATCTACTGGCGGTCGCCAGTAGATAGTTATAGTTAGGACCTATTTTCCATAGGAAATCCGCGACATTCTATTTGAAATAACTCTTGCGTCGGTTGACGAATCTTCGCGAAATTTTCAAACTTTATGGCCCGCTCCGGTCCGCTCCTACCCTGAAAGTCTCAGGGTGATTCGTCAAGCGGGGGCCGAGAAAAAAGGGGGTCCCAAAACGTGTTTTCCCCATTCATTTTCCCATAGGAAACTTTAGACACGGCTACAGCCCGAACTGCTGAACGGAATTACACCAAATTTGGCAAAGAGGTAGTTCTTGGTTCAGAAAGAACCCATTTTGTTAAATGGTGTAAATCCGTTCAGTAGTTGCGGAGAAATTAAAAAAATAAGAGTCAAAAAATCAATTTCCCATAGGAAACTTTATGCAAGGCTACAGCCCGAACTGCTGAACGGAATTACAGCAAATTTGGCAAAGAGGTAGTTCTTGGTTCAAAAAGAACCCTTTTTGTTAAATGGTGTAAATCCGTTCAGTAGTTGCTGAGAAAATCAAAAGTAAAAACACATATATATCTGGGCGGAGCCTAACCACACATGTCATCGTGAGATCTGATTGGCTGTCAGCACTTCATCCAGGAATTGCTGGCAGCCATCTTGGAGACCAATATAAATGATAGTACCCCATTGAAATGCATTGTAGTGAATCGAAGATTTTGAGGGTTACCAAAAGGAGAACTATAAAGGGTGATAACAGACTTTAGTTACATTAGAATTCATTTGTTGATGGTACCATACTAATTTCAGGAATTGTGGTGTGTTCTAAGGTGATTTTACCCTGTGAAAAACCTTCTGCTGGGATATCATGAATCATGTTTGAGAGAAAACTATTTTCACATGCTTGTCCCATACAGTTTTGGAAGGTGCCCCAGAAGCTAAAATGAGAGCATATTTTCTGTAAATTCACATTATCTTTCTCAGTCATGTGAGAATGAAGTCTGACATTCTCAGTAAAACATGTACATCCAACAAGGGCAGAGACTGTCAGTTGATTCCTTTGTGTTCTACTGCAGCTTCCCAGAGTGTTCTAAAGAACAACTAGAGTGCTAACAGCCTTACTTATGACAAAAGTATGGCACACCTGAAGCCATCTTGATTGGAATAAACTGGTAACACTTAAAACATTTAATTTAAAAAGGAACAAAATGATGGGGTTCATCTTGTCATAGAAATTATGGTTAGTGCTCTGGAAAGAAAAATTAGGACATGTTTCAAGTGTGATCTCAAATATCTTCCTGTTATATTTCAACAGGAGCAGCCTGTCAGTTGATGCCTTTGTGTTCTACTGCAGCTTCCCAGAGTGTTCTAAAGAACAACTAGAGCGTTAACTGTCTTACTTATGACAAAAGTATGGCACACCTGAAGCCATCTTGATTGGAATAAACTGGTAACACTTAAAACATTTAATTTAAAAAGGAACAAAATGATGGGGTTCATTTTGTCATAGAAAGTATGGTTAGTGCTGTAGAAAGAAAAATTAGGACATGTTTCAAGTGTGATCTCAAATATCTTCCTGTTATATTTCAACAGGAGCAGCCTGTCAGTTGATGCCTTTGTGTTCTACTGCAGCTTCCCAGAGTGTTCTAAAGAACAACTAGAGCGCTAACAGTCTTACTTATGACAAAAGTATGGCACACCTGAAGCCATCTTGATTGGAATAAACTGGTAACACTTAAAACATTTAATTTAAAAAGGAACAAAATGAGGGGTTCATTTTGCCATAGAAATTATGGTTAGTGCTGTAGAAAGAAAAATTAGGACATGTTTTAAGTGAGATCTCAAATATCTTCCTGTTATATTTCAACAGGAGCAGCCTGTCAGTTGATGCCTTTGTGTTCTACTGCAGCTTCCCAGAGTGTTCTAAAGAATAACTAGAGTGCTAACAGCCTTACTTATGACAAAAGTATGGCACACCTGAAGCCATGTTGATTGGAATAAACTGGTAACACTTAAAACATTTAATTTAAAAAGGAACAAAATGAGGGGTTCATTTTGCCATAGAAATTATGGTTAGTGCTGCAAAAAGAAAATTTAGTGCATGTTTTAAGTGAGATCTCAAATCCTCTTCTATTTCATTAGAAACTTCTGACATGCAGACTGAAACAATCACTTTCAATACCAGCAGTAGACTTCCAGTTAACTCCTTGGTGAGCAGTAGCTTTACTACAGTGATCTAATGAACAACTAGAGTAATAACATTCTGAATTTATGGCAAATGTGTGACACATCTGAATGCCTTCTTGATGGAATCAAAGTAAAAAACTGAAAGTATTTCCTACTGAGGAGACTGCAGTAAATGAGAAATTAGGAAACTTCATAACAAAGAAGTCTTCCAAGATGGCCACCAGTGAAAAAAGAGCCCAAATGTAGCACAAATATTACCCAGATGTAGCCCACATATAGCCCAATGACAAAAGTGTGCAAAACACTTTTTATTTTTAGTTTTTTTGCAGTTTTATGTAGTGCAGACTGGTCAGGTATTGGAGCGTTGCATCTTAAAACATGACCCCAATACACTACAAAAACACCACTGCACTACCCTAAACCCTAAAACACTACCCCAGCACGACCCCCTACACTACACAAGCACCACTGCACTATCCTAAACCCTAAAACACTACCCCCAGCATGACCCCCTACACTACACAAACACCACTGCACTACCCTAAACCCTAAAACACTACCCCAACACCACTGCACTAACCTAAATCCTAAAACACTACCCCCAGCACGACCCCCTACACTACCCAAACACCACTGCACTACCCTAAAACATGACCCCTACACTACACAAACACCACTGCACTACCCTTAACCCTAAAACACTACCCCCAGCACAACCCCCTACACTACACAAGCACCACTGCACTACCCTAAACCCTAAAACACTGCCCCCAGCACGACCCCCTACACTACACAAACACCACTGCACTACCTTAAACCCTAAAACACTACCCCCAGCACGACCCCCTACACTGCCCGAACACCACTGCACTGCCCTAAACCCTGAAACACATACCTAGCACGACCCCCTACACTGCCCGAACACCACTGCACTGCCCTAAACCCTGAAACACCACCCCTTCACGACCCCCTACACTGCCCAAACACCACTGCACCTCCCTAAACCCTGAAACACCACCTCCAGCATGACCCCTACACTGCCCGAACACCACTGCACTGCCCTAAACCCTGAAACACTACCCCCAGCAAGACCTCCTACACTGCCCGAACACCACTGCACTGCCCTAAACCTGAAACATCACCCCCAGCAAGACCCCTACACTGCCCGAACACCACTGCCCTAAACCTGAAACACCACCCCCAGCACGACCCCTACACTGCCCAAACACCACTGCACTGCCCTAAACCCTGAAACACCACCCCCAGCACGACCCCTACACTGCTCGAACACCACTGCACTGCCCTAAACCCTGAAACACCACCCCCTGCACGACCCCCTACACTGCCCGAACACTACTGCACTGCCCTAAACCCTGAAACACCATCCCCAGCACGACCCCTACACTGCACAAACACCACTGCACTGCCCTAAACCCTGAAACACTACCCCCAGCAAGACCCCCTACACTGCCTGAACACCACTGCACTTGCCCTAAACCCTGAAACACCACCCCCAGCAAGACCCCCTACACTGCCCGAACACCACTGCCCTAAACCCTGAAACACCACCCCCAGCAAGACCCCCTACACTGCCCGAACACCACTGCACTGCCCTAAACCCTGAAACACCAGCCCCAGCCACGACCCCTACACTGCCCGAACACCACTGCACTGCCCTAAACCCTGAAACACCACCCCCTGCACGACCCCCTACACTGCCCGAACACCACTGCACTGCCCTAAACCCTGAAACACCACCCCCAGCACGACCCCGTACACTGCCCGAACACCACTGCACTGCCCTAAACCCTGAAACACCACCCCCTGCACGATCCCCTACACTGCCCGAACACTACTGCACTGCCCTAAACCCTGAAACACCACCCCCAACACGACCCCCTACACTGCACGAACACCACTGCACTGCCCTAAACCCCGAAACACTACCCCCAGCAAGACCCCTACACTGCCCGAACACCACTGCCCTAAACCCTGAAACACCACCCCCAGCAAGACCCCCTACACTGCCCGTACACCACTGCACTGCCCTAAACCCTGAAACACCACCCCTAGCACGACCCCCTACACTGCCCGAACACCACTGCACTGCCCTGAACCATGAAACACCAGACCCAGCACGACCCCCTACACAGCCCGAACACCACTGCACTGCCCTGAACCCTGAAACACCACCCCCAGCACGACCCCCTACACTGCCCGAACACCACTGCACTGCCCTAAACCCTGAAACACCAGCCCCAGCACAACCCCGTACACTACCCGAACACCACTGCATTGCCCTAAACCCTGAAACACCAGTCCCAGCACGACCGCCTACACTGCCCGAAAACCACTGCACTGCCCTAAACCCTGAAACACCAGCCCCAGCAAGACCCCCTACACTGCCCGAACACCACTGCACTGCCCTAAACCCTGAAACACCACCCCCAGCAAGACCCCCTACACTGCCCGAACACCACTGCACTAAAGCCTGAAACACCACCCCCAGCAAGACCACCTACACTGGCCGAACACCACTGCACTGCCCTAAACCCTGAAACACCACCCCCTGCACGACCCCCTACACTGCCCAAACACCACTGCACTGCCCTAAACCCTGAAACACCAGCCGCTGCACGACCCCTACACTGCCCAAACACCACTGCACTGCCCTAAACCCTGAAACACCACCCCTCAGCACGACACCCTACACTGCCCGAACACCACTGCACTGCCCTAAACCCTGAAACACCACCCTCAGCACGACCCCCTACACTGCCCGAACACCACTGCACTGCCCTAAACCCTGAAACACCACCCCTGCACGACCTCCTACACTGCCGGAACACCACTGCACTGCCCTAAACCCTGAAACACCACCCCCAGCACGACCCCCTACACTGCCCGAACACCACTGCACTGCCCTAAACCCTGAAACATCCAACCCCAGCAAGACCCCCTACACTGCCTGAACACCACTACCCTAAACCCTGAAACACCACCCCCTACACTGCACGAACACCACTGCACTGCCCTAAACACTGAAACACCACCTCCAGCAAAACCCCCTAAACTGCCTGAACACCATTGCTCTGCCCTAAATCCTGAAACACTAGCCCCAGCATGACCCCCTACACTGCCCAAACACCACTGCACTGCCCTAAACCCTGAAACACCACCCCCAGCAAGACCCCCTACACTGCCCGAACACCACTGCACTGCCCTAAACCCTGAAACACCAGCCCCAGCAAGACCCCCTACACTGCCCGAACACCACTGCACTGCCCTAGACTCTGAAACACCAGCCCCAGCAAGACCCCTACACTGCCCGAACACCACTGCACTGCCCTAAACCCTGAAACACAAGCCCCAGCACGACCACCTACACTGCCCAAACACCACTGCACTGCCCTAAACCCTGAAACACCAGCCACAGCACAACCCCTACACTGCCCGAACACCACTGCACTGCCCTAAACCCTGAAACACCAGCCCCAGCACGACCCCTACACTGCCCGAACACCACTGTACTGCCCTAAACCCTGAAACACCAGCCCCAGCACGACCCCCTACACTGCCCGAACACCACTGCACTGCCCTAAACCCTGAAACACCACCCCCTGCATGACCCCCTACACTGCCCGAACACCACTGCACTGCCCTAAACCCTGAAACACCACCCCCTGCAGCCCCCCCTACACTGCCCGAACACCACTGCACTGCCCTAAACCCTGAAACACCACCCCCTGCACCGCCCCTACACTGCCCGAACACCACTGCACTGCCCTAAACCCTGAAACACCACCCCCAGCATGACCCCCTTTACTGCTCGAACACCACTGCACTGCCCCAAACCCTGAAACACCACCCCCAGCATGACCCCCTACACTGCCCGAACACCACTGCCCTAAACCCTGAAACACCACCCCCTGCACGACCCCCTACACTGCCCGAACACCACTGCACTGCCCTAAACCCTGAAACACCACCCCCTACACTGCCCGAACACCACTGCACTGCCCTAAACCCTGAAACACCACCCCCAGCACGACCCCTACACTGCCCGAATACCACTGCACTGCCCTAAACCCTAAAACACCACCCCCAGCATTACCCCCTACACTGCCCAAACACCACTGTACTGCCCTAAACCCTAGAACACTACCCCAGCACGACCCCTACACTACCCGAACACCACTGCACTACCCTAAACCCTAAAATACTACCCCCAGCACAACCCCCTACACTACCCGAACACGACTGCACTGCCCTAAACCCTCAAACACTCCCCCAGCACGACCCCCTACACTACCCAAACACCACTGCACTGCCCTAAACCCTAAAACACTCCCCCAGCATGACCCCCTACACTACCCGAACACCACTGCACTGCCCTAAACTCCTAAAACACTCCCCCCAGCACGACCCCTACACTACCCAAACACCACTGCACTGCCCTAAACCTAAAACACTACCCCCCGCATGACCCCCTACACTACCCAAACACCAATGCACTACCCTAATCCCTAAAACACTACCCCCCGCATGACCCCCTACACTACCTAAACCCTAAAACACTACACCCGCATGACTCCTACACTACCCAAAGACCACTGCACATCCTAAACCCTAAAACACGACCTCCTACACTACACAAACACCACTGCACTACCCAAAACCCTAAAACACTACCCCTACACTACACAAACACCACTGCACTACCTAAACCCTAAAACACTACCCCCAGCAGTACCCCTACACTACCCAAACACCACTGCACTAACCTAAACCCTAAAACACTACCCCCAGCAGTACCCCTACACTACCCAAACACCACTGCACTACCCTAAATCACTACCCCCAGCACGACCCCCTACACTACCCAAACACCACTGCACTACCCTAAACCCTAAAACACTACCCCCAGCACGACCCCTACACTACCCAAAAACCACTGCACTACCCTAAACCCTAAAACACTCCCCCAGCACGACTCCCTACACTACCCAAACACCACTGCACTACCCTAAACCCTAAATCTACCCCCAGCATGACCCCCTACACTACACAAACACCACTGCACTACCCTAAACCCTAAAACACTACCCCCTGCACGACCCTCTTCACTACCTAAACACAACTGCACAATTTGTTACAGGCGTTGCAACGCAGGCCTGTGGTGCTTACTGGAAGTACCTAATGGGCTAGTTGGGCCCCAGGGACCCTCAGGATTCAAAGTGACCTAATCCCCCAACTTAAAACGCACCACGGGCGCGTTTGCACAGTGGTGAAGGGAGGGGCGGGGCCTCAGGTGACATGTGCGCAAATACGCCCTGTGGTGCGTTTTAAGTTGGGGAATTAATTCCCTTTGAATCCTGAGGGACCCTGGGGGCCAACTAGCACACCAGGTACCTTCAGTAAGCACAACAGAGTTGCGTTGCAGAGAGGTGAAAAAAGGTGCGTGGCCTCGGAACGCCTCTCTGCAACTCAGCTCTGTGGTCCTAACTGTAGGTACCTGGGGGCTAGTTGAGCCAGGGACCCTCAGAATTCAAGGGAACTTAATCCCGCAACTTAAAACGCGCCACGGGTGCGTTTACACACATGTCACCTCAGGCCCCCCCTCCCTTCACCACTGTGCAAACGCGCCCTGTGCTGCGTTTTTAAGAGGTAGTTTTAATCCCCCTGCCCTATTATGTACTAGGGACTTGCAGAGGGAGGTCATGCTAATCATAGGGGTACCCCAACGCATAGTGTTCCCTAGTGTATGTAGGTGTTTTCACTGTATTCTAAGTGTCTTTTAGCATAGCACTGGCTCTGGTTAGTCAGAGTCAGTTACCACCAGTACCCGTCTGAAAAAGTTGTGGGCACAGGATGATTTTGCAACAAGGCCTCTTTCTGCTCCTCTGTTGGTTCTTTCTGCACATCTTTTGCTTCTTTCTGTGCGTTTTTTTCTTCTTTCTTCACATGTCCTACCTCTGTAGGCATAGTTAGAAACTAGCATTTAAAAAAACCTTTGAAATTCACTTAAAAATCATAGGTTTCAGGCACGTTATAGTTAGAAATTAGCATTTAAAAAACCTTTGAAATTCACTGAAAAAACCATAGGTTTCAGACACGTTATAGTTAGAAATTAGCATTTAAAAAACCTTTGAAATTCACTGAAAAAACCATAGGTTTTAGGGACAGTTATAGTTAGTTGGACATTTCACTCGTACAAAACCATAGAAATTCCCCCGTTATAGTTAGTTCAGCTAACTATAACTCGCGCCCGCAATGCACTGCTGATGACGTCACATATTACATCACTCATGACATGGTCAGTGACATCACTGATGACATCACTGATGACATCTCAAATGACATCACTGATGACATCATCCATGTGATAATTTCATGCATCTTCTCACACCCTAATATAACTTTTGATACACCCACTCTAAATTACAGACTGCCATTCTCAAAACCATAGACACTCCAACACCAAAAACTACATACCCACTCACTGATTCTTAGGTCTACACACACATCCACTCACTCACCCGTACAGTCACTCATAATTAGTCACTCAGTACAGGACTATCATATGCACTCATACACCTATATAAACACTCACACACCGCCACTCATCCATAGAGGTACTCCACACACCTAGTCAGTCATGCAAAAAACTTAATCACACACCCATTTACTCACCTATACAGTTATACACACACCAGCTCACTTACTCATACAAATACTAGCACATTCTTACACTTATACAATCACTGATACAAGTACACACTCATCCATACAGCCACTCTCACAATCACACACTCTCACTTATAGCCATTTATATACTCCAACACACATATATACTGCCTTTCACATATGTAGTTACTCACATATGTACCACTGAGATATACATTCAATCACTAACACACCCATACACACACTCACCCACCCATACAGTCCATCACAGATGCACTCTTGAAACCATGCACCCAGTGAATCACCAACTCACACATCTATGCACAGAGTCACACACACCTCACCCACACAAACACTCAGGCACCCATACAGATACTCAGACAATCAATCAATAACCCATGTAGACACTCATGTAGCTATTCAGAAAGCCATGCAGCCGCTTACAAACCAACAGACAGACGGATACAGACATTCACACAGTTTAGTCACTAACCCATGCATTCAGTAAGATACATTTAATCACTCACTTGTAGAGTCAGTCACTCACATACTAAATCATCCATTCAGACACTTATACACCCACTCATTCTTCAATACGCCTTTCCCAATATATATTAAACATATTTAAACTTTACAGAAACACACAGTCACTGGATGATGTCATCAGTGATGTCATTTGAGATGTCATCAGTGATGTCATCAGTGATGTCACTGACCATGTCATGAGTGATGTAATATGTGACGTCATCAACAGTGCATTGCGGGGCGCGAGTTATAGTTAGCTGAACTAACTATAACGGGGGAATTTCTATGGTTTTGTACGAGTGAAATGTCCAACTAACTATAACTGTCCCTAAAACCTATGGTTTTTTCAGTGAATATATATATATATATATATATATATATATATATATATATATATATATATATGCTACCATGGGACAATGATTGTTTAATTGCATACCTGGGAATGCCAGATTACAATAAAGCTTTTACACTCTTCTGCAGTGAGAGGGAGGACTGCACACTCTCAGTGCTTACACAAATGCATGGAGATGCCTGAAAACCTGTAGCACATTTTTCTGCTACCCTCAACCCTGCAGCTGTAGGACTGCACAGCTTTCTTAAGGCTGTCGCAACAGTGGGTGTCACTATCCTCTTACAGTGGTGGTCCCTCATTCAGTGGATCCAAACTCAACACCTGATACATAGCCTTTAACAAAGTATGAGCAAGTTATATTAGCTGCTGAAAACATTACTTTAAAGAGGTACTCATCGCTCACTCCTGCTACACTGTTACCATTGCCTCAAAATAAAATGATTGACAGGGAGGTTGAGCATGACTGTCTGGATGCCATGGAATTGTGCACCAAGCTAAGACCTAGTATTCAAGATGAACCCCTCAATGAGTTGGATTATATATTATTTGTAGATCGCTCTTGACTGAGAAATGGAGGAAAACTGAGAGCTGCATACACGGTCTTCACTGTTGAAGGTATAGTGGAAACTTCATGGTTCCACTATGTAATGTCTACACAAGTGGCTGAGTTAGCTGCTTTCACAAGAGCCTGCAGTGTACTCAGACCAACTTAGGGTGACTATTTTTCCTGAAAGTCAGTATGGCTTTGGTTTCGTCCATGACATTGGACAGTTATGGCCACAAAGGGGTTTTATGACTTCTTTAGGTTCCCCAGTAAGAAAAAGGGAACATGTTATGAGATTGTTAGAGGAGTTATAGATGCCTCAAGAAGTCGCAGTGGTTAAATGCGCAGTGCACAGGAGTGGAAATGATTATATAACAGCTGGTCAGCTGAATGCTGAAGAAGTCACCTGGTACTGTGCTCATGGGCTCTGTTTATTTAACCGGTAATACAGAAATGTATTTGAAAATGAGACCAACTTAAATCTTCTGTCGTCTGTAGTTTATACTTGGGAGGAAGTTCAAATGTTGCAAGAGGAGACACCAGAGACTGGTTTATTCGACAGCAAAAATACTGTATTTGTTTTCGCAGATGCCGCTGTAACTAACGTTCCCACAAACCTCTGAGACAGCCGTCTCTAAAGGGGAGCAGAGCCAAGCTGAAATGATAGAGTGTAGAAACTAAGAGCCTCATTTAAAAGGTTTTGGCTCAGGGCAGAGCCTCAAGGAATATTGCTGTACTGCCCTGCGTCAAAAGAAAAGGGCAGGAATGCACCTATCTATGAGAAACAGTACATTCCTGTCCTTTTACCCTGCGCTGGTGCACAATGGGCTGCCAAGCGCCAGCGCAGACACTCTTGCGCAATTTTGCAAGGGTGCCTGCATTGCAAGGCTGATTGATTTTGTGCAGAAAGGGACACCTTTCTGCACAAAATCAACCAATTGAGGTGATTTCCTCTTTCTATGTGTGCTGCACAATGCAGCACACATAAAAAGAGGAAAAAACAAGAAGAAATGTAAACATTTCTCCTCGTTGCGCCTCCCTATCGCCACCCTGGGGTGGTGTTAGAACCTGCCGCATTCCCAGGTTTATGATTCCTCATAAATCTGGGAATGCTTCAGGTCCATGGGTGTTGCATGGGATCACCCACAGCAACACCCATGGAACGCCCCTTTCATGCAGTGTTTTGTGTGAAAGGGGCACATATGTACAAGGCCATGAAAAGCCACATAAAGTGACTTTGCATAGCCTTGTAAATATGCTGCGGCACATTGCGCCGCTGGAGCGTCAAAAAAGAGACGCTCTGGCGGCACAGAAAGTGCTGCAAGGGGCCTCGTAAATGAAGCCCTAAGTCTCTTCCAGCTGCATGTTCTATCAATGTTGTGAGAGGGGTGAACTTATCAGGGGCGAGGGGGTAAGTGGAGAGCTGAGCCTGCAGTGTGTTATGTAAGCGCCACAGAATGAATTGGTCCATAGGGGTAGCCTCAGCAAAGTGTGTGTTGTTATCATGTGAGAGAACATGTCCATCCAGGAACAGATCCCCAAGTGTGCACAGTGTGTGCCTCGTTAAAGTGTGTTTGACATGGACTTCCAATGTAGGGGGCAGCCATTGATTATCTCCAAGTGGCAGGGCAGTAGAGTACAAGAGGTTCTCCCCTCAGAGGCTGAGGAGTTTTTTCCATGCCCAGCAGGTGATGGAGAGAGTCTGGATGTTTGCGGGGTCCAAAGCAAGCCAGTGTGTAAGAAGTGCATGCAGCGGGGTCTTCCGCGTCTGATCACACTCAGGTCTGTTGTAGGGAATTCATGCATCTCTGTGGTGCCAGTGGTATACATAGTGACACTGGGCCACCAGATAGTAGAGCTGGAAATGGGGAACTCCAAACCCACCACGCTCGTAGCAGAGCACTAGTGTGTCCCACCTGCGGCCAGTGGCCAGCCCAGATCAATCTCAACAGCAAGCTTCCCCGTGCTACAAAAAACGGCTTAGTAAGAGAGATAGGTATATTTAAAAATAAATACAAAAAATGAGGGAGGACCACTATTTTAGCAATGGTGATATGGCCCACCTTTGACAGGGGCAGAAGATTCCAAAACTGGCAATGAATCAAAATGCAGACCCCACAGGAATATGTCCTATAGGTGGAAAAATATCTAGGTGGGCCCCAGGACAAAGCATGAGAGTGCGCGGTGCCCAGGGGGGGAAATGAGCCGACTGCAGGAATGCTATTCACACTCCATGTCGCATAAGATACTGTAGAACTTGCTTCCCCTTACAGGGGTTGTTCATGCCCCAAATGTTCCAAATGAGTAATGGTATCTTGACCCTAGGGCCAACAGTGTTAGGCGGCATGATCGTGTAATATGGTAATGTAAGGATAGGCAGCATGCAGTCGATGTAGAAAGGTCTTCCATATGTCTAAACTGAACAACATGCTCCACAACTAAAAATTACCCTCCACACAACCACCCACACCCACACCACACCCGAATATGCCCAGTGAAGCCCCATAGGAACAAACAGCACTATATCAAATAAAACAAATAAGAGTGACAGTTTGGTGTACTCCTCTAGGGGTGGGCAAAGCTGCAGCCTCTGATCTCTGTATGCAGCAGGAATAAGAAACAATAGGGTAGGATTAGAGGCCAACATAAATACAAACAAACGGGGCCATCAGGAGTGCAGCAGACTGAATGGTACTAAAACAAGTACTGTCATGCGTCTGTTCGCTGATAGGAGCAGAGGAAGAAGTGCGAGCCATCACCAGATGTCGGTCAGTCCATCAGTAAAAATCTGAGCTGCTCATGGCATGTAAATTCAGAGGACAACGCTCAGGAGTTTCATGGTGGGCAGGCAGGCGGTCTTTAGTGTATTGTTTGCAGAAGGCCAGGACATCAGCAGGGTTGTCTAAGAATTTTGCCTTGCCATCATTATCAATATGCAAGCAGGCAAGGTAGAACATACCATATTGCAGGCCCAGCTTCCTGAGTGAAGTTTTGGCATCAGTGAATTTGCAGTGCACCTCTTGCACCATCAGCATAAACTCTGGAAAAAAGGACAACTTGGAGCACTGGCAATGTACCTGGCCCTGTTTTTGGGCCAGGCAAACCGCTGAGTCTCTGTCCCTAAAATTTAGCAAACGGGTAACTATAGGACATGACGGGGCCCCAGGAGGGCGCCTTGGGCTGAGTGAGCAGTGGGCACGTTCCACCACGAAGGTAGCAGTGAATTGGTCCTGGCCAAATAATTCCATCATAAGGTGCTCCACAAAATGGCCCATCCTGTCTGTGGCCATGGACTTCGCCACCCCCACTATGCGTAAATTGTTGCGATATGAACTGGCTTCCAAGTCTTCATTTTTATGGTAACGGTTTTAAGAAGATGTTCCAGCTTGACAAGTGTCTTTGCCGCTTTCACCTCACTGTCCTCTAGCATAGAGAGGTGCTCCTCAGTACCATCCAGATGGGTCGGGTGGTGGTCCAGGCATTCCCCCATAGTATCCAGTCTGCCCGCGAGGGCGTCGATATGGGTGTCCTTGGCCAGGAACCCAGACCGGATATCTGCCAGAAGGGCATCGGTGGTGCTCAGCTGCTCAAGGCTGGGTGGACCAGTCGCATTGTCAGCCATGTACCCTGGGGCCTCTTGCCTGTCCGAGTATTTCACCCACTCAAATGGCAATTTCTTCTGGCACTGACCGAGGAAAAGGATGCAGATGACGGGCTGCAAGAAGGGGAGGACAAGAGATAGGCTGCAGTGGCCACAGCCGTGCTGGTCAGGAGGAATAATAGGGGGTACAAATGACATACCACAATGGTGAAAGACCCCAGAGGTGTGTGACTGTGGAGACCCCACACATGGCAGCATGCCACCAGGCCGATATTCCTGCATCAGTGTGAGTGGTGGAGCCAGCCCAGGGCCCAGGCGATGGTGAAAAACACAGCAGGCAGCAGGAAATATGCAGGTTATGGGTGGCCCCCACTACAGCATATACGTGCACTGTGGCATTCACCATGGGCCCCCACTCCAAAATGTTCAACGAGCCCCACATAGGTACTCTTCAGCAGGGCCCAGGGCAGAGAGGCACAGCACTGTGGGGTGAGCAGGGGAAATTAATGGGGGGCACAGCAGCGCAGCCCACCAGGCCACAGTCAAAAAGGAACTTACTGCCCAGCACGATTTGTCACAAGGATCCCACATGGTCAAATAAAGAAGTGGAACGCAGCAACGGGCACCAGACCAGCAGGAACCCAGGTGGGAAACAGGCAAGAGCTCAGTCATCAGCTGGGAGAAGGGCAAAAGCATACTGGCAGTGCCACCACTCGTAGATGGAGGGTGGCTGGGGTCAGTACCGCTACAGTCCAGGATGGCTAATGTAGGCGCTGGAGGGTGTTCCCCTAGACAGGCCCGGCATCAGCAATGGTAGGCGAGGGGGAGGGCATCAGATGGTATAACGGTCCCTAGTGTCAACCCCAGGCCTCAGGCTCACCTGCAGTTCCTGTCACCGCAGGGCCTCCGAGTCTGGGGTCAGGCCGGCCACCATCCAGAGCAGCACACTGCCTTCCCCTCCGTTCCAATCTGGAAAATTTGTATTCCAGGCAACAAAGTTTCAGCTTAGGGGGGCTGCTGTTCCATCGATGGCTGCAGATCACATGATGGGGGTCTAAATCTGCAACTGGGGGAAATTTAGGGGCCCGAACTTCAGTGCTGTGTGATCATCTTGGCTGCCGCCATAGACACGCCCCTATTTTGCATTTCATAACACTTAAATTTGGAATACTTGAGCACCTGAATATTCTGGCTGTATTCATATATTTTCTTAACCATTGCCAACTTTGCTGTCTGATGATTCGACTAATATTTAGAAAATTAACCTTTATGATTAATTGTCATCCTCTCTGTCATTATTGTGAAGCCACATTGGTTTCACTGTATTGAAATTTATTTTCAATGTTAGCTCCCTCTCAATGATTCAAGTCAACAACCAAAGGTCCATAAGATCAGTGGGGGATTCTATTTGATGATTTTACCAAGAGATTAAGATTCAAATAATCTGTTTATACCTTACCAAGTAACTAAAACCTTTCAGGTCCTAATGGTGACCAGCCAGTGCTGAATTTGTAAAATAATGAGTGCCGGTGCCCACAGCGCTGCTCAGAAGCCCGCGGCTGGCGCTAATCAATATCTGCTTTTTCTTGATTAAACCTCAAGCCTCTTTAATCCACTATTAGACACTCCCTGCCCCTTTATCTCAGTCTTGCAGGTCCCTTTGTGACAGTGTTTCCATCTTTTGCTTCGTCCATCTTTCCACTTTGTGTGTTTTACCCTCTCTTGCTTGTGGTCAATGTCTGAAGAGGAAAAATGCCAGTTCCCAAAAAAATCACTGGCAACTATCAGCTCAAATTATGCAATGATGACCAGATCTATTGGGCACATAAGAAATAAAGAGGGAATTATTTTTATATTCTGGCACCTCTCTGTCAAAGTCTATGCCACTACTCTTGAGAATGGAAAATGACTTACTTAAATTCAGGAGATCTTTATAAGCCCACTTCTTTGCCCTGGCATGTCGATAATCAAATCTTATCGATAGTAGTCCTCTTCAGTTTGATCCTTAAGTCTTGCATTGTCAGACATCTCAGATCAGCTTAGTCTTCTTCACCTAGGCTTTCAGGACTCTTTTCCTTCTTCAAGTCTTTGTCATCAGTTTGGTGACATGTTTGATGGCCAGTGTTTGGAGGCACACTTCCTTCCTTAGGGATGATCGACCAATTTTTGTCAATATTCAGTTCACTACCAACTGCATCTTTGGAGTTTTTTTAATCAGTTCATATATAAGGTAATATTATTTGATTTGATGTATCTGTGGTCACTTCATATTAGTAGAGCCAACTCACTCATGGCTAGAGAAAGGCAAGATGTGCTACAAAGAATAAATGAGCAGTGTGATGAACTGGATGATACTGGAAGCAGCAGGGCACATTTACAAAGGCGTTCTGCAGCACACATAGAAGGAGAAAATTACCTTTAATTATTGTTTATGTGAAGGAAGATGGCCCTTCCTGCACATAAACAATCATCCATGCAAAGCAGGCACCCTTGCACCATGGAGCAAGGGTCTCTGTGTTGGTAACTTTTTTAGCACCAGTGCAGGTGAAAACAAAGGGGTGTGTGGTATTCTTGTGAATACGATGCATCCCTGCACTTTTTAAATGACATAGCGCGGTGCTGCTAAATTGCTTGCAGCGCTGTGCTGAGTCATTTCTTTGTAAATATGCCCCAGTGTCTTTAGGTGAGGGTCAAGTTCTAAGAATCCATCTCACCTGCCGACTTGCTCACAGAATTCTCTGAGTTTTTAGTCCTTTTTCAATGTCGCTGCTGTCAGATTGTTCAAAAAGGTTATTTTTAATTTAAGGTTGTCGATCGGGCAATTGAATAAGTCCTGAGTAGACAGGAAAAATGCTTCATTTATGTTCTGGATGTTGAACCGCTTAGCAAAAAAAAATTATTTTCCATAACTAAGTAATAATTGAAGTATGCTCCACGCTATAACCTTTTTCTAATCTGTAAACATTTCTTTGGGTTTCTCCATGGTTATAAATCACTGTTCTACCAGCGTAGTCTACTGAATATACTGTATTGCAACTCCCTACTACCTCTTATACATACCCATTACACAAAGTGCTCTGAGTCCTTCACGAGGTTGTTAGAAATACATTACAAAAACCCAAAATAAAATACAGTAATGTCTTCCAGCTGTTTGACCAATTTGTTTCAACATTCCTGTTCTGATGGTGAATTAGCTCCTGTTGTCTCATACAAGCTACAAATTGTGGTGGCTTAGCTCTTGTCCAACTTTCTCCTTTTAGTTGTTTTCTTCTGAAAAGCTACTATTTTGCAGAACACTTCTGGGAAGTAGCCTGCTGTTTCCCCATGCTACCCAGTCCTCCTCCAACTTCTTCCATATTACTACTTCTATGCACGTAATACTCCTTTTGAAGTGCTTTCTTACAGACTTGAGAATGTTTGGATGAATACTTTCAGGACTGCAAGCTGTATAAGTATATCAGACTATGCCCTGATTCCAGGCTTTTGTGGAAAATGGTGGAATTTACTGTACCCGGTAAATACTGGATGGGGTATATGCAGGTTGCAGTAAATACCTCAGACTCTGTATGTTTTACCGGGGAGTAGAACAAATCATGCATAATTGGTATTTACCACACTGAATCTTGCATGGTCTGGCTTTTTTCACCATGATAAATTTCCCTGTGAAATATATCAATATACTGCAGAGTGAGATTCCAATCCAAGCAACTACTTCCCTTGCACAGGGATTATAACCTAATTGCATACTTGCAATGGGACTGTATGTTATATTTAAAGTGTTTACTGGTATTATTCTTTAAAGAACTGCTCTCTCTTTCTCTTTTTTGATACCTTAACTCTGGTATTACGCTTTTCTCTCTTTTAGCCTTTAAAGTCATACATCCCTCTTTCTTAATTATCTTTTCCTCCTTTCTATCAACCATCCTTCCATTCACCCTACTGTTCTCTATGTCACCAATCTCTTCATTCCAGGCTTTATATCCTACTTCCTTTTATTTTATTTTATTTACAAATCATTTCTGGGTTCTATTTTTTTACATTTTGTGAGATTAATTGTATTGCATGTTCCTGTGTTGCAGGAAGAGTCACATGCTTTTACCTCCCGTGCAGGTTACAGACAGAGAGCAGACCTTGGAGGAGGAATATCTTCAGTCGAAGGCAGGTGCACATTTTACTTGTGACCCGGAAGTGGAAACCTTGTTTTATGCAGCTGAGAACTTGGAAGGAGGGCACCATCACCAGAAAAGGATGGAGAAGTGGCAGTGGTTGCTGGCTTGTTCCGAAGGTGGTGAGGTAGGGGACGGGGAGGCAGCACAAAAAAAAAATAACTTACCTTTTTAACTTGCTGCACAACGTCGTCCTCTCTTGGGTGTCCTCTCTCCTCCTGGACGTTCCAGACAGGGAAACTGCACTACCCAATCCTGGTGCTGCTCTCACAACATGACAGCAGTGTCAGGATTGGATAGAGTAGGCTCTCTCAGCACTCTTAAGAGCACTGTGGGCCTGTGCTTTCTCTAACCCAGTTGTCTAAGACAGCTAGGTTAGAGAACTTTAAATTGCACATGTCTGGCTGGCCGTCCCAAGAGAGCAAGCCAAAAAGACATGCACATTTTAAAGTACACAGCTCCATGCTGTTGCCACTCGGCAGCCCTGCCCCTCCCCGTCCTGGCACTTAGCTCAGGATGGGTCATGGGTTGTTGAAAAATAAAATAGTAACTTTATTACCATTTTATTCTTTAGCTCTGGGGCTTGTGGGGTGATGCTCCTCCCTCTCAAATGCAGGAGCTGCCCCTAAGAAGTGGGCTATAAAAAGGTCAACTCCTTGCTCCGCAAAGCGCAGAGAAGAAGAGGACAAAGATGTTCCACATATAGAGCCCAGGAGAAGGGTGCCACTGACCATAGTACGAGGATGGGCCAAAGGTCATGTAAGTCCTGGGCTCACCCTGACAATTGTCATATCATGCGTATCTCGGTGAGGGTGCGAAAAATAATATGAGCTCCAATCATACACCCTTTAAGGAGAGTAAGCTACCTGGATACCAGAAAAGGGACAGAGGAGACAGAGGGTAAAGGGTTTAAATAATGCAATACAAACAAATCGTGGGCTGGATCAGGGTAGTGCCTGAATGGCTTTCTATTCTGTGCTGATGATGATCTAGGCTACTCAGTAACTAAAAGGGTCAAGGGATGACAAAATTAGTTTGGACTATCCGCATAAGGATCTTTTGTGGCCACCTGACCACTCAGTCCATAAAACAGTGTTCCTCTCAGTGGCTTGCGCTTCAGTAAGCTGTTAAATAGTTGTACCATACATGCTGTACTCCTGGTTGAAATATTTAACTTTGATGAACATGTTTTGAACACTTTCTCACTGTCCTTTCACTGTTATGTAGCACCTTCCACTTTACAAATGAAAATAGTCACTGTTATAAACTGAGAAAGAGTTTTTGAGATGTATTACTGTGAGGAAATGAGCCATTAGTTGTGTGGCCTGCATAGGTAATGGGCCCACATTCACCCCTTCACTGGGAATGAAATACCCCATGTGGCGCTTGATTCTCTCAGGGTAGCAAGGTCTACTCAGGGGAGGTGGTATGGGCTAGTAATCACCATTCGCAGGCAGGCAAAAGTAACATGAAATAAATGATTGTCCAGACTGTCTTTTTTCTTTAGAAAAGGAAAAGTACATTTATTAAACACACAATACTTAATACTACACAGTATTAGGTTGGTGGAAATATCTTTGGCAACCTTACATTTGACCCTTAAAGGGTCATGTCCCTGAAAATCACAGTGCCCCTGATGTAGCTCAGATTTCATCTCGATTCAGGCATTGCTTTATTTTTGTGTTTCAGACAGACTGCATTTTAAAATGGCACGCAGATTGGTGCATGCAAAGTGAAAAACATGAAATGAGGCCTGGTCAAAATGCTTTCAGTCTGAAATGTTTGTGCTGAATAACATGTGTTTTTGCAGTGTAGAAAACTCGTGATTTCAGTTTCCTTTAGAAGGCTCACTGTGGCATCTTTAGCTTTGCCCAGTTTCTTTTCCTTGTAATTTACACTCCCTGTTCCCGTCTCAAGAGACTTTGGCTTTGTTGCATATTTAGACAATGCATATTCAGTTCATATTACATCTTTCTCATAATGTATATTAATTAATCAACCATGCACCAACACTACACGTGGGGCAAACTCATTTTGCATGAAAAGCTATCTAAAACATTAGAGCATGTTGCTATGAGTATGTATTAACTGTTTGCGCTTTGAAAATTTGCACTGGTACATGTTTATGCTATGTTGTACATTGCACATTTTGCATGTGGTGCACAAATGATAGAAAAGCTGCTTTAAACTAAAAGCTTTTGCTAGGTAATAACTAATACAGGGTACTAGTATGGGGGAGGTAAACATAATGGGTTTTATTTCATAAATTAATGTTCTTTTGTGTTTGTTTTGGGCCCACTATTAAATGGCTGCCTAGGAATCCAGCATGGCTGAGAATTGTTAGCAGTGTGCTGAATGAGAGACGCATGCGCAGAGCCAGCTGCATGAACTGCCAAGTGCCTCAAGTGAAGACACATGGGTCAAGGCCACAATGAACTGTACACTCTTGTCACCGTGTCAATGTAACAGTGTTTGTGGGAGAGCGTCATCCCTGCGTGCGATGTGAAAGCGAGATGGAAATGGACTGATACACTTTTCAGCATAAATGTTGCAATATTGTATAATTATTGATGGTGATACATATGACTGTATTAAGCCTTAACGCTTCTATTGTCAGAACCGGTATGGGTTGGATTTGCAATGAGAACAGGATGATGAGACCCCTATGTCACCTGTGCTAACCAATCACAGTGCGAGTTTCTACTGAAACTGCAACATTATTAGTATAGTCAGCCAAGAATTAGAGTATAAATAATGACCCCTTAGGGGGCGTGTCAGCCTTAGACGCCTTAGAAGTCTTAGAGGGAGGAGAGGAGAAGAAGCAGATCTGACACAGACATCATATGGGTTAAGTACGTGAACGTCGCGGGTGCAGCCTGGGAGGAGATTGCTTCCAAGGAGAGACAGAGGGAGGAGGGGTTCTTGCTCATATTTTTTCAGAGAGTCCTTGCACGTCATATTTTTGGCAAGGCAGATCACATTCCTCTGTGGTCTTGTGAAGGGAGGGCAGCCTCTCTGTGTGAGACACAGAGAGACAGATTGAACAGACCAGGGCAGAGAACGCAGTTGATGGAACAGGTTTAGATTTAGATGCTAAAACTCTAAGTTTATGCTTTGACTAACTAACTAGTTCTGAAAAGATGTATTTGTCTTATGCATTTATTTCTCTTTATGGGAGATTTTTGCCAATTATTAATTATTGATTAGCCTTGCACAACTCACTCTTGAATTATATTTTTCCTGAAACTCTTTAAAGAGTTCTGACTGACATTTTATGCCTCATTCCCTTTTCTTTATGGAGTGTTTTGTATGCAATCTATAATATGTTCTGTATTAATTCTATTTTTCCTATTTTTCAATTCTGTAACCTGATTGATTTTTGACTAATGAATAAAGGGTCAGAGAAACTTAACTTTTGACTAGAAAATAAAACCCTTTAAAAATACTCACAACTCTCTTTATTGGCTTAAATATTAATTGCATTTTGATTTTTCATGTTTATGTAAAGTCTCCTGAAGGTGATACACAGTGGCAAAGGTCCATCACCTTTAAAGCGGTAAACTAGAGGTAAATTATGTTTTGCATTGAGAAATTACCGTGAAATTACCGCTGGATCAGTTTCTGGTAGCAGAGGATTGTTAACACCATCACCAAAAGGAGCATAGTGTAGTTTAAAGCCTAAATAGCGCTAGAAAATAATTGCCCAAGTTAGATAAATGTCCTGAATCCTGATTCCAATGCTCAAAACTTGAAGACTGGCAAAGCAGTACTGGAAGGTGATGCAAGAAGGCGATTGCTGAAGTGGTGTGAGTATCAATAGGGTTGTGAAATGTTGTTAATGTGCTAGAAGGTATGTTTTGATTTTTTGAAGTTTTGAAAAATAGTAAGGGTTTTGACTGTTGGTGAAATTTTGCTCATTTTTGACTTGATAGTTTTATTGATTATATTGGTAATTTCATAGGACAGAATTATTGATTATTGATTATTGATTTATGTTTAACAAAAAGAGTTAGCGGCTTGTTTTATGTTGTCTGGAAATTCCCGGGGAATGAATAGCGGGTAGTGACAGAAGCCACACTGCAGTGAGGTTACTCGTCTGTTGGAATAACACTGAGAAGCTAGGTAGGGCTGGCAGTGTTAAAGTAGGGACTATTTTCTGTGTAAAAGTGAGAGTGATTGATAGCAAAGAGTTCGCTGGTGAAACTTTGGTGTTATATCACCTAGAAAGGGTAACACTGAAGGAGTAGCAGGTTCTTCCAAGCTTGAGTGACAGCAAAAGAGTTCGCTGGTGAAACTTTGGTCTTACATAACCTAGAAAGGGTAACACCGAAGGAGTCGCACGTTCTTTCAAGCTTCAGTGAAGGGTAAGCGGAAGGGATTTACTCGCAGTGTTTGAAGAGTAAACGGAAGTTCTTACTTTGTGAAGAGTAAGCGGAATGTGTTACTCTCAGTGAAAAAAAATCTATCCTTTATTTAGTGGAACAGACAGAGTAGCGAATGTTTTTATGTTGTTACTAACAGAATTTTGAGTTAAGAAAACTCAGAAAATATTGCAGTAAGATTTTGTGGAGGGTCAGTAGTAGGAGTTAAACTGACTGAAATTGAAACTGACAGCATTGGAGAAAAGAAATTGCATTGAACTATTGCAGAAATGAAAATGTTTGAAGGTTTAAAGAAATTGTTGGGAGGTAAAGTGAAAAATTCGTTTTTAATTGGTAATGCTCCTGAAGGAACACCCGTGCATTTTATGTCTACCAATTTGGGACAAAATTCATGTATGTGGGTTCACCAATGGTGCAAGATTACTGAAAAAGAGGGTCCTTTGAGGTTTCCCAAAGATGGTACTTTTGAATTGCTAATTATTGACAAATTAAGGGAAGTGTTATGTGAAATAAAGACACCATCTAGAGCTGCACAATTTGAGGCTTTAAGCATTTGGGAAAAGACAGCAAGAGACAAAGCAAGTGAGGATAAAAAGGTAAAGCACCAGATACAGGAGAAGGAAATTAAAGATGACAAAAAGCTTCAAATAAATAGTGATTCAGGGGATGAAATAATGGATGCATTGTTAACTGAGTGTCCACCACTTTATGTGGATCCCATTAAAAATACTGAAAATAGTGTACCAGTAAGTACTACAGTGGCTACTGCTTCTGTTAAACAGAGAGAAACACAGATTGAGAGAACTGTGCAAACATTCCAGATTGACCCACTATCTGTTGATTCAGCACTGACAGTGATATCTCCAGGTGTTACTGCTTCAAATGTGACTGATTCAGTACAAGTATTACAAACTGCAGATGCACAGGCAATGCCTAGAAAAATTGTGACTGTCCCAATTAATATGGTCCCTACTCAAAAGGTTCAAAGAGCTGCAGAAGGAGTAATTATGTCAGGGTTTATTTCAGAAACTCAGAATTCACAGATTATTGAACAGAAATTAACCCAGACAGTCCAAGCACTGAAAGGTGGGGGGGAAATGGTCTTTACAACATCTGCAGCCCAGGATAAAATGAATATATTTGAAGATGGGATTTTTCAAACCTGCTGTGAGGAAGCAGCAGTGCTTAAAAATATAGAGAGCATGGGGGAACAAATTAACCCAGACCCTGGAAAAGAGAACCAGCTTAGTGTTTTAAATTCAACATTTGAACATGAAGAAATTAACAGTCCCTGCTGTTTAAATCATGAAAATGTGAACCAGTGTCAGGAGAAAGAATTAATTTCCCTGAGTAAGGAAACAGCTACATGTGCAGTAACTACACATGATAGACTGACTGATTTGGCTCAAAAATATGAAATTGATGTTTCAGGAAGTTTTCCCTTTCAGAAAAATTTCAGGATACATATGGATGATGAGGCAAATGAGACCATGCATTCTTCAGAAATGAAATTGCACATTGCAGAAATAATAAAATATATTTTCAAATGCAATGGGTTTGAGAAATTAGGAGACAAGTGGGCAAGAAAACATGAGAAGAAAAAGAAACCACCAGACCTAGTTGAGGAAAATAATAAACAGGATGAGGGAGAAGCTTTTGCTTACTCATTGAGAGAAAAGGTGGGAGAAGTGCATGTTCATGTGCCACGGAACAAAAGTGAACTTGCAGCATTTCTGAACACATTCCCAAAATTGAGAGACAAACTTGTGCTGTGGTACCCACAAGTTGATGGATTTGTTGAAATTTTAAAAGAGTTGTGTATTAATTTGGAAATGCTCTTTGACATTGCCATACAAACTGAATTGTGGTTTGAATCTAAAGTTGTTGTGCAAAGGCCAGGTGAGGAGACAATGAAAAAGGTTAACATGAATGCACCATCATTTTCTGTTGTTATGGAGAAAAACGTAGCAGTGATTACTTTCTTGAAGGGCAAAGTGCCAGCAAAGGATGTTAATTGGGTACAGATTAAAAGAACACAGGATGGAAGTAAAGGTGTTTTGGTTCATGCAAATTCAGGTATGGATGTTGCACTGCTGGAAAAAGTATCCTTTTGCCATCTTTATAACAGATTTGGGCATTGGAAGAAGAAATGCAAATTTAAACCTGATACAGCAAATGAGAATGCACAAACACAGAGAGAAATGCAGGTGCAAAATATGCCAGTTAAGCAAATGCATATGTCAGTTCAGAAACAGGTACCAATGGAAGGAGTTTTTCAAGCTCAGATGCTCCCACAAAATATGGAAAATGCTAAAATTAATTTGAAAAAGTTGTCCTGAGCAAATGTGAATTCTTTCCAGAAACAAAATCAGAACCCAGTTCAACAGGATGCTGTATTTGAAAATGAGAGTTTTAACCCTAACAATTCTGAATTTACCAAGTCCATTGTGAAAGCAGTGGAAGGTCCAGTCTTAGTTGTAGGAGTTTTAAAAAGAGAAATTACAAACCCAGTTTTAGAAGAATTTGCAGCAAAAATAGGCCCATTTGAGGAAAGTTACCAATGTGCTGTTTGTGATACAGGCATGGCAGAAAAACAATTGTTTTGCAAATTAAACAGCACAGATTACTGTACACCAGATGATGTTAATTTTAATGTTCCTGATGAGGATGTACATTTTAAAATGGCCCAACAAGAGACAGCTGTAGCATTGTTTTCAGAAATGACAGCTGAAAATTACCTTCTGATTTGAAAGAAATAATACACACAGAAATAAGGGAGTTCACAGAGAAAGATGTCAGATTAATAAAAAGTGCAGAACATGTTTTATTCAAATTAGAACCAGATGACATGTATTCAAGAACACCATCAGTTGCAGAAATTTTACCCATATTTGGAGATAAACTGAGTAAAGGATTTTTGATGGAATTGATTGGAAGTTTATGTAACTTTCTGATCACAGGTTCACAGAAACTAAATGAAAAGAACAGATTAGTGCAGGAGATTAATAGCATAACTTTTCTATGTTGCCCTATGGTACTGAATCCAGCCAATATATTTTTTCACATTCCATGTGCTGAAGAATGGCTTACTGGGATTGATTTTTGTCAAGTTCATGTCACAGTGCCATTGCATGAGAATAGTCAGGAGTACTGTCAAAAAGAAGATGAATGTCTGGGACACATAATTGGAAAGGGAGAGAAATGTTTCACCAGAGAGAGTGGAAATAATTCACCAGATGAATCCACCTCAAATTCAGAAAGAAGTCAGGAAGTTTTTGGGAATGGTTAGCTGCTGTAGAGAGTGGTTACTAAACCTTTCCTTAGTGGCTAAGCCTTTACTGAGGCTGACACACAAGGATGTGTCTGATCCGCTTCCATTGGACAACAATTGCACAAAAATTGCACAAAAGCATTCATAGAGTTGAAAGAGAAAAAGTGTCGTGCCCCGGCTCTAGGAATGCAAGTTTATTTAAAAGAAAATACACCAATTTGCAGTGAGAGGGAGGGCTACGCTCTCTCAGTGCCTGTTAAAAAACATGAATGCGTTCAAAGGTCTGTGATGTATTTCCCAATGACCTTTGACCCTAACGTCACAGAAATGCCAGCAAATCAAATGGTTTGTGATGAAACTGAATATGAGTGTCTAGATATCATGAATATATGCATGAAGCCAAGGTTAGACTTTAATGATGAACGTCTGATTCAGCCCAACAATGTCCATTTTGTAGATGGCCCATATTTGAAAGGTAACAATCACACATTAAAAGCAGCACATGCTGTGCTCCTTATACATTATGTTGTCAAAGCTTCATGGCTTTCAGTAGTTACCTCAGCCCAAAATTCGAAATTGATTGCCCTTACCATAACATGCAGTATATATGCTCAAATGGGAGTCACTGTTGTCATGGGAGAGAGAAATGCTAATTCAGTTGCACAAAATTGTGTTCTGTTAGCATATACATTCAATGGAAATTTCACAAGTGAATTAATAGAGGCTCAAGAAAATGTTTCAGAAGCAGAACAACAATGTTGTATCAGAACAAATTTTGAGAAAAATGACAACTGCATAGTAGCAAATGTGTTATTGCAAAAGCTGATGCCCAAGTACAGATTGCCTGTTTCTCTGAAATCAGATCATAATGAGGTCTCAAAGATGATGTGTGCAGAACCACAGATTGGACAAGGATTGGATTATAGCTATCTGCCTGACGTTTCAAGCATAATAAAGCAACACAAAGACAGCACAGAGTTACACTTTTCAAAAGACTGTGTTTCAGCATCACTGAAGTGGCTAGAATATATACATGCAAATGCACTTGTGAAAAACACTGATGAAAACACTAGCCATTGCTGTGAAGGTCTAGCTGATGTGGAGCGTGCAGTTTCTCACCATATTGAAGCTGCTACACAAGATCTGCATAATGGATGGTGCAACAACTTTGATCTGAGAGTTGCTGTGCTGAAACATCTGAATCTGATCAAAGTGAAAATAAAAGTGAAAGCTTGGGTTGAAAAAGTGCAAAGAATTGATGGTGCTCTGTCAGAGTTTCTCAGCACATAAATGGTCAAATTGCATGGAAAAAGTACAGAATGCCACACTGTATGAGCCACCCTGATGGCAAGCTGATGACAAAGAGCAAAGAAATGCTGAAACTGTCCTGTTGAATTTTCCTTTTATTATTTTAGTTACTTATTTTAGAGAAGACTAACAGTTCCAAGAAGCTACTTACAGAACTAAGCACTAAACATTTGAGCTTGGCTATATATGATCTGATTACAGACAAAACTTGTGTTGCCTTAGAAATAGAGGTAAAATTGTTATATGCGCAGCTTTTGCAATAAAAAGTCACCTGTGAGATTAAATAAGTGTGATGATTTACAAATCATTTGAGGTATCATGATTTGTTATCATCAAAGGAGGGTTGATGTAGCTCAGATTTCATCTGGATTCAGGCATTGCTTTATTTTTGTGTTTCAGACAGACTGCATTTTAAAATGGCACTTTTTGGTGCATGCAAAGTATAAAACATGAAATGAGGCCTGGTCAAAATGCTTTCAGTCTGAAATGCTTGTGCTGAATTAACATGTGTTTTTGCAGTGTAGAAAACTTGTGATTTCAGTTTCCTTTAGAAGGCTCACTGTGGCCTCTTTAGCTTTGCCCAGTTTCTTTTCCTTGTAATTTACACTCCCTGTTCCCGTCTCAAGAGACTTTGGCTTTGTTGCATATTTAGACAATGCATATTCAGTTCATAATACATCTTTCTCATAATGTGTATTAATTAATCAACCATGCACCAACACTACACATGGGGCACACGCATTTTGCATGAAAAGCTATCTAAAACATTAGAGCATGTTGCTATGAGTATGTATTAACTGTTTGCGCTTTGAAAATTTGCACTGGTACATGTTTATGCTATGTTGTACATTGCACATTTTGCATGTGGTGCACAAATGATAGAAAAGCTGCTTTAAACTAAAAGCTTTTGCTAGGTAATAACTAATACAGGGTACTAGTATGGGGGAGGTAAACATAATGGGTTTTATTTCATAAATTAATATTCTTTTGTGTTTGTTTTTGTTTTGGGCCCACTATAAAATGGCTGCCTAGGCATCCAGCATGGCTGAGAATTGTTAGCAGTGTGCTGATTGAGAGACGCATGCGCAGAGCCAGCTGCATGAACTGCCAAGTGCCTCAAGTGAAGACACATGGGTCAAGGCCACAATGAACTGTACACTCTTGTCACTGTGTCAATGTAACAGTGTTTGTGGGAGAGCCGTCATCCCTGCGTGCGATGTGAAAGCAAAACAGAAATGGACTGATACACTTTTCCGCATAAATGTTGCAATATTGTATAATTATTGATGGTGATACATATGAGTGTATTAAGCCTTAACGCTTCCATTGTCAGAACCGGTATGGGTTGGATTTGCAATGAGAACAGGATGATGAGACCCCTATGTCACCTGTGCTAACCAATCACAGTGCGAGTTTCTACTGAAACTGCAACATTATTAGTATAGTCAGCCAAGAATTAGAGCATAAATAATGACCCCTTAGGGGGCGTGTCAGCCTTAGACGCCTTAGAAGTCTTAGAGGGAGGAGAGGAGAAGAAGCAGATCTGACACAGACATCATATGGGTTAGGTACGTGAACGCCGCGGGTGCAGCCTGGGAGGAGATTGCGTCCGAGGAGAGACAGAGGGAGGAGGGGTTCTTGCTCATATTTTTTCAGAGAGTCCTTGCACGTCATATTTTTGGCAAGGCAGATCACATTCCTCTGTGGTCTTGTGAAGGGAGGGCAGCCTCTCTGTGTGAGACACAGAGAGACAGATTGAACAGACCAGGGCAGAGAACGCAGCTGAAGGAACAGGTTTAGATTTAGATGCTAAAACTCTAAGTTTATGCTTTGACTAACTAACTAGTTCTGAAAAGATTTATTTGTCTTATGCATTTATTTCACTTTATGGGAGATTTTTGCCAATTATTAATTATTGATTAGCCTTGCAAAACTCACTCTTGAATTATATTTTTCCTGAAACTCTTTAAAGAGTTCTGACTAACATGTTATGCCTCATTCCCTTTTCTTTATGGAGTGTTTTGTATGCAATCTATAATATGTTCTGTATTAATTCTATTTTTCCTATTTTTCATTTCTGTAACCTGATTGATATTTGACTAATGAATAAAGGGTCAGAGAAACTTAACTTTTGACTAGAAAATAAAACCCTTTAAAAATACTCACAACTCTCTTTATTGGCTTAAATATTAATTGCATTTTGATTTTTCATGTTTATATAAAGTCTCCTGAAGGTGATACACGGTGGCAAAGGTCCATCACCTTTAAAACAGTAAACTAGAGATAAATTATGTTTTGCATTGAGAAATTACCGTGAAATTACCGCTGGATCACCCCCTCTCTTTGTACAATACAGAACATAACCATATATGAGGGAGTCACTTTAAATCAGGTCAATGTTACCACACCTAAAGACCAGACTCACTTGTCATAATACCTCATTCCATCACTGACTTCAGTAACCATAATCCATCTGCAATCATTATAAGTAATAAAGCATTGCAACCACATAAACTGAAGGCATAGACCAAGCCCCAGAGGGCACTGTCTTCCCAGCTGTGGAGCGAAAGCTCCAACCTTGGGAGTGTTCGAAAAGTCAATCCTAGAGTGGTCATCTTTTCTGAGACCCAACAAACTTACGGTGACCTTTTCATCATCCATTAGATTTCCTTGGGGTGGAGCTGCTGTACTCCTGCAGCTCCCCTATGCTCTCTTTCTGCCTTTGGTGGGGCCCCTGCCATCCTGGGGCCACCACTAACAGCCAAAAATCCTTAATTAATTCCATCCTCAGAGGACATTATGGGGCACTCCCTTGTGGGAAGTGTGCTGAAGTAATTAACGGCTCTGGCCAGGACTCTGTTGTGCCATGTGGCCTCATGCTGTGCAGCATCCTTTTTCCTTTTAATTTTTTTATTTTTATTTCTGCGGGTGCCCAGTCCTACCCGGGCACCCCGCATGCCTCCATCCGTAAAGGGCAGCATGGGGAGCCCACTCCTAGCTGCCCTGGCTGGCTCCCGGCAAAAGCATCATCTTTCTTTGCTGCAATGGTAGCCAACAGTCCTTCTCCACTCCCTGCTCCTGTAGGCAGAGATTTCTAATTATGGTGACCAGACATGGGTACAGAGAGCGGGATAGGCCCACCACTGGTGGGGGAACGCAGTGGCACTCCCCTTTCTCTATCAATTGCTGGGCCTCCTCTTCCTTCTCTTCCTCTCATGGGAGCACAAAAGTGTTCCCCTACTTTGGCAATGTTGGGGGCCCAAAGATGGGGTCCTAGGCCATGTCCTGCTTCTTATGGGTGTGATTGCACCCCCCCTTCTATCTCCTTCACTGGGGCCCGGAGATGTGGTCCTGGGCCCCCTTGCATAATCCAGCCTTGGGGTTGGGATCCCCAGGCCTAAAGGGCTCTAGGGAAGGGGCCCACACTAACCCCCTCCTAAGTTCAAAACTGCTCATGCTGCTCGTACAGACCCTCGAGCCCTGGCCCACCCGAGGGGTATCTTGTCTTCTGCAGCAGAGCTCCACGTGCTCTGTGTCCTTGCTGGGGGATGTTAAATTTCAAATCCTTCTCCCTTTGATATATCTGGCCCATTGCCTCGTTTTGGGCAGTCTTGGCCATATTTTTCTTCTGGTGGAAAGCCCCAGCCACCTGGAGCCTTTTCCTTAGGCCTTCTGGGCTGTACGGTGGCACACTTTGCAGGGAGTTGGTTCCATTGGCTCCCTGTGCCAGTCTTTTTCTCCTCTAGTGCTGCTTTCCTCCTGGATGCACAAGTCCAGTTCTACCCCTAGCTGGTCCTTAGGGAGTGTAAGGGGACCAGCTTCCCTGGTCCTGGAAAGAGACCCACTTCACCCCTCACGCTCACAACAGCTTGAAGCTGCTTGTGTGTGGCGTCAGTCACACTCACATCAGTTTGTAGCTGCTTATGTGAGGAATTTTCATGCCCAGGGTGCACCCCTAGTGAGCAAGGAATGCCAATGGAGGGGAATTCTCTAACTCAGCGTGCACCCCTGGTGCTCACAACAGTTCTTTGCTGCATGTACGCAACATCAAACTCACTCCTATCAGCTCGTAGCCGCTTAAGTTTGGCAATTCAAAAGGAGTGGATTCCTCATGTATAGTGAGCACCATTGTCAAAGAGTCACACGCCCTTCACACTGCATGTACGCAACATCAAACTCACTCCTATCAGCTCGTAGCCGCTTAAGTTTGGCGATTCAAAAGGAGTGGATTCCTCGTGTATAGTGAGCACCATTGTCAAAGAGTCACACGCCCTTCATGCTGATATAGAAAGCAGAAAGTGGCGTCAGATAGTCATCTCTCTTTCTAATTGTGTACACTCTCGACGGAGTTTGAACTCCCCAAATCCTTCTGGCACACAGTTTCTTTCCCAAGTCAATAACTCAAGCGGTGAGCAGGGGTTGAGTCAGGATCACCATTAAGTCACCACAGCGAATGCTACCAGTAGACAATTCCTCGCTGCTCAGGCACACAGCCTGCGACCAACCACAAAAGTACTCACTGTGTACCAGAGTCAGTTTGACACAACAATCCTAGACTCAGTTGTGTAACCAGGGTAAATCCATGAATACCCTTCGCTTCCTGGAGAGCGGCCACACTTAGGGCCATATCTATCAAGCCCATTTCCTCGTTCGCAAACGGGCCGATTCTCAGAATCGGCCCGTTTGCGATCGGGAACAAGCTTCTTTGGGATGTATCATCCAAAAGGCATTCGCAAATAGAGAATCGCAAAAATTGCGATTCTCTATTTTACGAATGCATTTAAGGAATTGCAAATTGCGATTCCTTAAATGAAATGTATGAAGCACCTAAGTTGTGCGATTATGGCTTAAGGAATCGCAAATTACCACCAACTACAGGTTGGAGGTAACTTGCGATTTCTTTGAGAAATGCATTTTTTTGCATTTTTCAAAGTGGCATGTGACGCACATACATGCCCTCAGGGCATGTATATGCGCCACATGTGCACCCATGCTCATTTCAGGGGTGCAACAGGGTGTCCTTTGGACACCCTTGCAACCTTGAAATTGCATTCTCAATTTGCGATTCTCTAATTGCTAATCGCAAATTGAGAATGTCCTCCCATTCATTCCTATGGGCCTCTTGGCCCATAGGAATGAATGGGGAGGGTTTCCTTAACTGCGATTCGCAATTTGCGAATCGCAATTAAGGAATATGTAGGATTCGCAAATTTTCTTGCGAATCCTACATACATCTCGTTTGCGATTCTCAAATAGCGATTCTCAAAAATTCGCTATTTGAGAATTGCAAACACAAACTTTGATACATATGGCCCTTAGTCTTCCTGCTGCATTAAGGGTGTATTGAGGTATACATTGATGTATCCCATTCTCATCACAAGCATCCAATGCATGATAAAAGGATTATGCAATAAGCAGACCAGAGAATGAAGAGAAGCATCAGGTTTATTCCATACACCTCAACCACAGCATACCAACTGCCATTTTAGGAGCATGTAGGCTCCTCACTCTACATTCTACAACTTCATGACCGCATGGTTCCACTGTTCTAGTCTCTTCTACAATGTTCTGGTATCTTCTACAGTGCAATTGACATAGGTGATGGACAGATACCACAAGGTTGGCAAACAGATATATTAAAGAGGGATTAAACATAAGATTAGGTGTTAGAACTTTCTCTAGCCAAAATACAACCCTAAATGTAGTAGAATTGTAATGCTAGATATGGCATGATGGTCCATATGGCCAATGTTATGCTTTTCAATGTGTTAAGGGACCACTTTGGGATCTTCCAATGTTCTGAAGTCCTGCAGCTATGAGAGAGCTAAACGTTTGCAAAAGTGTCAGAAAGGAGAACAGCAAATACAGGCAAAGATCTGTTGGTTCTGTATCAATCTTGCTATAACTTTGAATTCAAAGTTGAATTAAAGCCTGTTACCTCTAAATGAGGTCTCAGCCAGAATTCAAAGTGCCACTGCCACAGACAGCTGACATCGGATTAGGGGAATGGGTAGGAGAAGTTCCACACCCCTAACAAGTAAAAAAGCTTTGGGGAGAGGGATAGGAACAGTTAATGTTCAGGCTCAATGTCAAAATAGACATCACCAGCTTAACACAAAGGAGACTATCATTGTGTGCAGCATGCACACAATCCAAATGGACCTTGCAATTCACCAATTTACCTCTGACAACATATATCACTTACAACATATATCATTCATGTAAGGTCACCAGGTGTGGGTACAGGCTGGACCGTTACTAGCTAGAGCCAGAAGGCAGTCACCCTACACAGGTATCGGTGAAAAGGCTTGTGATTCTTGAAGGTAAACAGGCTGTCATAACCACCAACCACTGCATAGCATCAGTTGAGTGAGCAATAATCACTCTAACTCAAAAAGGAGGTGCCCTTTTAGTGTCCTCTGAACATGTTGACAAAATCCAAATTGACATATAGCACCTTTGATGGGTTTTCATGACGGTGATTCTACTGGAGGAAAAATGCTATTAGCAGGATGGCACAGACTTTCAAAGAAACAGAGAGGACTTTGAGCCAACAATATGAGTTTGCCACAGAAGCTTCAGCTAATATGAAAAAGTAGCAGATTTTTACATTAATGAGTAATGCAAAGCTTATGACCAAAACTCATACTCAAGTCAGAAAGTTTTTTTTTGCTGGGTCACCTGCTTTGTTAAAATGTGTGTTGTGAGGGAAAACCACGACAGAAATATAAGCATTTTCTAACTTCTCTGTGTAAAGAATGATCCTCTTTTCTCAGTAAAGCCTCCAAATGAGGCTCTCAGGAAGAGCAGTCAGTGCATGTCACCCAAAAAGGTGTTAGTAAATGGCTTATCAATTGCAGTGGTCTCCACCTGTTCTGGAGGAGTTCCATGAATATCATAAATACTCCCAAAACAGCCAATATGGTGCAACCTTTATTTCTATGTATCTAGAAAATGACAGAAGCATAACCTAGCATAAAAAACACATATTTGTCTAATTTTGTGTAGAAACGTGTTTTTACTGGAAGGCAACCCACCATCATTTGCTCTTAAGACAAGACAATAATGTTTAAATTGGGGCTGCAGACCATTTCCCTTCAAATTGTTCATCTGTTGAATAGCTACCAAGGAACTAATGAGGGGCTAGTACGATGGAGGCATTGCTGTGCCGGACATACAGAAACATTGCTGGGCAGCACATCTCACAACTATCAGCCATAGGGTTTGTCTCCTTGACTCTGAACCAGCTTACTGTATGGATTGACATGCCATGCAACCAGGAAGCTGCTTCAGGGAAATATATGGAGGGGCACGTCCCACATCCTTCCCTGTCCCCATAATGGTTACTCTCACATTTTGGCATGAAACACTACACTCCTTGGGTTTGAGAGGTAGGATCACTCAGGGCACTCCCCTATGGGACACTGCGCGACTAGGCACTTTGGGAACACACTAGGCATTTCATAAGTGGGATCTCATGGGAATTGCAAGGATGGGTGACGTGTGGATGCAGGGCGGGGTCATTCCATTCGCAGATTTGTGGGATAATTATCAGCTTGCACTCACTGAGTCTTACCGCTACCTTCAAATCTGCCACTCATCACATAAGGCATTGCCAAAGAGAGAGGAACTCCTGGAATCATCTACAATTGAGGATAAATTATTGACCGATTATATGTCCAAAAATGCGATTTCCCTCACCTATCACAAACTAATTACCAACTCACTTGACACCCTAGTGAGCCTACGAGAACATTGGGAGCATGACCTTGGGGGGGTTGGAGGATGACGAGTGGCTGGAGGCCTTGGCATCCCCACGGGAAGTAGACATATGCTCTAGATCCCATCTTGTGTAATTGAAAATCCTACATAGATGTTATTATGCATGTACTACCCTTGTGAAAATGGGCAGAGCAGCTACGTCAAACTGTCTTTGAACATTTGCGTAAATAGGCACATTTTATCACATAGTATGGAGTTGCCCCGCCATACAGCGATACTGGGGATCAGTTGTGGCTTGCTTAAATAATGTTTGTAGATGCAACTTTGAAATTTCCCCAAAATGATTTTTGTTAAATATTTGGAAAGAAACTGACCACACCCGCATGGATGACCTTGGAGCTAATGGTGGCAAAACGTAATATTGCTCGTGTTTGGAAAGTGGAGCAGCCACCAGAACTGGGTGAATGGAAGCTGGATTTAGAAATGTATATGCTTGCGCAAAGGGCAGGCTATGAGAGCAGGGGCTGTCTGGGTGAGTTTTGCCAACTCTGCACTCCTCTGGGAGCATGAAGTTTGGCAAAAACTCTGATTCCGCTGTGTGGAGGAGTTTGGCCCCGCTGCCCTCCCCTAAATCCAAGCGCCCGAGCTGATCTCCCCAACGCACACCTTTTGTCCGGGGCTACCATAAAAAGCTATCTTTCCCACCTTCCAAGCCCTTTCCAGTGCAAGCCCATCTCCTACAATACCACCTCGCCGGGCCTTCTCATTAACAAGCCTTGACACTGCAACAATCGCACAGACTGTGGCACGTTTTACTAAGTGACAAGAGGGCCACAAAGCATAGGCTGCCAGGAGAGCTCTCAGACACAAGTGGAACCAGCATGTGGGAGAGAAAGAGCACCTCAAAAACGACATCTTCCTAGAGGAAAGGGAAGCACGTGCTCACTGCAGCCACATTTACTCGGTTACTCTCTGCAGTACTGGCCTGGCGTCCCTTGCAGTTATTTGCATCTGAAGTAAAACTCACTCATAGTTAAAACCCTACAAATCCTACGGCAGCCCGAAATACATTTAGGGCAGTGTGCTTTGGGAATATTCTTCATTTTCGTACCCCTGTGTGCGGAAAAAAATGTATACACCAATGAAAGTACCAAACCATATTATACCAAAGTGTGCGTAGCCACAATATTCCCCTCTAGAGGCTCACTGTGACCAGAACCGGACACACAACTTCCTGCTTCTGTGCTTGCATCTGTTGAGAGAAGTCTTTCTTCCGGGGAATGAAACATGCAAATAAAATGCCAAATCTTTGCCCGTTTCTAAACAGGAACATCTAAAAGTGTAATTTATGTGCATTCATTAGATTTAGGAGGTTTGTAGAGTGTTGAAAATTTGGCGTGGATATATCGGAAATGAGGGAGTAGCAGCTGCCTCGTAGAAGTAGCAATGGCTGAAATGGATATGACTGTCTAGTTCTTTTTCATCATGGGATCGCAGTACACGCAAGTCACTTCTGGCTGCGCATTGTCTGCATCAACCAGATTAACACGACATGGAAACACCCACACCAGACCGTTCTGAAAGAGAAGCATGGCTGTATGTCGCAGCCGAACGAGCTCACTCGGTAAGACTATGGGAGTCTTCAAGTTCCTGTTACTTTTGTAAAGCTGCATCTCCTTTCCGTACAGACGGACCACATTGTGTAGAAGTAACACACTTGTTTTTGCATAGGGCGGCAGTTTGGTGCTCACCTATCCAGTGAGAGTAGAGTGAGGGCCATTGGAGAAGACACCATAAGGTAACATCACTTTTATGAATGATCAAGAGACTTTGTTCATGTGTATAGGGAGGAGCAGAACTCCAAGGAATTCCACTGAGTTTTTACGCAACTCTGCGGAATTCCACGTAGTGTGACTCTGCGAACTCCTACCCCCCTGGTAAATAGACTAAAATCTGGGGGAAATGGAACTACCACCAATGTGGATTATGTGCTCCACCTGGACTTGTGGGAACTGATGTTCAATGCCAGGAACAAATGGACACTATACTATTCTGTAACTTGTTTGCGGGTTGGGTGGGGGGAAAGGAGTGTCATGGAAATCCTGGGAAGAAGTATGTCAATTGATTGTGTCTTGATGCTGTAGAATATGATGTTGCTGTGTTCTGTTTTCTTTTTATGTGCAATAAAAAGATTTCTAAAAACTGTCATCTGTCACAAAAGAATTCAGAAGGGCACATTGGTCCCTTGTCTCTTTTCCTCATCCCAGTCCTTTCATCTTGAGGTTTGCTTTATTACACAGACAGGATTTACCTACCCTAACCCTAAACATGTTTTTAATTCTAACACCTATACTTGGGAGCCATAGACAAAAAGAAACATACTTTCAACTCCACCCGTTTCTCCTATTTTCAGACAGTTGACTGCCTACCTTATCCAGTGAATTCATTCTCTCTCTTACTTTCTTGAATATTCAATCACAAGATGTTTGAATAATCTCTCAAATAAGTTAAGAAAGATGACAAAATATTCTGAGCCTTCTATGTTCTGTCCTTTCAGCTATGCTCTAGCCACGCAGGGAGTCTCTGACAATCATGGTATGTATATTACAAGTTGGGAGGTCTGGCTATAGCTTCCACTGCTTTACTGGCTTACCTCACTGTTGTACCTGACCTTTTCTGCAGGGTCAGCCCAGATTTTTGCCTTCCTTTGCTGACCCCTTTTTGGTTGACTTTTAGGACTCTGTGCACTTTTTCCCTGCTAACCAATGGTAAAGTGCTTGTGCTCTCTCCCTAAAACATGGTAAAACTGCCTGCACCTGATTTGTACATTTACTTTACTTGTAAGTCCTTAGTATATGGTACTACATGCACCCATTGCCTGTAAATGGTACTACATGCATCCTGGGTGTTGGAACTGTGCCTTTTTGCAGGATTATCCCCAAACGTTTTGCCTTCCTCTTCCTATTTTTCTAACTGTCTTTTTGTTGGTTTTAGGACTCTAAGCACTTCACCTCCGCTAATCAGTGCTAAAGTGCATGTGCTCTGCCCTCTAAATTATGGTATGATTGGTTTACACCTGTTTGGCATATTTAGTTTACATGTACGTCTCTTGTAAAGTGGTATACCATATACCCAGGGCCTGTAAATTAAATGCTACTAGTGGGCATGCAGTGCTGCTTGTGACATCTACAGAAGTAGCCTTTCAAACCTGCCTCTGGCCTGCCACTGTAGGGCCTGCATGTGCAGTTTACTGCCACTTTGACTTGGCATTTAAAACTACTTGCCAAGCCTTAAACTCCCCTTTTACTACATATTGGTCACCCCTAAGATTGGCCGTAGGTAGCCCTATGGGCAGGGTGCTGTGTAGATGAAAGGTAGGACATGTGTCTTTATTGAGTGGCATGCCCTGGTAGTGACACACAGCCTACTTTGTTTGTCACTACTCTGTGGCCTTCTCCTTTCATAGGCATTGGGAATTCCCTTACGTATGTTTAAGTGGTAATTCCTGATTTGAAAAGAGTAGCGTTGTCATGTTTGGTATGTTTAGAATGGTAGTGATAAATCCTGCTTAGTGGTATGTTGGATTTTACATTACTATTTTGGAAATGCCAAGTGGGCATTTCTATGTGCTTATAACTCTGTGTGCTTTGCAGCCTGTCTCCAGCCCATGTCTGGGCTTGGTTGACAGCTACACTTGGTGCATACTTTCCAGACAGTCATCACACAGGAAGGGTTGGGTGTGACAGGGTTACATCTGCATACTGATAGTCTTCCTGGGCTGGGAGAGAGGGAGGTGGGGCACACTTACATTTGTGTAGGCTGTGTCCTGCTCTCACACAAAGGGCTGATTTACCCCCTGCTGATGTCTGGAGCCGGGGTTGAAAGGGAGTGTTGTGCAACTCTAAGGTTTCTTATGAAGAGCTCCCTAGATCAAAGACATTTTGGGTATAAGTACAGGGGCTCTGACCCCATGATTTTACAGCACTTTTGGATCTGGAATCAAACCTCTGTTAGAAGGACAGCTGTGCTGTTTAAAGGACTCATCTGGTGTTATATTCCATATAGGTACCATAATATAGGCCCAGGTAACTTCATAACCCTTCACCTATATTCTTCCCTACATTACACTTATAACGGTTTACAGGGACTGACA
The DNA here is from genome assembly GCA_963921515.1 of Calotriton arnoldi. NCBI lineage: Eukaryota > Metazoa > Chordata > Amphibia > Caudata > Salamandridae > Calotriton > Calotriton arnoldi. The sequence goes on from CAWUFW010006234.1 coordinate 948,997, forward strand.
CGACACTGCATTCAGAACGCGGGTTTTGCCTAGTTCGAAATCTCATACATTATGCATGAGGATTCTCAGAAGCACAGCAGGACTACCATCTCCTGTATAATATCTATGTATAAAGTTCATGCCCGACGTCATCCTCAGTCCGACACAGTAATACAGCGAGGTAGGACCCCTGGGGAGACCTATGGGTATATATACATCACATCTTGCTAAGATAGACAGAGGAGATCAGGACTTCTGGACACTGAGGTTCCTGCATGCAGATACTCCAGCTCGCAGTGGTCTAACATCCCTCGTGGGGTGTCCAACTCGAGACCAAGACGGGGTCCCATAGTCTCTCGCTTCAGGTAATGGGGTTGACTTTATCCTAGAGGGATTCTTGGTATAACACCCTCACACATGCTAGGTACACTTGGGTACATCTAGTTAGGGAGACATCGTAGGAGTACGCATCTTTTTATTATCGTGTATTTTATGTAAGTGTATGTATTCATGATTACTGCAAGATGGTAGAGCTTTACCATCCGTTTACTTTTATAGTGCTTCTAATCCTATATATCTGCTACTGTATAACGGTTGTTGCAGCTCATCTATTTTACACCAGAATAACGACTGTTCAATAAATACTTATTGAAAACGCCCAGCCTGTTTATTCTGTGTACCTCTCTAAGACAAACTAAGTAAGCACGAGTTACTGAGCAAAAAGTAGTATATTGTTTCCACGGTCCTGAGGGATCAGGGTTGTCATGTTCGATGGTTGCGAAGAACGATTCTCTCCTTGGTAAGAGGATAATTTAGTGGCACTGTGAGCTAGCTGATACAAAAGGCCAACATACCCGGTGGGGGTGTTCAGAGTCAGTCCGACACCAATCCTACAGTGTATACTGTCCGAACGCACAGATCCTGTATAGGTTTTATAGGCACTACACGACACTGGACTACCCTTCTGCTTCTGTCCTGCTGCCTGCTACTTGCTGGGTGGCATACAAGACTCACTGGATTGCTTTTGTTTTATTGCCCTGTCGCCAGATGCTCCCTGACCCTGTTTTATAAAGGCACTGTGGTGTTGTCAGGAGGTACCTCCCTTTGAACTTCTTGCTTTGTTTTGTGCTGGCCTGCGCGTCTGTTAGGTTGCTAGAGAGACTGCACACTGCAATAAGCACCCTTGTGCTGGCCTGCCTGCTTGCCCTGTGTCCTCCAAAATGTTCTCATGGGACTGATGACTGCCCAGAACTATCTGTGGGTCTCTAGGCCTGCCACCCAAGTCGCCTCACATTAGTGAGCATGGAGAACTTCCTAATTTCTACCCCAGCATGTGTATGGAGTGCTCTCCTCTCCTGCTCCACCAGTGCATGTGGAGTGCTCTGCTGTTTTCCTGCACCAGCACATGTTGAATTTTTGTTAGCCCAGTGCATGGTGGGCACTTGTGGAGGAGAAGTGGGTGCTGAACACTTGGAGTCTGGTGAGGGTGGCATGTGTCCAGTGCTTCACCCGCTCAGCTCAGAAGTGCGGCAGTGTCCTCACACCCCAACACCACCGCCTCCACGGCACAACGCTGGAGTGAGCCCCAGCCCCTAAAGACATCTGGTGGTTGGGGGAGATTGAGAGCCCTGTGGGCAAAGCCATCGTGTCAGTGTCCTGCCTAGCCCCGCCTTCACCGACAAGCATCAGCGTGACTCACCACCGATCATCTCCATGTGGTTCTGCTGACTATGCAACATCGCAAGGAAGTAATCTGGCTACTTTTCAGTCCCCCCTCTCTTCAAGTCACGGAGGGATGCTTTGAGTCTCATGTTGTTCAAATCACTGTGAAGGCTCCAAGAGAAGCCCAGTTAGATGAGGCCCGGGTGGGGTTGTTTTGTAGGCATATAATGCTAGATTTAAGAAGCCTGATAACAGGGAAGGTGCATACCTGATTTATATCGGTTTTGATTATACCGTGATCAGTTGTGGCAGAACGGGGGGGCGGGAACCTTGACGGAGGCCCCCGAGTGTTGCTATACTTGCCACATTTGGAAATCTCTCAAATTACCACAATACATTTAGTAGGCACACAGATGCTCCTGCGCCCTACTGTGTTTATAAAAGCACACGTTTCAACTAGGCTCACAAAGGTTACCATAATCTTGTTGGTAGGAGGGCATGGGCACTGCTCCCTAAATATTTATGCCATTATTTCATGATACATGTACATTTGATGATTTCTCGTGATTCGTGTCCCATGGGTAATGGTTGGTGACCTATGTACTTTTCCCCTTAACTGCACAGCTGTGTTTCATGCCCTGATGTTCTAATATATGTTGTTGTACCTTGCATTGTCATGATAACGAGTACTACTTCAGGTTTTGCATAACATGCACTGTTTTCATGATTCATGTTGCTTTGGTCTATGATTTATGTACAATATACTATATATTTTTATATAATCATGTGTGGATTCTCTTTGGTGGTGTGTTTATTGTGTTACTGGTGTCAGAGAGTTGCGCAAACGCCTTACACATTGCCTCTGAAGATAAGCCTACCTGCTCTGCGCCAAGCTCCCAGAGGGTGAACACAGGTTATCTTTATTGTGTAACTTACCTGACATGAGGCCTGCCCTTGCCTTTGTCATACTAGATAGTTTGGAGCCAGAACTAGGGAAAGGGGAAGAACTGACCAGAACCAGTTTTGGGGGTAGGCCAAGGAATTGCCCTACACAAAGGTTGGCACCAGGTATAAAAGTGGCACCTTCAGAACCTCTCATGAGAACACTCTGGAACCTGTGGAAGATGCATAAGAAGAACGTACCTGCTGTCTGAAGAAGTGAGATTGAACATGCTTTCCTTGAACCCAGACTCCCCAGAAGTGACTCCAAGTTGGCAGGTTGATTACTGGTGCATTGGATGCATAACCGTGGAGGTCGTGGTGCTTGACTTCACAAAACATGTGCCTAGGGTCAGGTCCTTGATATTCAAGCAAGCTTCGACAGCACACATACTAAAAAGGGAATGTTACAGAGATTATCATGGCAGTTGCACAAAGAGGAAATCCAAATTCATGAGGCTTCCCACATTTCTAGAAGTCGAGGTCTCTGAATTTCAGCCTGCACGCCATCTATTGTCTGGTTTTGTCGTTACCTGTAGTTTGTGGCTTTGCCATCTGTGGGTCTTCCCTGGATTCAGTTCCCTTTTGAGGGAGGCTGATTCCCTACTTATGTGGTTTTGGCCTACTCCTCGATGTTTGCCCTGTATTTGTTTGTTCTTCTCAATACAACATACACCTGCTTGTCCCGGTAGTGTTCCCTCGACCTAGGTGGCTGGGCCACATTTCTAGGACAGCCAGGTCTCTTCTTTTTTCCAGGATTTCACGTTACCTTTTGGGGCATTTCACAATCTTTTCTAAAATTTTGTTATTTTCTTGCTGTGTATTTTCCTCTCTCTTCTCTGATTCATTTTGTGTTCATCTTGCTGGACTATTCTTACATTAGATGGAATTGGCTCCAGGTGAATGGAGTTATGGTTGTATGACTTCTTGTGGTTTCCTTGGGCCTGTCTCTGCCTTTTGCCCCTGGTTTTACTTATTCTAACTAAAGGAAATCCTACTAGGTGGTCTTCGGGCCTATTCTTCTGTGCCCGCTGATGCTCTGAATTATTTGTCTAACCAAGGGCACAGTCTGCTTTCTGTGGAGGAATTGACCCTTTGGTGTTTCATTCTCTTTACTGTCATGCAGCTGTTTCTCTCCTGAGGAGAAGGGACAGGCTAGTTGGAGTGTTCTTTGCTTTTTCATTTTCCTTCACCTATGCAATTAGCTTTGCTAGTCCTGCTCCTGGTCACTTTGGAAGGAGTCTCCTCCTGGACGTTGTTCCTGTGGGTCAGATTCCTGGGCCCGTATGGGTGTGGGAAAGTATTGAAGAGGTGGAAGGGCCCTCTGCTCTTTGTGGGACAGTGTCTTGGGATTTACCCATAGACTTTCAGGGTTCTCTGTCTGTGACCTAGGTTCCTCTACAGCAACCACCTATGGGAACTTTTTTCACCTGCCTTTCCTTCTCCTTCCTTATATATAAAAGAGGCTTTGTGGGCACCTTGTGAGGGGCTTCCTTTGCGTGTGTTTTCTGAGCAGCCAGAGGGGTAACACCCAAAGTTAGAAAACAAACAACATGAAGATGGAAGGAATGCTTAAATGAATCTCAGCCATTTGAGATAAGTTAGGGAAAAGACACAAGTGTTGAATTTAGATTTTTTTAGGATCCGTTCGTGTAAATATCTTCTGTGCAATTGTAAAACGAGGCAAACCTGATGATGTTAGGACTGTGACAAGGACATATACGACTTGGAATAAGCGCCTTGAGCCCCTGATTGGTTGATTGATTGATTGATTGATTGACTAATGAAGAATGTTAGAGGAGATCTTTACTCCCTTAAATGTTCTAAATGTGGACATGGCACACAGAGGTTTGCAGAAGGATGTGAGTCTCCTCGGGACCGATACAAAGGAAATCCTGACAGTAAAAATACGAGGAGCACAATTGCACATGACGATTTGTCTGTAAACTTGGAAGGTGTCGTTGTTTTAGGTTTTTCTCAGCGCCTTTGACCGGCTTGTTGCTCGGTGAGTGGTTTTAGGAACCTGCTTGATGGTGTGTGCATGTGGGGTTTTATGACATAACGAAAAATTGACTAGAAGTATGGCGAGGAAAGGAGCCTAAAAATGGAAAATGTTACAAGCTGTAGCTCATTTATTTTAATTGGCTCAATCGAAACAGGTTCACTGTTCTGGTTATTCAAGCAAAATAGGGACTAGGGCTGTAGGCATTTGACAGTCAAAAGAGAGCGCGTGTGTTTGTTTTAAGAAGAGGCACTGCACACAGCCCGCGCCGGTCACAGTGTATGTTCTCAGGAGGGATGTGGTGCTGATGTGGGTGTAATACTGTCCGCCGGTTACACTGAAGAGGCTGACACTTGATGGGACTTTGACAGCCTTAGGTTGATTGCTGACAGAGGTTAAGAATCAAATGATTACCGTATCTGCAGCACCACAGATCTGCAGCAAATTAAAGCATATGGAAAAGAACATTTTGTAAATTCATTTCGACAGAGCTGTACAAACCTTCACATTTCGAACGCCGAAATCCAAATAGCACGGCTCTTTGTGAGCGGGAGATTGGATGCTTTTAAATCCTGCTGCGAGATGAAAGGACTGTGGATATTATTTGATGGTACACTTACAAAATCAAACGCAAGTATGCTACTTTCCTGTTATGACAGGGAGTTTTATGAGCAGAATGAAAAAACACAAACAGAAGGGCTGTGAGCTCCCTTTGTTTGTTCCTTTGTTAATATCTTGCTCTGCTAGGTTTACAAATCCTAAGTAAATAGAAATTAGTGCTCCTTACTTTGCAGTCCATTTGCTTTAGATGTTTGCCTTGAGGGACATTTGTGTATTCTACTAATGGCTGCAGCAGAGTGCTGTCTCGTTTTCATTCTGGCAAAAAAGGGCCGTCTCCATGGTAACAGTTTCATTTGCTAGAAAGAAACTGATGGCTGTTAGTGATCCCATCATAAGCAACTTCTGTCAGATTTCTTATCAAGTAGACATATTTTGACAAAGTGAAAGATAACACCATAATAAGGAACCGAGTTGCCACTCTAGGTAATGAACCATTTAGCATTAAATGAAATGTGAAACCAATTTTCTAAGATGGAAGGTATGGGAAAATGAAAACATAACATGAGCACTCTTATCTGCAGAATGTATGTGCATGTATGTATTTCTATACATATATATTAAATATCTATATATACATATATACACACACATATATATCAAGAAAGAACGAAAGAACACAAACAAATGTATATGTTTACAATTTGTAACAAACAGCCATTTACTTTATTTATATTTACACTTTAGTAATTTATGATGGATGTATTGTGTGTTGATGTATATTTTTAAGACAGTGTATGTAAGATATTTATGAATTTGGTTGTTAGGTATTATCCTCTCGTGACATTTACACACTGCATTACTGGCAAGCGTTTCATGACATTTATTTACTTTAAAAACACAGCTGGCCTGACCAATTTATCATGATTTGGAAAATGTAAACTACGGAATGAAAAGAGCAAATGGCTGTGCAGTTGCTCTGTATTAGAATATTAGTCCCATACGTCTTTTTTTTTTACCTTGAGTTGAAGATGAGACCAGGCCCCCACAGCCTTTACTTGCGAGATGCAAGGTGAGGGAGGGTATGCTTGAAGTACCCATACATTAGGTGGGTCGTGTAAGTTAGGCACTGCTTACCCATCTTCACTATGCACATAGTTTATCCAGATGGCACAGCTCTTTTATAGTTTATACAATAACAACCTTTAAAACTCCTTATTCAAGATGTAGGACGAGTCTAAAAATTTGCAACGGAGTGAAGAATTTTGAAAACTTAAAGACAAGAGAGAAAGCAAGAAAGCACCAGGTGGTAAATAAGGTATTTAGAGAAATGCAAATTACAGTATGTAGCTCTCACTAGCAGTGGCGTAACGAAACTTGAGGGGGCCACCCTGCAAAGAACGTAGAGGCCCCCTCACGGACCCAGTCAGGAGCTCTCATGCCACAGGCCTGCACAGTGCCGGAGGAGGCCCCCTGGAGCTTGTGGACCCTTCCACACCACGGGGACTGCAGAGGCTAATGTTACGCCACTGCTCACCAGTATTCCAGGAAAATTATCATACTTGATGGCAATCTAGACAGTGGTAATGTGGATGAAGAATCAACGTAAAGAAAAAAGTCCAGCGGGTCTCGAGTTTTTAAAGCAAGTTTGGAAACTTGGGCAAGAAATCTCAAGAGTGCAGTGCGAAATGGGAAATTCTGGTAGGACAGTGCCACCAGGACAGACTCAACCTCCAGACGGACCCTGACAGGAGGGAGTTCTTAGATAAAAGCTACTGGACATTAACCACAAAGTATTTTTAATTGATCTGGATCCTCCCTTTGTCCAGTAGCTTTTATCTTAGAACTTCCTCTTGTCAGAGTCTATCAGGAGGTTGAGTCCGCCCTGGTGGGACTGTCCTAGCCGGGTGGAGAGAGGTTGCCAAGGATGAAAATGACACAAATTTGTGTGTGAGGCTTCGTCTTCCATAAGAAGGATCTTCCCTCATGCTCTGACAGTAGTTCTGTGATTTCCCTGCTCTGGGCTCTGACTTGTATACCCAAATAGGAAAACAGTTGACCGCCTCTCCTCTGAAGCTGCTGTTCTCTTTTGCGGCTGAGTGTTTTGATTAGGGAGGACCTGCGGTTGCTATACCTCCCCCTCTCCCCTTATATTTCAAAAGTTTTTATTAGTATTTTTAAAGAAAATAAAAAAAAATAAACATTGTTATATAGTACAGGTATGCAATTCATTAAGCATCATTCTGCTGTTTATATTTAGAGAGATCTCTAGCATATCCAGATATATAAAATGCAATGTGATGTGAGTAAACAACAACACACAATTGGGTTTAAAATGAGACTCTATTATCTTAAAGTATTTAGTCTCATATATTTTGCTCAGCCGGATTCTCATGACATCAGTTATCTCAAAGAATTTAGGAAGTTTCAGTGTGGATGGAGGGGAATGCACAAGCATTAGCATCAATAGGTGGTTGAATGGACTGGAGTGTTGTACTGCGCGAGTGGAGCCTTGGTCCGTTAAATATCCAATCACCCACTAGGAAGAGCAATAGATGGGGAGGATGTCCAGTGCAGGGAAAGCCTCAGGATATTTTGTGTTTCTAATCACCCATCAGAAAGAATACTTCTAGGTTGTATTCTGTGCAGGGGACTCGTCAGCCCTAATTTCTTTAAACTGCATTAGCATGGTATTCCAGGTTTGGCAATGGGTCGCCTCCAGAATGTATGGGCTTCCTCCCAGTGTACTGGAGAATTCTCCGCATCACCCAAACAGTGCAGAGCCCCACACCACTGTGCCTGCCAATGCATGGTCAGTAGGTGCTTACCCAGAAGTAGTGCTAAATTTGTGAAACGCACCTTCACCTTTTGGCTATTTCTACTAGGAAGTATGCCCAATGCTGTAGATTGCCATGATTTAAGAGTTGTGAGCTCTGTGACAGTAGCTAATGCAGTATGTATAGAATGCCAAAATCCAGTTATTTTGGATATGACCAAAGCATGTGCTGGAAGTCTGCCAAATGAGCAAAGCATCTAGGGAAGGTGAGGTTCATAATGTAAGGAGGTTACCCTTTGTTGACATTCACAAGCTCACATCTTACCCTTTATCACTCTGAAAATGGGTGGAAATTTACTCCAGCAAAAAGGTGGAGTAACTCCCATTCTAGGCTTTGAAGGGGAACAGAACATCCACAAGCCTCACAGGGATAGTGAAGAAGGGGGTTAGGAAAGGTAAAAAATGGTTTGTCAGGGAGAAAACAAAGAAAAAGAAATAAAAATGTATATTTGCGCAGTGGACTGCAATTCCTAATGCATAATAATAGCCTGCGTATATCTCTGTGGTGTGAATTTAGCAGATGTCACATACTATTCTCAGTAGTATCCCTGTAAAACTGTGACTGGTGCAGCTTTCCAGCTGTACTACTGGTAATGTCTGTGAATCCCCCAAATGTTTACATTTACACCAATTCAAGGAGTATGCCTCGAGCTGTAAATGTATGATTTTTCCTTGTGGACACCGTCACTCCTCACACCAAGAAATAAAAATACCAAACCAAATAAGAAAACATAGCACAATTTATTAAACAAAATAACACCAAATTGACTAAAACCCAGAAAGGGGAACCAGAGATAGAAATGTTTAGACTTTTTAAGTAAAAACAGCAACAAAAAGCACTAAGTGCAAATGGCGGTCTGTGGAAATAGTAGACAAGGACCTAAGTGGAGAAGTGTGGCTCAATGGTTAGAGCGGCAGACCCTGATGCAGAGATCTGGCCCGGGACCAGGGTTCAATTCCCGCCTCGGCGGGTCTTGGGCTCAATTTCCTCGGACCTGATAATTCTCGCCTCGGTGCCTATTCTATTCATGGGTCCCACTCTGCAACTCTGGGCAATAGCTTGCTTAATCTCCACAACGGCCCCAACAGCGCTGGGATGCCTGGCTTCACCCTGGGGGTGCCCAGGAGTGGACATTTCGCAGGGAAAAGCCAGGAAGGGTTCCACAGCGGTATGCGTACAGCGTCAGGACACCTCTTTGGGGGTATAAGTGCGCTTTACAAGTACAAATTTCATTTCATTTCAAGTGCAATTTCAGGCCAACAATGATGGAGCTTGATTGGTCCTGGTAAAAGTCTGAAAGTAAAAACTTCAAAAGTACCAATTCAGAGAGAAACTTTGTCCCTGTGTGAGTCTGGGATGAAAGTGTAGCCATGACTGTGTAATGGAAGGCCAGATACATGAAACAGGAGGGTCCTGCTGGCACCCTGGAGCTTTGGAGATTTCTCACTAAAAATATTCTCATTTCCAATGCAGAATGATGATTGTATGACAGAGGCATGCATGGCTAAACCATGTGTGCCTCCACAACGCTGCTCCAACAACTAATGCATCTGAATAACGCATTCCTTTACCACGCATGCCTTTACCATGCATGCCTGTACCACACAATTTTGTGGTAAAGGCATGACTAGAAAAGGGATGAGGGATGTGTGGTAATGATCACACCCCAGCCCTCCCACCATGAGCCCTAAAAATTACCTCGACCCTGAGCCCTAAAAAGTACTCCGACCCCCCTGAGCCCTAAACACTACCCCGTCCCCCTGAGCTCTAAAATCTACCTCAACCTCCCCTGAGCCCTAAAAACTACCCTGACTCCTGCTAAGCCCTAAAAATTACCCCAACCCTTAAAAACTACCCCCCACTCCCAAAACCCAGCCCCACTTACCACACCGCATCCTCTCCCGATCCATCCTCTTCCTGTGCCCGCCCATCCCAGAATCGAGACCTGCCTTAACCACGCATATGCATGGTTAAGGCATGCGAGTGGTTAAGGCAAGCGCGGTTTCGCTTGCAGGGAAACAGCATGCGTGGCTCAGGCGGCGTCATAAAGGCCATTTCCCCAGAATGACACTTAGTCAGTGTTCAGAGGTGTGGAAATTTCTGAGCAGGACAAAGTTGAAATTCAATCTGATGCTGTTGATCTGCCAGTCAGATACTTTTGCTGGTGGGTCCCTCTAAAGCTCTTGACAAAAACTTATCAAAAGCTTAAAAACTTTCATCTGCTGTTGAAAAAGGCACACACATATATGTCTGATGCCCCCAAGCCCTCAGGGGACGGCACTTAGGGGCAGATGTATATAGCTTTGTGTTTGCAATTACCTACTGGCAAATGTTTGTGATTAGCTATTAGGTAATTGCAAACAGTGATGTACAAATGTGTGTTTTACACATTTAGCAATTCCCAGTGAGTCGCAAATTGACCGACTTCATTAATATTCATGAGGTAGGTCTTGGTTTGCGACCCATTGTGAACCAGATCTCACTGGGATGGTGGCCTGCTAGGGGCAGCATACCACCATGTGATTGTTTTTTTAAATAAAGCATTTTTATTTTAATGCAGCCTGGTTTCCTTAAATGAAAACAGGATGCGTTTCAAAAAGAAAAATGAAAAGTCCTTGGGGACTCCTTCCCATTTCTGAATGTGTTACAACCTACTTGAAGTAGGCAGTAAAATGCAAATGTTTTGCGACCGCATTTCAGTCGTAAATCATTCACATATATCGCTGACGTCCTTAACACGCCTTTTCCTAATACCAAATTGCAAACCTATTTTGCGAGGTTACCAAATCACAAAATAGTGCTTTGTACATAGAAAATATTTTTACGGTCACAAACGGCCCAGTTCTGCAAATCAGGCTGTTTGTGACCTAAACAAATCATCGTACATCTGGCCCTTAGAGACTCTCAGGGTGTCAGGCAGAGGCGAACAGCAAAGGCTAGTCTGGGTACAGTTGCCAGTGATTAACTGTGCACTTCAAGGAAAAGGCCTCCTGCAGCCTGTTGTATCTCTGCAGCCAAACAGGAGGACAGACAACTGACCCTTGTAGTCCAAAACTTTGCCCTGGGTACAAGAGGTGCAGGACCAGTCTTCAAGGCTTCTCTCTGGTCACAGACATATGGCCCAGTCCTCTTTTGATCTTCTTCAGGTCCAGTAAGTGTTCTGAAAATGGTGCCTTAGGGTGCCACATTAATGCCTGGCACCAACTAGTGGGGGGGTGGTAACTGCTGGCTCTTCGCTAACCAATGGGTCAAAAGCTCATAGGGGTAACTCTGCCCACTTTTGCAACAGCTCATGTTTACCCAATCCCACAGCGCACCTTATTTGCAAAATCCAAGTTTGGAAAACCCTTCTCCCCTTGTGCAAAGCCAGTGTGCTCACTCAGAGTTGTAGCCATGGTAATAAGTAGGTCTCAGGATGCTTCTTTCCGGTCCAGGGAAGATCTGGCTTGGCAGTTCGGTCTGGACTGTTCCCATGAGGCACAGTGTCAAGACTGATTTGCATATGGCTGGGTCTGAACTGGGGTGGTGAAGTGAAATAAAGAACCATGATGGATTCAACCCAGATCTGTGACTGGGGGTGAGTGTCTGAAAAGTTTCAGCGCTCCGTCCATCATCTCCTTGTGTTTGCTTTGTTTGCCCTAAGTTGGCAGGGTATGCCCAGACGTGGGTCCCTTGCTCACTTTGCCACTGGATTCAAGCTAGTCTGGCTGATGAGGGGTGTTACCCCGAAACCGGTCTCAGGATGCTTGTTTCCGGACCAGGGAAGACCTGGCTTGGCAGTTCGGTCTGGACTCTTCCCATGAGGTACAGAGTCAAGACTGATTTGCATATGGCTGGGTCTGAAATGGGGTGGCGAAGTGAAATAAAGAACCATGATGGATTCAACCCAGATCTGTGACTGGGGGTGAGTGTCTGAAAAGTTTCAGCACTCCTGTCCATCATCTCCTTGTGTTTGCTTTGTTTGCCCTAAGTTGGCAGGGTATGCCCAGACGTGGGTCCCTTGCTCACTTTGCCACTGGATTCAAGCTAGCCTAGCTGAGGAGGGGTGTTACCCCGAAACAGGTCTCAGGATGCTTGTTTCCGGTCCAGGGAAGACCTGGCTTGGCAGTTCGGGCTGGACTGTTCCCATGAGGCACAGTGTCAAGAGTGATTTGCATATGGCTGGGTCTGAACTGGGGTGGCGAAGTGAGCTAAAGAACGATGATGGATTCAACCCAGATCTGTGACTGGGGGTGAGTGTATGAAAAGTTTCAGTGCTCTTTCCATTATCTCCTTGTGTTTGCTTTGTTTGCCTAAGTTGGCAGGGTATGCCCAGACGTGGGTCCCTTGCTCACTTTGCCACTGGATTCAAGCTAGCCTGGCTGATGAGGGGTGTTACCCTGAAGCCTGTTTTAGGATGCTTGTTTCCAGTCCAGGGAAGACCTGGCTTGGAAGTTCGGGCTGGACTGTTCCCTTGAGGCACAGTGTCAAGACAGATTTGCATATGGCTGGGTCTGAACTGGGGTGGCGAAGTGAGCTAAAGAACGATGATGGATTCAACCCAGATCTGTGACTGGGGGTGAGTGTCTGAAAAGTTTCAACGCTCCGTCCATCATCTCCTTGTGTTTGCTTTCTTTGCCCTATATTTGGCAGGGTATGCCCAGACGTGGGTCCCTTGCTCACTTTGCCACTGGATTGAAGCTAGCCTGGCTGATGAGGGGTGTTACCCCAAAACCGGTCTCAGGATGCTTGTTTCCGGTCCAGGGAAGACCTGGCTTGGCAGTTCGGTCTGGACTGTTCCCATGAGGCTCAGTGTCAAGACTGATTTGCATATGGCTGGGTCTGAACTGGGGTGGCAAAGTGAGCTAAAGAACTATGATGGATTCAACGAGATCTATGACTTGGAGGAAGTGTCTGAAAAGTTTCAGCGCTCCATCCATCATCTCCTTGTGTTTGCTTTGTTTGCCATAAGTTGGCGGGGTATACCCAGACGTGTGTCCCTTGCTCACTTTGCCACTAGATTCAAGCAAGCCTGGCTGATGAGGGGTGTTACCCCTCATCACCGGTCTCTGGATGCTTGTTTCCAGTCCAGGGAAGACCTAGCTTGGCAGTTCGGTCTGGACTGTTCCCATGAGGCACAGTGTCAAGACTGATTTGCATATGGCTGGGTCTGAACTGGGGTGGCGAAGTGAGCTAAAGAACGATGATGGATTGAACCCAGATCTGTGGCTGGGGGTGAGTGTCTGAAAAGTTTCAGTGCTCCATCCATTATCTCCTTGTGTTTGCTTTGTTTGCCCTAAGTTGACAGGGTATGCCCAGACGTGGGTCCCTTGCTCACTTTGCCACTGGATTCAAGCTAGCCTGGCTGATGAGGGGTGTTACCCCGAAACCGGTCTCAGGATGCTTGTTTCCAGACCAGGGAAGACCTGGCTTGGCAGTTCGGTCTGGACTCTTCCCATGAGGCGCAGTGTCAAGATTGATTTGCATATGGCTGGGTCTGAACTGTGGTGGCGAAGTGAGCTAAAGAATGATGATGGATTCAACCCAGATCTGTGACTGGGGGTGAGTGTCTGAGAAGTTTCAGCGCTTCGTCCATCATCTCCTTGTGTGTGCTCCTCTATGGTGACCAAAAAACTGGGTATGGGGGTAGCTTCACTCAGACCGGGTTTGTTGTCAACATGACTAGGGATAAAAGGCAGCTCCCTCCAGATCTCCCCTTACATTTTCTCGTGACATTGGTGGATCCCCTTTTAAGTTAATGAAGTTCATCAGTCCACCCTAACTGGTCATCTTGCAAGTGGAAGAAAAACACTTCCCTACACCTATTCCATTGTTACAGTTATATATTATCTTTGTATCTCTCCCTCTGTGTGTGTGTGTGTGTGTGTGTGTGTGTGTATTTCTTTTTTTCATTGAAAGATATAAAGGTTAAAGTAGCGTTATAATTAGGTGAATATGTCAGTGACAACATTGGCATTTTGAACTAAAAAAAAACTAGAAATTCATCAGAGCTAACTATTGCTTGCGCCCCCGCCATTCACTGCTTATGACCTCACATATTATATCACTCATGACACGTTCTATGACATTATCTACGTCATCACTGATCACATCTCAAATGACATAATTGATGACATCACAGCCTTATTTAAAAGAGGAGGAGACTGTGCGGCCCCCCTCCCCGAACCTTCTCAGGCCCCAGGAACCTCATCCCCCTGGACCATCTTTTTTTTTTAAAAGGGGAGGGGAGCCATGTGGCCCCATTACACAATCTTCATTATCCCCTGGGGACCCCATCTATCAGGGCTATATGTATTTTAAAGGTAGGGGACCATACCTCCCAAGCATATTTTGGCCCAAGAATCCCATCCCTGTGGCCTCCATTTTAAATAGGAGCTTGCCCTGGTGCCCACCCAGTACACCTACCATGCACAGGCTGGGGGGAAAAAAAATACACTGTAGTACCATTTAAATTACAAATCTAGGGCCTCATTACGTGGCCCCTTGCGCCACCGGAGCATCACTTTTTTTGACGTTCCAGGGGTGCAGTGTGCGGACCAATATTTACAAGGTCACGTAAAGTCTCCCTGCATGACTTTTCATGGCCTTGTAAATATGGACCCCTTCACACATTACTCTGTGTGAAAGGGGCGTTCAATGGGTGTTGCGGTGTGTGTTCCCATGCAACATCCATGGAACCTGACACATTCCCATATTTACAAAGTGTTGTAAACCTGGGAATGCGTCAGAATCCTATGCCTCCTCAGGGTAGTCGTAGGAGTGGTGCAATGAGGAGAAATACTTTTATTTCTCCTCGTTTTTGCTCTTTCTATGTGTGCTGCATTCTGCAGCACACCTAGAAGGAGCAGAACACCTTTAATGATTGTTTTTATGCAGAAAGGTGTCCCTTCCTGCACAACAACCATCATCTCTGCAATGCAGGCACCTTTGCATCATGGAGCAAGGGCATCTGCGTTGGCGCACGGCTGCTGTCTTTGCACCAGCACAAGGCAGAAGGACAAGAATGTGCTGTATCTTGTAGATATGGCTCATTCCTGCCTTTTTATTTTGACACACGGCAGCGCTGCAGAGAGGGTTGCTGCACTGCCGTGCACCAAAATATAGTAAACGAGGCCCCTAGTTTACTGCAATATATTTTCAATATTTAAATCTCCAGTAAAAAGTGAACGTAGTACCGCAGTAACACCTAAAAATTACTGCACTACTTAATAGTTCTTTTTTTTTAAATGCGCATTACTCCCTATTCTGATGTGAAAATTTATAGCAAATTATAAATACTTTTCTCTACTTATTAACACTTTTATCAAGTGGTAGTAGGTAGGGAACAACGATAAAACCTATTACTTACCTAGATCCAACCAAGAATGCAGAGAAACATAGACTCCACAAGACAGACAAAATGTGCTGAAATTGATATGGCTGCCTTTTACCTTTGGTAAACACAGCCATTAGCAAATCACATACTGCCATATCATGTGCAAATACGCAGTATACAGTGAACTTAACACGGTATACCACGGCACAATATATATAACTATTTTGAAAATGATAACTTCAACACTGCTTAATCTATTTACACATACTACCAATAATTACCCTTTACACCAAATAATCTAGGAGGAACTCCAACATGGCTGCCAAACTGCACATGAAGAACCCCGGTCTAGTGTTTCTAGGGTTTCCCTCTGAAGCTTAGAGTGGAATGTTCGTGATGCAAGAATTCCACTCTGTGCACTTCACTGAGGCAATTTACCTGGTAGGAAGTTTTCTTTTAAACTCCGTCGTGTTAGTTAGTTTAGTGAGGGTAGAAACGTTGTGTGTGGGCGTCGTTTTAGTTTCCTTGGTGCCCTGAGATTATTTATGTTGTGCTGCAGAAGACTAGTGTGCTTTTAGGGATTCTCCTTCTTTGGTTATGGCCGGTTCCTAGTTTCCCATTTATTCTCTGTAGTGTTCATTGAAGTTACTGGGCAGTGTCTGAGTTGAGATTAGTGTCTCAACTCAGCAACTACCAAACTCTAATAGCTCTTCCTCCTCAGAGAAATGTTGAGTTAAAAGTAAATAAAGCTGGTTGGTAATCTTGAGTTGTTTCTTTTTCTAAAAGGCTGCTGCCTATGTTTAAAAATAATCTTTACAGTGGTTTAGTTGCCAGTTCACTGAAGTGTTTAGTTTAATAAATTCCTGAACGCATCAGCAGAATTTCAGCGGGGGCAGAGAACCGGGCAGTGAGCCAGCAGCAGGGGGTCCGTGGGACTCCATCGACCAGGCTCCTTTGCTCGCAACCACCCATGTCACCTGATTGCACCCAGAGGCGCATTTAAGCCCCTCTGACAGCCCGCAGCGCGGGACGCATCAGCAGAATTTCAGCAGGGGCAGAGAACCGGGCAGTGAGCCAGCAGCAGCGGGTCCGTGGGACTCCATCGACCAGGCTCCTTTGCTCGCAACCACCCATGTCACCCGATAGCGCCCGGAGGCGCATTTAAGCCCCTCTGACAGCCAGCAGCACGGGACGCATCAGCAGAATTTCAATGGGGGCAGAGAACCAGGCAGTGAGCCAGCAGCAGCGGGTCCGTGGGACTCCATCGACCAGGCTCCTTTGCTCTCAACCACCCATGTCACCTGATAGCGCCCGGAGGCGCATTTAAGCCCCTCTGACAGCCCGCAGCATGGGAAGCATCAGCAGAATTTCAGCGGGGGCAGAGAACTGGGCAGTGAGCCAGCAGCAGCGGGTCCGTGGGACTCCATCGACCAGGCTCCTTTGCTCGCAACCACCCATGTCACCTGATAGCGCCCAGAGGCGCATTTAAGCCCCTCTGACAGCCCGCAGCGCGGGACGCATGAGCAGAATTTCAGCGGGGGCAGAGAACCGGGCAGTGAGCCAGCAGCAGCGGGTCCGTGGGACTCCATCGACCAGGCTCCTTTGCTCGCAACCACCCATGTCACCTGATAGCGCCCGGAGGTGCATTTAAGCCCCTCTGACAGCCCGCAGCGCGGGACGCATCAGCAGAATTTCAGCGGGGGCAGAGAACCGGGCAGTGAGCCAGCAGCAGCGGGTCCGTGGGACTCCATCAACCAGGCTCCTTTGCTCGCAACCACCCATGTCACCTGATAGCGCCCAGAGGTGCATTTAAGCCCCTCTGACAGCCTGCAGCGCAGGACACGCGCGGGCCTCGCCCGGGCAAAGCCCGGGCCAAGGGCGGGCCCATCCTGCGCCCGTCAGAGCCCAAAAGAGACTGGGCTGGGCCACCCCCCTTGGTTTTAGCAGCGGACGTACAGGGACGAGTGACTTCAATTGATTGCCCTCATAAGGCTAGTGCCATCCATCAACCGATGTAAGCCTGCTATTCTTGGAAACCTTAAGGTGCAATCCCCCTACCCGTGGTCAGTATCCCACAGTCTGTTACAGTCTATTGGTCTTTTTTAATAGTTGGGCAACTCTTTTAATCTAGTACCACAGTCAACTCCAGCTATGGGTAAACGTGCTTGCACAGTGAGAAACTCTGAAACTCCACAACCTGCACTTCCCTCCCAACCAACCGCAATTGATAAAATGCTCCAAAGGGCTATTGGAGCCGTTGCAACGGAAATAGAGCGGACGGAGAGACGCCTTTCATTAACCCCCATCATAGTCCCATGTACCACCACCCAGGACTCTGTTAGCCCCTCCTCACCTTTAACTACAACGCTGGACTCTCCCATAGAACCCCCAAGGACACTTGCGAAGGCCTGCGCACAACATACTGTTGAGTCGCCCATGGAGTGTGCTGGAAAAAAAATGGGGAAACAAAAACCTGCTTCAAATATGGGTACCAAGCGGAAAAAGTAAACAGCTACTAAAGTTACGAACAATGACAAGGGGTCAATAGGCACAGGGGAAACACCACCGTTGAACCTTGAACAACCAGCCTGGGTGTCTAATTTGGTGATGGACCTTCAAGTCCAATTTAGGTTCATTGTAAAGGACGAACTCAATACCTTAATGGTGCGGGTTGATAAACTTACAACACTGGTTGATAAATGGGTGGGTATGGCTGAGCTAAACCTTGAGTGAGCTGAGACAATAAAATCCCTACCCCCACAACCAGCGTCCTACCCTTCCTCTAAGATAGTACCTCTAGTATCTAACACCCTGCCTATCCCTAATTGGCCCATGTTAGACCTGGCATCCTTGGCGTGGGTCTCCCTTCCATTTTTTCGTAATGCCTCCACTGTTGCCGACATGTTTTGGCTGGACTAGATGCTCATGGGCACTTTGCCGCTGCTAATCAGTGCCAAAGTGCAAGTGCTCCCTATCGTTAATTGATATATGTATTAGTGACTCCATGATTGGATGATTGGTTTACTTGTCAGTCCCTTGTACTGTGCACTGAGTGTGCCCAGGGCTTGTAAATCCAATGCTGCTGGTGGGCTTGCAGCACGGGTTGTGCCACCCACAGAAGCAGCTTGTAAAGTGTGTCTCGGACCTGCCATTGCAGAGCCTGTGTGCAGCCTAGGGCTGCCATGTCGACTTGGTGAGTGCACCCACTTACCAGTCCCTAAACCTTCCCTTTACTGCATGTTGGTCACCCCTAAAGTAGGCTCTAGGGCAGGGTGCATTGTAAGTATAAGGTAGGACATGCCCTGGTGTGTGTGGCATGTCCTAATAGTGAATTACAGCCATTTTCGTTTTCACTATTGCAAGGCTACCTGCTCCCCATAGGCCAGAATGGGCGGACTGACTATTACACCTTATAGTCAGAACTGACCCAGGGAACATGGTAGAAAAACGAATTTAGTATGCCAGAACTCAGGATGATAAAATGCATCTTTTAGTGAAGTTGGTTTTAACATTCTGTGTTTGAAAATACCACTTTTAGAAAGTGGGTATTTTCTTGCCTAACTATCCAAGCCTGCCTCTGCTAGGTTGTGTATTCCCTGTCGGGAAATTGAGTGACAGGGGCTGGGGGTGGCTACAGGAGACAGGGTGAGTCAGCCCAGGGCTGAATAGAAAGATCTGCATCCCGAGTGGAGGGAGGAGTTGCACCTGGGTCTGAATAGGGCTGTGCCTGCCTTCCACAATGCTGGCTCCACCTCCTGCCGGGCGGCTGAGCACTCTGCCCCACATTCTGAAAGGAAAGAAGGAGTCAGAAAAACAAAGTGCTCCAGGACTGACCAGAACTGGTTTTGGGCTAGGCAGAGGCCTCTCTGCCTCCAGAGAACAAAGAGAATCAGGGTACAGGAGGGGCACCCAGACCCCAGGAAGATTAGATCACTTTTGGGAACAAGAAGAAACCTTTGCTGAGGAGCGGAACCAAGAAGAAACTGATGAGAGACTATCCCTAAGCCTGAAGTGCTGCTTGGGGGATTGGCCTGCAGTGGTTTGCCTGACTGCCAAAGAAAGGAGAAAGGAACTTTTGCTTTGCTGTGACTTTCATCAACTTGTGAAGGATCTCCAAGGGCTTGGAAGAGAGCTTGCCCCCTGACCGAAGTCCCAGGACCATTGGACTTCACCCCTTTGTGAATTGCTGCTGGAAACTCTGTTTCAGTGGCTGCAGAGGTAGGGAGCTGTGACCGACTCTCACGACCGACTCGGTGTCCTGTAAGCACCGCATCGAAGCACCGTCTCGCCATGCAACGCACGGCCCTGGTCTCACCGACTCCGTCAACGAGCCGCTGCCTGCACCGCATCGAGGGACAACGCGTCCTGCAACGCTTCGCTACGCCGAATCGAACTGGTCCGACCGACACGGTCACTGCTGCGGAGTTCGAGTCCTGTGAGTGCACCGGAGTTGGGCACCGCTCGCACGCTTTGCGACGCACCGCCCGACTCGCACCGCTGTCCGGACTGATCGATGCCAGCTCCTGAATCCGGCTCCGTCGCCGCACCGCAACCTGCCAGCACCGCATCGAAGCACCGTCTCGCCCTGCAACGCACGGCCCTGGTCTCACCGACTCCGTCTCGACGACGTCAACGAGCCGCTGCCTGCACCGCATCGAGGGACAACGCGTCCTGCAACGCTTCCATTTTTGCAT
Organism: Calotriton arnoldi; assembly: GCA_963921515.1. NCBI lineage: Eukaryota > Metazoa > Chordata > Amphibia > Caudata > Salamandridae > Calotriton > Calotriton arnoldi. The sequence goes on from CAWUFW010006234.1 coordinate 968,983, forward strand.
CGCGACCGCGACGAACAGCCATCCGGCTCGCACGCCCGTGCCTGCCGCTTCAAGTAAAAGGTACTGTGACCGAGTCTGTCTACGCTGTGTTGGCCCATCTCGACGCGGTCAGCTGGATTTGTTAGACTCTGTTTGTTCTCGACATCGCCGTAGCCGGAGGAGGCTACCGACTCGCACAGAACCTTGAATTAAGCCTTTTTGATCAGAACTAAGCACTCTTGACAGTATTGTGGATTATTTTTGTCGTTTATGGTCTTGTGATAAATCTATATAAAGTATACCTATTTTTATAAATATATAACCTGTGTGGTATCCATTTGTAGTGTTGTCACTTGATTACTGTATGTGTTCACAAATGCTTTACACACTGCCTCTGAACTAAGCCTGTCTGCTCGTGCCAAGCAACCAAGAGGGTGAGCAGGGGTTATTTTGGGAGTGTACCTACTTTCCCTGACTAGACTCAAGGGTCCCTATTTGGACAAAGGTACCTACCTCTGCCAACTAGAGACCCCCAAATCTAACATTGGTGGCAGCGGTGGGATTATGGACTTGCATTTGTGACTCATGTACAGTGATTGGTGAACACTACTTAGTGAGTGCAGACCAAAACGCAACCACATACTTTTATAGCATTTTTTCTGGGATTTCCTATTTTTGCAAATGCCAAGTTCAGTCACTATGGAGAAACCAGCATCAGTAGCCTCTGTTGAGTGTGATTGGGAAGAAGAGAGGCTAGAATGCTACACCCTTAAGCAGCTCAGGCAATTCTGCAAAAAGTTTAAAGTGTCCATGACCGGGCTCTCCAGGAAGGAGGACCTTCAAAAGGCGCTGAGGGCCTGGGTCGAATCAAGGAGTGCCCCTGTGGAGGTGGCTGAGAATGCAGAAGGGCAGCTGGAGGGGCTATTGGGTCTAGGGGCTGGAAGACCACCTTCCCCAGTAGGTAGCAGTGTTTCTGCCAGAGGACTGTCTCCAGAGGAGTTGGAGGACAGGAAAGAGAGTAGGATGCACGAAATGGAGCTGACCAAGCTCAAGCTGAATGGGCAGTTAGAATTCCAAATGCAAACTAGGAAATTGGCCCTAGAGGAAAAGAAAATGCAGTTTGAACATGAGAAAGTTTTGAGGGAGTTGGAATTGAAGGCCAAGAGCTTAGAGATTACTCCCTCTGGTGGCAGTGTACCGCCTGTGCCTGTTGAAGCTAGGGTGTATATTCCAAAAGATGTGGTTAAGGAATTTTTTAAAATGATGACATTGGGCAGTGGTTCAAAGCCTATGAGGTAGCCATGTCTTCCCACCGGGTCCCTGAGAAGGATTGGGGAGCGGGGTTGTGGGGACGGTTCCTCAGTGAAGGGCGGGATACCTTGTTGGATTTGCCCTCTGAAGTCTATAATTCGTACAGCCACATGAAGGATGCCTTAATGACTAGGTATGGTTTGACCCCTGAGCTTTATAGGCAAAGGTTCAGGAGCTGTAGTAAGATTGAAAGCAGTACCTGGGTTGAATATGTGACCTTCTTTTGCAGAGCCTTGGATGGTTGGGTGAAGGGTAACAAAGCGACTGATTTTCAGGCGCTCTTTGATTTGATTGCCTGGGAGCACTTGTCCGGTAATTGTTTTCCTGAGCTACGCCAGCACCTGATTGATAGTAAGCTGACTAACCCTAGGCAGCTTGCTGAGGAGGCGGACCGCTGGGTGAGTACCCGGGTCCACAAGGGTCACGTGGGAGACTCCGCCAAGGGTGGGCAGGGTCCCCAGCAGAAGAGTGGGGGGACAAGGGTAAACAGAAGGAGTTCCATAAAGGGCCCCAAAGTAAACCCCAAGGGAACCAAGGGAAAGGTTCTCAGCCTCCCCTGAGAAGAAGCCAGTGGCCCTGACAGGCCCCCCTGTTCACCAGGGACCACTGGTATGTTACAAGTGTGGTGCCCCTGGCCACAAGGCAAACGATCCTCGTTGCCCTTTGCATGGAAAACCAGCACCCACCAGTGCAGTCCCCCGGCAGTTGGCTAGTGTAGCCCTGGGGGAGGAGTTGGGTGCCCAAGGTGGGGGGGATCCCACAGTGTTTTCCCTTGTCTCATTAGGAGACTCTGAGATGGTCCCTAGGACCCCGCTGCCTGAGAACACTAAGAAATATAGGCAGTGGGTGACCATCAATGGCCATAGGGTGGAGGCTCTGAGAGACACAGGAGCCAGTGTGACAGCTGTCAAGTGTCACCTGGTGTCTAAAGAGCAGGTTATCCCTGATGCATTCTATCCGGTTGTTGCCGCTGACAACACAGAGAGTCACTGCAAGGTGGCTCAGGTTCCCTTTGAGTGGGGGGTCTCGGGTACTCTTCAAGTAGCTGTGAGGCCAGCCATGCCGGTTGACTGTTTGTTAGGGAACGATTTGGAGAGCTCACCTTGGGCTAAGGTGGAGCGGAGTGCGCATTTAGAAATGTTGGGCTTGCCTGATTGGGCATGTGTGACCACCCGGTCAATGGCAGCTAAAGGTGTTCAAGAGGACCTGGAGCCTGAGAGGGAGGCCCAGGTGCCTGCCGGAGAGAGAGGAGGCAAGGGGCGCAGGAAACCGGCCCCCGAGGTTCCCACGGTCCAGGAGGAGGCAGACCCTGAGGGGGATGCCCTGGAGCCTACAGGGGAACAGGTAGCTGAACTGGGGGACCTACCTGAGCTGACCCATTGGCAGCAAGAAGGAGGACCCTCCAGGGAAAAGTTCTGCGAGGAGCAGAACACATGCCCTTCTCTCGTGGGTCTGAGGCAACAGGCCACAGACCAGGCAGCAGGTGATCAGTCTGGATCACATTGGGTTTACTGGGAGAATGGTCTCCTGTATTCAGAGCCTAAGGTTGCTGAGCCTGGGTCAGCCTGTGTGCTGGTGGTACCCCAGCGCTTCAGAGCCTTCCTACTGGGGTTGGCTCATGATGTACCGTTAGCAGGACATCTGGGGCAGGACAAGACCTTTGACAGGCTTGTTACCCATTTCTATTGGCCCCAGATGCGCAGGAGTGCCGCCACTCACTGCAGGACATGCCAGACTTGCCAGGCAAGTGGAAAGAGTGGGAGGAAGCACAAGGCTCCTCTCCAGCCATTCCCTGTGGTCAGCACCCCCTTTGAATGGGTGGGTATTGATATTGTGGGGCCACTGGACCCCAAGACAGCCATGGGCAACAGGTTTATCCTGGTCTTGGTGGACCATGCCACCCGGTACCCTGAAGCCATCCCTCTGAGGACAGTGACGGCCCCCGTGGTGGGACGGGCACTGATGGGAATTTTCTCACGAGTGGGATTCCCTCAAGAGGTGGTGTCTGACAGAGGTACCAACTTTGTGTCCAAGTACATGAAGTCCCTATGGCAGGAGTGCGGTGTAACTTACAAGTTCACCACTCCTTACCACCCTCAAGGAAATGGGCTGGTTGAGAGATTCAACCGGACCCTCAAGGGCATGATTATGGGTCTGGAAGAACCCATGAGGCGTAAATGGGACGTCCTCTTACCATGCCTGTTGTTTGCATACCGGGAGGTGCCACAGAAGTCTCTAGGGTTCAGTCCCTTTGAGCTCCTCTATGGACACCCGGTGCGAGGACCTCTGAGTTTGGTCAAGGAAGGCTGGGAGCAATCTCCCAGGAAACCTCCCCAGGATGTATATAGTTACATGCTGGCCTTCAGGAACCAGACTAGGCGTTTCAGAGAACTTGCTGAGGCAAATCTGGAAGCCAGCCAGGAGGAGATGAAGCGGTGGTACGACCAGAATGCCACTCTGGTAGAGCTTCAGCCTGGTCAGAAAGTGTGGGTCATGGCCCCTGTGGAGCCTTGTGCGCTCCAGGACAGGTGGACCGGCCCTTTTACGGTGGTGGAGCGCAAGAGTCCAGTTACCTATTTGGTGGACTTGCAGTCTCCCAGGAACCCCTTGCGGGTCCTGCATGTGAACCGCCTGAAGCCCCACTTGGAGAGGTCCCAAGTGGGCATGCTCTTAGCTACAGATGATGGAATGGAGGAGGAGACCGAGCCTCTTCCTGACCTCCTGTCAGCCCGAGAGCAAGATGGATCAGTGGAGGGAGTAAACCTCTCTACCTCCCTGACACCTGAGCAGCAGGGTGACTGTCGCCAACTGTTGGGACAGTTCCCTGACCTGTTCTCCCTGGTTCCCAGTGTCACTCATTGGTGCGTCCATGATGTAGACACTGGGGACAGTCTTCCTGTGAAGCACAAGGCTTACAGGGTGACTGACAGGGTCAGAGCCTGCATCAAGGAGGAGGTCTCCAAGATGTTTGCGCTAGGGGTGATTGAGTCCTCTAACAGCCCTTGGGCCAGCCCAGTGGTCTTGGTTCCAAAGGCTGCCGCGCCTGGTGCCACACCAGAACTCCGGTTCTGTGTGGACTACAAGGGACTCAATTCCGTCACCAGGACTGACGCCCACCCCATCCCCAGAGCTGATGAGCTCATAGATCGGTTAGGGGCTGCGCGGTACCTCAGCACGTTTGACTTAACGTCTGGATACTGGCAGATCGCCTTGACTGATGGGGCAAAAGAGAGGTCAGCATTCTCCACACCAGATGGGCACTACCAGTTCCGGGTGATGCCCTTTGGGATGAAGAATGCCCCTGCCACCTTTCAGAGGTTGGTCAACCAGGTGTTGGTTGGACTGGAGGATTTCAGTGCCGCCTACCTGGATGACATCGCAGTGTTCAGTGCCAGTTGGGAAGAACATCTGCGCCACCTCTGGGAAGTGTTGATGGCGCTGCGGAGGGCAGGCCTCACAATCAAGGCGAGTAAGTGCCAGATTGGGCAGGGTTCTGTGGTGTACTTGGGACACCAGGTTGGGAGCGGCCAGGTGGCGCCCCTCCAACCGAAAATTGATACCATTCTGGCTTGGGAGGCCACCAAGACCCAGACAGAGGTGAGAGCCTTCCTAGGACTCACCGGGTATTACCGGAGATTCGTCAAGGGGTATGGCAGCATTGTTGCCCCCTTGACAGAGCTGACTTCCAAGAAGCAGCCCAGGAAAGTGATTTGGACTGACGCCTGTCAAAAAGCTTTTGACACCTTGAAGACTGCCATGTGCACGGCGCCTGTGCTCCAGACACCCAACTTCTCCAATGAGTTCATTGTTCAGACCGACGCTTCAGAGCATGGTGTAGGGGCTGTTCTATCACAGATCAATGAGGAGGGCCTAGACCAACCGGTAGCCTTCATCAGTAGGAGGTTACTTCCCCGGGAACAGAGATGGAGTGCTATTGAGCGGGAGGCATTTGCTGTGGTCTGGGCACTGAAGAAGCTGAGACCATACCTGTTTGGGACTCACTTCCGGGTTCAGACAGACCACAGGCCCCTCAGATGGTTGATGCAGATGAGGGGTGAGAATCCAAAGCTGTTGAGGTGGTCCATTTCCCTACAGGGGATGGACTTTACGGTGGAACATCGCCCTGGTACAGAACACGCCAATGCTGATGGACTGTCCAGATTTTTCCGCCTTAGCGATGAGAACTCCCTAGGGGTAGGATAGTTCTCCCCACCTTTCAGCTGGAGGGGACACGTGTTAGACCTGGCATCCTTGGCGTGGGTCTCCCTTCCATTTTTTCGTAATGCCTCCACTGTTGCCGATATGTTTTTGCTGGACTAGATGCTCATGGGCACTTTGCCGCTGCTAATCAGTGCCAAAGTGCAAGTGCTCCCTATCGTTAATTGATATATGTATTAGTGACTCCATGATTGGATGATTGGTTTACTTGTCAGTCCCTAGTACTGTGCACTGAGTGTGCCCAGGGCTTGTAAATCCAATGCTGCTGGTGGGCTTGCAGCACGGGTTGTGCCACCCACAGAAGCAGCTTGTAAAGTGTGTCTCGGACCTGCCATTGCAGAGCCTGTGTGCAGCCTAGGGCTGCCATGTCGACTTGGTGAGTGCACCCACTTACCAGTCCCTAAACCTTCCCTTTACTGCATGTTGGTCACCCCTAAAGTAGGCCCTAGGGCAGGGTGCATTGTAAGTATAAGGTAGGACATGCCCTGGTGTGTGTGGCATGTCCTAATAGTGAATTACAGCCATTTTCATTTTTCACTATTGCAAGGCTACCTGCTCCCCATAGGCCAGAATGGGCGGACTGACTATTACACCTTATAGTCAGAACTGACCCAGGGAACATGGTAGAAAAACGAATTTAGTATGCCAGAACTCTGGATGATAAAATGCATCTTTTAGTGAAGTTGGTTTTAACATTCTGTGTTTGAAAATACCACTTTTAGAAAGTGGGTATTTTCTTGCCTAACTATCCAAGCCTGCCTCTGCTAGGTTGTGTATTCCTTGTCTGGAGATTGAGTGACAGGGGCTGGGGGTGGCTACAGGAGACAGGGTGAGTCAGCCCAGGGCTGAATAGAAAGATCTGCATCCCGAGTGGAGGGAGGAGTTGCACCTGGGTCTGAATAGGGCTGTGCCTGCCTTCCACAATGCTGGCTCCACCTCCTGCCGGGCGGCTGAGCACTCTGCCCCACATTCTGAAAGGAAAGAAGGAGTCAGAAAAACAAAGTGCTCCAGGACTGACCAGAACTGGTTTTGGGCTAGGCAGAGGCCTCTCTGCCTCCAGAGAACAAAGAGAATCAGGGTATAAGAGGGGCACCCAGACCCCAGGAAGATTAGATCACTTTTGGGAACAAGAAGAAACCTTTGCTGAGGAGCGGAACCAAGAAGAAACTGAGGAGAGACTATCCCTAAGCCTGAAGTGCTGCTTGGGGGATTGGCCTGCAGTGGTTTGCCTGACTGCCAAAGAAAGGAGAAAGGAACTTTTGCTTTGCTGTGACTTTCATCAACTTGTGAAGGATTTCCAAGGCCCTGGAAGAGAGCTTGCCCCCTGACCGAAGTCCCAGGACCATTGGACTTCACCCCCTTTGTGAATTGCTGCTGGAAACTCTGTTTCAGTGGCTGCAGAGGTAGGGAGCTGTGACCGACTCTCACGACCGACTCGGTGTCCTGTAAGCACCGCATCGAAGCACCGTCTCGCCCTGCAACGCACGGCCCTGGTCTCACCGACTCCGTCAATGAGCCGCTGCTTGCACCGCATCGAGGGACAACGCGTCCTGCAACGCTTCGCTACGCCGAATCGAACTGGTCCGACCGACACGGTCACTGCTGCGGAGTTCGAGTCCTGTGACCGCACCGGAGTTGGGCACCGCTCACACGCTTTGCGACGCACCGCCCGACTCGCACCGCTGTCCGGACTGATCGACGCCAGCTCCTGAATCCGGCTCCGTCGCCGCACCGCAACCTGCCAGCACCGCATCGAAGCACCGTCTCGCCCTGCAACGCACGGCCCTGGTCTCACCGACTCCGTCTCGACGACGTCAACGAGCCGCTGCCTGCACCGCATCGAGGGACAACGCGTCCTGCAACGCTTCCATTTTTGCATCGCGACCGCGACGAACAGCCATCCGGCTCGCACGCCCGTGCCTGCCGCTTCAAGTAAAAGGTACTGTGACCGAGTCTGTCTACGCTGTGTTGGCCCGTCTCGATGCGGTCAGCTGGATTTGTTAGACTCTGTTTGTTCTCGACATCGCCGTAGCCGGAGGAGGCTACCGACTCGCACAGAACCTTGAATTAAGCCTTTTTGATCAGAACTAAGCACTCTTGACAGTCTTGTGGATTATTTTTGTCGTTTATGGTCTTGTGATAAATCTATATAAAGTATACCTATTTTTATAAATATATAACCTGTGTGGTGTCCATTTGTAGTGTTGTCACTTGATTACTGTATGTGTTCACAAATGCTTTACACACTGCCTCTGAACTAAGCCTGTCTGCTCGTGCCAAGCTACCAAGAGGGTGAGCAGGGGTTATTTCGGGAGTGTACCTACTTTCCCTGACTAGACTCAAGGGTCCCTATTTGGACAAAGGTACCTACCTCTGCCAACTAGAGACCCCCAAATCTAACAGCCCAGTACAAATAATCAGGAGATTGCAGTAACATGCTCGAGAAACCCTTTGCCCCAGAGACCAGATTTAAGCAATCAGGGGTCTTCTCAGGGGCCTTTAATAATAATAGAAACTATGCCCAGATTAACCCTGGCAAAACCGCAAGTATTAGATATTCAGCACCAAGGCCTAACGCTTGGGGATAGTGTTAGGACGGCACCCCGTGAAGATTTTTTTCCAACAGGGACTGCTCTTCCTTGTATTAACCTCCCTCCGGCCGCAACTCCTTACGTAATTGTGCTAGCTGGTGTACCAGAGTTGAATAGGGAATGTAGGGAATCGCACTCTGATCTTAAAAACAAATGTATTTTTTGGTTGGTTAATCATAGGCAATTCTCCTATAAAAATGCAAATGAAATCATCGTCACATGTAGGGTAGGATGGGTGGGCTGGAGACCAAAAAATATCTCCGGTGACTGTATAGTGATAAACTTTAGAGACCCACGGATTGTGAAAACCCTCCTAGACTGTGATCACCAGTGGGAGAATGAGGGCATTGCTGATACTTTTTTCCACCAGGGATTAGGACCCATAACTCAAGAGGAGCAGGCCCAAATAGGGGGTTACGGATTCAGAATGGACCACATGCTAGAAGGAATCAGGACCTCCCTAGACCACTCCTTTATAATGTCCCCGCCCAAAATAGATTTAGTCCACTAGATTCAAATTATTGACCAATGTGCACTAGGCTCGCACACCCATGTCCCAGCTGCCACCAAGAACCTGCACCATTGATCGTAAAATGCCCTTTGGACCAAGCCATTGATTACACCGGGGACAACAATCAAAGCCTGACGGGGCTGGGGGGAGCCGCACTCAATGGGACCTTGGAGAATCCCCCACTGGCCGTTTACTATTCCATCAACCTCGACAGAAACCAAAGGTAATTCCAACTAATGCTCTGCCCATTGCAAAGCGCCCTTCCGTTCTAGATAACAATCCCAACTGGGGTATCAATCAAAGTCTGACGGGTCGACTGGGGACCAATGACTATCAAATGGTCTATCCAAAGACCTGTTCCTCTCTACCAATCCCCACTCTAGTTCATAATCCCAGAGGGGGTATCAATCAAGGTCTGACGGGGCGGGTGGAGATCAATGACCGTCAACAGGTCTACTCAAGGGCCTGTTCCCCTCTATCAACCACCAAAAGCCAATGGGGTGAGCTCAAGATTGCGGCTATTATCTTGGTATATAGCAGGACTCACCCCCAAACTCGATATTCCAGATTGGGGGGCATTCATAGATCGCCATGAGATATGCTTATTCCAGGAAACTTGGGCACGGGCGGACACACACAGAGTGGGCTATGTGTCTTATAGTATCTTAGCCACGCAGGGGGGAAGGGGAAGACCATCTGGGGGATTATGTACCTGAGTTGGTGTCCATCTTGGCTGTGAGGTCAAACAGATTGAGGCTTCATCACGAGACATTCTCTGCATTATTTTATCCTTTACCACAAAGGAGAGAATTGCTCTGATTAACGTCTATTCACGTCCGGTCTGTTATGGCCAAGAGTCCCCTACCCTTGAACAATTGACTACCTTTCTTTCAACAATTCCAGATAATTATTGGGTAATCATAGGCGGGGACTTCAATTGCCAGTTTGAACCGCTGAATGGCCTGGCCACCAGTATTTTCAGTGAGGAGGATTCACTCTGGGCTATCCCAGAGCCCAACATACCGCCCATCCGGGCTTGGACCCCCCTGGCCCTACAGATGCATGCATTAACACTGAGCTTCTCATTAAGGGCATGCAATGGCCGGTTGGCATCGGATATCCCCGGGAAGTCTACTTATAATAGGCCAGGGAAGGAATCGACTATAGACTATATCTTAGTTGACACTAAATCGTGCTACAGGGTTGTCGACTTTAAGATTGTCCCCCGCCACAAGAGCGACCATAATACTCTTGTGCTAGATGCACTCCCCCGTCTACTGGCGGTTTTTCTACCTCATCGCCCCAACTCGACTCCGGCCTAACACTGGCCAATGGAGGGAGGAGAGTGCGATGGGGGGAACTCTCCCAGTCTCAGGAAAAGCTGGCCTCCTTATATCAACATACTATTCCTTTTCTGACCATAACATTTCAATTGTCTGCAACTAATGAAACCCCAGCCTCCCAAACCAACTTGTACAAAAAAAACATCAAGATCTGATCTCTACCTTGGCCCCCTTTTTCCATTCTAGTAAAAAGAGTAGGTTGCCCAGAAAACTTTGCCATTTATGGTACAATGAACATTGTAAGGCAGCAAAATTGACCCTTTTAGCCGCCATTAAAACTAATGACAGGGCACAAATCAAGGAAAATAGGGTAACCTATAAATCAATTATAGCCAAGGCAAAAAGAAGTTAAGAAAGTGAAAAATGGGACAAACTTAGAATTGCGCTAGACAACCATGATATGAGGGCATTTTGGAACCTGATTAACACAGGATCCATCGAAGCCAAAACGGCCATCACAGCAAATATAGGGGAGGAAGCCTGGAGAACCCATTTTAAATCCCTATATGCATTAACTGAGGCTGAGGCTGGGTCGGGGGAAACAACCCCCTCCTTTTTAGGGCCATCTCAACTAGTCACACCCTTGTTCTCCCTAAAAGAGATCTCAGAAGCTTTGGGCAAGATAGTACCTGCAAAAGCGCCTGGGTTAGACAAAATCCCAGGCGATCTTTTTCACACAGAACCCTCTGTCTGGGCCCCCTACCTGTGGTCCCTGTTTAATGCTATCCTTCAGGGTATGGAAATACCCCCCACCTGGGTTGGGGCAGAAATCATCCCAATATACAAAAAGGGCTCACCGCTTAGTCCTACCAACTATCATCCTACCAGCCTCCTAGACGTTAGCCAGAAAATATTTGTGCGCGCACTCCTGGGGCGTTTACAGTCCTGGATAGAAGATTCCAATGTACTCACACCCCTCCAAGCAGGATTTAGGGCCAAGATCTCCACCATCGATCACATTTTTAGATTACAGCTCCTATACTGGAAAACTGTGATCATAGAGGGTGGCAGCCTCTATCTCATATTTGTGGACCTTAAATCCGCTTTTGATTTAGTTTCGAGGGATAAACTGTGGGGAATTCTACTGGACATGGGAGCTCCAGAGTATCTTTGCCACGAGATGAAACGCTTACATCAAGGCAATTTTGCACAAATAAGGTATGGAAAAAACGGAGATCTCTCAGCCCCATTTCCAGTTGAGAAAGGTGTACGCCAAGGCTGCGTCCTGGCGCCGACTTTGTTTTCACTTTTTATTAACGGCTTAATACATTCATTGTTGGATGGAAAAGATATTGATGCACCCAGGCTAGCGAACCGCAAAATACCAGCCCTGATGTTGGCAGATGACACCCTCCTACTTTCAAAATCGCCCATGGGCTTGCAAAGAGTTCTTGAAGTATTCAGTGCCTTTTGCAGACAAAGGGGCTTAGAAATTAACCTCCAGAAGACTAAGTATATGGTTTTTAACGCAAATAACAGCACTCGCCCAAACCCCCGTCTTGATGGAAGTGCCCTAGAGAGGGTGTCCATTTTTGAGTATCTGGGGATCACCTTGACTGAGAAGATGGATAGGGGTGCACAAATAAAAAAAGTCGGGTTGAGGCTGGCACAGTCCACGGGGGGGTATCTCAAAGGTCTACAAGAATTGCACACACAAAGTGATAGGCCCTGTGGCTGAACTCTACAAGGTACAGGCTAGGGGCGCCACCATGTATGGAGCAGAATTATGGGGTCATTGTCCAACTACTCCGCTTTTGCTCATAGAGAACTCCTTTCTGAAGCAATTAGTGGCCCTTCCTTCCAGTTCTCCACTGACACCCCTCAGAATGGACCTGGGATTAGGCCAATCGCCGATGAAGTAGCCCTAAGACCTGTTCTATATTGGCGACGCCTATGGAGTACCCCTGAGTTAGCCCCATATAGGGACGAGTTGAGAGAAGTCATGTGCCTTCAAGGCGCGTGAAAGCTCCCATGGTTGACACATATCAGGGATACCTGCCAGGCTTTGGGGAGGGCAAATTTGTGGAGCACTCCTGAAGAAACTAGCCTTGAGACCCCCAGAAAGGCTCTTCTTGAGTCCTATAGAGAATATAAACTTGACCATTTACGGAGGGGGACTACGTCTGGTCGCCTGACTCTCAGGTTTCTGGAAGTTAAAAACCAGTACAAGCTAGTATCGGCGCTAGATGATATCCAGCCGCTCCTAGCAAAGAAGTTGTTCCTCCAATTCAGACACGGCTCACTTACACTCCGATCATTTACTAATAAGTGGTCGGACGCCCCTTGTCTGAATTGTCCAGTGTGTGAGAACGTTGAGGAATCAGAAATTCATGTACTATTCTTTTGCCCCGCCTATAAGAGGTCAAGGTCCTGTTGGCTGCTCCAGCTGTGCAAGAACCTGGGGTCTAGGCATTGATCTGAGGTGTATAGGCTACTTAAGTATGGTAAGGATATGCCCATTGTGTTTTCCATCTCGCGTTTTTTAGATTCTATGTGGTGTATACGTAGAGCCATTTTAAAGAAAAGACCCTAGCCTAACTTTAGCCTAAACACTACTCAGAAGGTCAATGTGGACCATTACTTTCCCTTTTTCTCCTCTTTCCTTTTTTTAACTGGATGAATTTAACTACTGTTTCCCTGATATTTCGTTGCCTTGCAAACTAAAAAAAACAGTGTTTTTAATGAAGGGTTTTTAAATTTCTATTTTCTATCTTACATTGTCATTGCTGTTGATATTTTTAAATGAAGTTGCCTTTCCTTTTAAAATTTATCTATTTGTCCATGCACGTGCACTTTATGGTTCAGTACTCTGTGGTTAAGATAACAGCCTTCTACCACATGTTTATTGTACATTCAGGAGGGCTTAGATGACCTGATCTCGTTAAAATCGATCTTCGTAGACAGGAATGTATTTTCCTATACAAAGTGTCGTTTGGCTATAGGGTTGCTATAATGTATGGTGTTTTTTTATATGTGCTTTTATGGTCCTAGAGGCTGAAATAAAGATCTTTGAAATTCCTGAAGTAGCTGGAATGGAGATTAGTGTCTCCACTTCGCAGCTGTCAAAAAAGAAGAGAGCAGGTATTCCTGAACAGAGATTAGTGTCTCTGCTTCGCAGCTGTCAATGAGAGAAGGAGTTCCAGTGCATCCTGAGCTCTTAGTGAAAACAAAAAGAGCAGTGTTTCCAGTCGTTTTCAGAACTCCTTACTGCTGCATCATTTCAACAGCTTCTTACTACAAGTTAAGTGTATCTTTAACATTTTAAGTAGAAAAATACAGTACAAATTGTTTGAGTAATTTTAAAGAACAAAAAAGTAATAAGAAGTGTCTTACCTTGCTCTAGATAGAAATCTCTCCTTGAGTTTGTTCTTTTCCGTAATTCCTAAATTTAAAGAGAAAAAGAAGATTTATCTACTAAGCTTACACAGATCTAAGAAATACATATACTATCGCAGAAGAGGGGCACTTTCCTGATCCACTCTGGATATGTAACAATACACACATGCTAAAAGTCAGAGTTAAGTTAATAATAGCTAGAAGAAAAAGTTGAACATATATATATATATATATGTTATGTCCCCTTTTAGTCTACTGACCTCAACAACCAAATAGAGCATACAGACAGCATAGCCAGTCAGAAGAGTGGGAGCAACAACCAGAAGGAAAGAGACCAGGGTGGACCAGGCTGTCTCTTCTTATCCCCATCCCCTTTCCCCCCTTGGTGCCCTCCTGCCAACTCGCATTATCGATTGGCAGACCGGATTGAGAGGGGCATTGGGAACTATCGTCATTCTGCTCCTGTGAAGGTTTTCGGGCTTCTGACAGTACTACACTCAACAGTATTCAACTGTATGACACCTGACTCAACGCCACTCTACTCTATTCCATTATATGCCACTCCATTCTATGTCACTACACTGTACGCCAGTAACACTCAATGTAATTCCAGTCTACAGCATTCCATTGTATGTTACTCCACTGTATGCCATTCCACTCTATACCATTCCACTCTATGCCACTACACTTCACACTATTTCACTGTGCAACATTCCATTCATTAACACTCAACTTTTCACCACTCCACAGTACACTATTACCCTGCATGCCACTACAGTCTACCTAACTGCATTTTACCCCACTGCACTCTACAATACCCCACTCTACAGTATTCCACTCTACAACACTCCACTCTACACCACCACGCTGTACACTACTCTACTCTATGCCACTCCAGTCTATGCTAATTTACTGCACGCCACTACACTGTACCTCACTCCATTCTAAGCCTCTCTACTCTACACTACCCCACTCTACTCTATACTCTACCCCACTCCAGTGTACACTATTCCATTGTATGCCACTCCAGTATACGCCACCCCAGCTTGCACCACTCCACTCTACCCCTCGCCAGTGTACACTATTCCACTGTTTTGTTGATGAAAAGAAGGTGCACTAGGGATGTAGTCAAAGTCATCAAATCAGTCCAGCAGTTTCCTTTATTGTAGAAAATTCCTAATAATTGGACATCAGCCAACGCTTTTCGTTCCCTTGAGGGAACTTCATCAGGGCTAATATGTAATATGAAGAATATTGCCTTTTCATTTATATGTAATCCTTTAGAGGAAATAGCCTCTCAGGCGTACGTCCACAATAAATTGATCCAATCTCCTGACGAATCAGGTGGGAGTATATTTCTCCATTCGCAAACATTGTAGGTATTAAGGGGATCCCCCACAGTCAGGGTAAAAAGTATCCCAGTTAATCTCCTTGATAAGGAAAGTGCGTATTCCCCGCAAGTTTGTTAGTGAGTGAGTAATATAGCAACTCATCAGCATATCAGCAGCAACCAACCAACAATTTGGTGTATGCAATATGCATGCGTCCATCTATGCATTTTTGAGGACTAAAATAAATGGAAGTGCAGACTTAGTGAACAATTGGCCCGTCAAAGGGGGTTGATTCATTGATAATTTCGAATGAGATTGAAACTTAGAAGAAGCAAATATATATCTTGGCAATTCATTTCCAATGTCTCTGGAATAGGTGGGCTAGGCTCGGTGGTACTTACAGGTTTAGGATTCTGGAATCGGAATGGGACACTGGATTAATAAATAATAACTAGACAGTCCACGATTCTACTACTAGTCGATCAGATTAAATTGGTCAATTTCATTGCAATTATTGTTTCCTGTCCAAAAATGTGTTTAGAGCGTTTTTTAAAATATTTTATTTGTTTCACACCAAACCATTTTTTTCTCTTTATTATATCTTACATGATCAGCATCCAGGGGCAAGAAGACAATGGGGTCATCTGAGGTGGGAGCTGGAGATGCCACCCAGGGCCAGGATTGCTCCTCTACCGAGGGCTCTGCTGCTGGCCCCAGTAAGTCCTCCTATTGTTAATATTAATAATTATATTTCCCTAACTTTTACTGCAGCTTATTTTTTCCGAACTATTATTTCCGTTTCCTAATTCTTTTTAAACCAAATCTTCTTCGATCTATCTGTTTCTAAATTCTTGTTATCCCTGCATTACCTACCTACTTAGTTATATTTCTTTCTAGTCTTTTTTTTTTTTACATCAATCTAACTGCCTCTGACTCTGTACTACTATTAGTCTGTCTGTAGCTTGCCCAGTTGGCCACTCTTTATTTTTAAAAAGTTTTAAAACTCAGATTCACCAATAGCTCTAGCCACTGAGTCCAGTCCTTTGGGTTGTCCTCTTCTTAATCTTGAGAGGCTTTTCGACAATTGCCACCAACAAAATTCCCAACCAGATATTTTACTATTTTTGATAGGATGGACATACTACTGTCTACTCTCTTCTAGTACCCGATTTGTACTAGTGATGTATGTGGCATATGTATGTATTGTATTTTCTCAATAGTGAAAATAAAAAATAAATAAATAGGGAGAGGCGTATATGGCATCTAAAAAATGTGTAATGTTTTTTCTAGGCATACCGACCACCAGTGCCGGGGCCAGCGGCGGGGCAGGTGATGCCAGCCAGGAGGGAGCAGATGCGACAGCTGCTGCAGGGGTGGGTGAGCTAGCAGCAGTGGCGGGCGGTGGTAAGTTGTACTTATATTCCTTACTTATTGACAAAAGTTACACAGTGGCTGCAAGGGTGTACACACTGTACTGTTGAGAGAGACTAAGATGTTGTGAACAACGGTTGAAGAAGACACCCTTTACTTAGCATTAGCAATAGCATTAGCGGCGGGAGTTGAGTAACTAATGGCCTCTTCTATCTGACTTCAACTCAGCTGGGAAAGTTTTATGAAGAAGACTAAGGGTCATACGACCTTGATGGATGGGTTGAACGAAAATGGAAAGAAGGATGGAAGGAGGAAGGACGGGCGACATGTAATATATGACTGGCAGAGAAGGATGCATGGGATGCATAGGTGGCTGATAGGAATCGGATGCATGTGTGGTTGAAGGGTGGGTGGAAGGTAAAAGAAAGGATGCCAGCCTGGGTGGGTGGGTGAAACTGTATGGGTGATAGGAAGAATCCTCCGGGGGATTTCATTGGTCAAACTCAAAGGCAAGCAAGGAAGGACGCATGGGTGGTGGTTAAAAAAAAATTACAAGTGCATGTTGTTGGTGAAAGGTTTGTTGAGAGTTTATTTAAGAAGAATGATAGCCATGTTTACTTTAAATAGATGGATGCCTGGATGGTACAATCCTCATAGCATAGGTGGAGACTGTCACTGGATGAAGACAATGTAAAATAAAAATAAACCGTGCCAGAGTAGCAAAGCCAAGGAGAATAGAATAAGATTCGAATTAAAAAAATATAATGCTAGAAGAGCTATGCAATGATAAATGGAAAAATCGCTGGGAAGAGAAACAAGGACTGTTTTTTTCAAGGTTTTTGATTCAAGGTTGTATTTCAGAATACTCCCTTGACTCACAGTAGTTTGCAAACACAGCATATATTTTGTGTATGTATGTACCCATACCCATCCATTATCAAGCGCCTCCCTCCAACTCCGAGGCCCACTCCATACCTATGTCATTTTCGACTGTGTCAGCCTACCATGGGTGGCCTATCGGTCGCATGGTTACACGTCGTCCCATATATAATCAATGATCATTTGGATCAGATATCATCTGCCTTGTAGTAGTCAGGGTGAAAGTGAAATTGAACAGTTGCCATTGATGTAACAGAATATGCCCATAATAGAAAAATAAGATATTGTGTTGTTGTAGACTACAGCTGCCCCACCTGCAGACAGTAGTAAATAAAAATAACGTGAGTCTGCGACACCAGAATGTCTGTCTAGGGCTCAAGCTGACTGAGCTGGCATGCCTACAAGGTTAATTTAGCTAAACAAGAGAGAGAGAAGAGAAAGACTTGTCTACTCCATAGTGCATAGTAGTAATGCCTGAAACTCCCACAAATGTTAGAGGCAGAGGAAGTGGGAGGATACCACAAATGTTATGTACTATGCTTGCTAGTGCTACTGTGCCACTATGTGTATAATTAATTTTGTGTTACTGTTTTGCTAAGAGTATTGGTTACAATTGTCTTTTTCTTTCTTGATATAGCTACTCCTTCCCAACCAAACAGGAAGGAGTTAGCAGCCATGGCCCGCCGCCGGAAGCTGGAGGCCATCTGCACAGAATATTGGCAGCTGGTGGCTCTGGCAGAGGAGGAGGAGGCGGCAGCAGCTGCAGCCTCCTCACAATGCCCCGGCCCCAGCCAGGCCCCCCCAGTGGTACGGCGCTGCGGTCTGGCAGCCGCCCTCCGCACTTCATTGAACACTGCTGCCCCCCCTGTGGATGCAACTGTAGAGCATTCAAGTGCCGCATGCTCCTCCGGATGGCGTGCCTAGAGGAGCGGATAAAGGAGGTCACAACTCCGTCGCCTTGTCCCTTTTAAATAGTTTTTGGGGTGGGTGGTAATTGGGCGTTGGGGAAAAGTTGGGGTTTATATTTATGGACAATGGACTTTTGGAGTGGACATTGGATTGGACTCTTATTGGTTGGGGTTAGGGAGAGGGGTGGGTCAGGTGTTGTGGGTTTTTCCATTAGTTTATTTTGTTAGGGGAATACATTATTTATACTTACTTTACATACAATATAAATGTTTTGTGGGGGGTTACTCTTTTACTTCACACGGTTTCCTTTGCTGCTGCAAGGCCGCAGCCAGTTTTTGATTGAAATAATAATCTGCCAATAGTGTAACACACCAACAGATAGATGCGGTACCTTCACTTGTGACTTGTCCTACTAGTACTGTCAGTCTCTGCTCCTAGTCTATGCAGTCTGCAACTGGACTCAGTAGGGTGTGGGTGTGTGAATTAATGAAAAACTTCCATATTATTAATTATGCCTCCCCCAAACTTCTTCTCTTACCTGTGATTCATGTTTATTTATACTTAAGCATAGCGTTGGCGGCATGGTGATGATGGTTTGGTTTCCCAAGATGCCTTGGTGGTGGTGGTAGTAGTAGTAGACACTGACAGTAGGATTTGACAAAAAAGAAAATGAGACAGTCAGTCATCTGAGGGAGACTCGGGAATGAGTAGTAGAAGTACAGTACACAAGAAGACTGGCAAACAAGAAACCATGATGATGATAACCAATGCTAAAGTAAAATAAAACATAATGGTGGTGGGGATAGCCTAGTAAAAGTTACAAACTGAAGTTGACTCGACCTATGTAGTGGACAAGCGTAACCTTTAGTGCTGGAAGGATGATGAATCGATGCCGGCAATGAATTATGATGGATTATGTTCCTCTGGAAAAAATGTACTTGCGAATACTGAGCGTGGGTGGGGAAGTGGAAGAAGATCCTCGCCCTGCCTTGAGTTAGTGTTGCTTTCACCACATCCACCCCAGCAAGTGTGTGATCAATTATTGGTGTAAATTTAATTTAGTAACACCTCAATATAAATCACACAGCCCGGGACAAGAGGGGTTAGGGTTTGATGAATGGTTGGGAAAGGGGGTTTGAGGGAAAGGTTTGACAAAGACAAACACTACACATGGACAGCACATTCATCTTGGCAGACGACCATCTTAAATCTGTTAAGGGAGAAAAAGGAAATGCATGCATGATGATGACTTAATGATGAGTAGTACTAGACTAGCAATTGTCTTACCTGTCTGCCCCCAGAGAGACCCACGTTACATACATTTTATGTTCTGCTGTTGTACCGGGCTTCCTTTTAAAGCTAGCAAAGAAAATTAAAAAATATCTGTAGGAGTCAAACATAAGCAAACATAATAAACAACAACACACACAGTCGTAATGATTGAAGAGAAAATATGAATCAAATGAATTGATGATACTATAACTATGTTATGGTCAAATTGGGAGTTGCATTTTGGCATTCCTCTTGGTCCTTCCTTCCATGGACGCTTCGTCCTTCATTCTTGGGTGCCTGCCTGGCGGATGCAGATTGGTAAGGTAAGTGTGAGTTGTTTTTCCCAGTATAGCACAGAGTAAAGGCCGGCCTGTAAATGTAGATGGAAAATCAAAAGGGATATTAAAAAATCAAGGAGAAAAGTAAAGTTAAACTGCATAAATTAAGGAGGAATGCAACAAGAAAACTTTCAGAGGCGGCATGGCTAAATCATGTCTACTCTGTTTCCTGCATTAACCTACTACAACACAACAGGAGCAGGCCAGCGGCGCCGACCTAACCTCCACTTAGATTAGATTTTTTTGGAGCCAGACATCACTGAGCAGTGAGCACACATACACAGCAAGATAGCATTTTCCAAATTAATGCACCGCTGTCAGTCATACCACTACACTTGCCTCCACCACTACACAGACATGTAGGTCTGGTGGTGTTGCTGTTTACCTTTTAGGCCACTTCATGAAACACCCCAAGTTATTCGTTCCATCAATCATCTCCGATCCTACTGACTGACTGCGAGTATGGTATGGTCATCATGGTGAACAACTCTGTAGTGTACCAAGAAGGGAAACATTGACTTGAGTCACTTTTTTGTGTGTAGATTAAATACTAGTAGACATCATGCACAACAACAACACAAACACCAATCACTCAGAGTCAGCGTCCAATGCATGCCATCATTTACCTGTTCTTACGGGGCAGTCCCTCTAGGCTCGGAAAGGAGGATGGCTATAGTCAGGTTCTTGCAAGGAGGGACTCGACGAGGCAGGCACACATTTCACATTTCTTGAACTATTCTCCATCCAATGTCTGGCTTGTACCCCCACTTTTTGCTTTTTCCACCCACTGTTTTAACTAGTCTGGCTGGGATCATGCTATTCAGGACCCCAGCCTATCTGCTTTCTCCCTTAACGCCTTCGCCGTGATCGGAATTCCGCCCAGGTGCTGGACATTCCGATCGCGGGCGTGGCCGTGACGAGCTCAGCTCGTCATGCGCACACGCCGACCGCGCAGCATGACGAGCTGAGCTCGTCATGAGCAACGAAGGGGTTAAATTGCAACATATGTACTTTGGTACACTCCAGATTGGATACTGAGGGACCCTTATAAGTCCCTAGTATATGGTACCCATGGACCCAGGGCATAGATACCCCAGAGGCCTCCCATGGACTGAAGCATGTATTATGCCACCCATGAGAGGCCATGCAAAATGGAACTCTAGGTCTGCTACAGCAGCCTGTGTAAGTTGTTGATTGCACTACTTAATTTAGATATAGGTTCATTATATCTATATATATCACTACACTTAAAACTTTGTAAGTCACCCCTATAGCAGGCCTTAACAATCCTGAAGGCAGGGTGCTGGGTTTTGCATGAGAGGGTGCTCTTGCATGAGCAGGGCCCCTCTGCAGTCTTCGGAGACGATTCTCCCGGGCTGTAAGTGATACTACCAGACATATAGGTAGAGGTGCATTATAACCTCACGGTAAATGCTATCTCGAAAACGACTGCAACGAAGTATATCGTGTTTGGTGTCAAACACCTTGGAATCATACCTCCACACCAGTAACTGGTGTGGGAGGTATGGTTCCTCCCCTCAGAACCGAGGTTCTGGGGGGTACCTAAGTCTACTGGTACCAACTTTCTCGAGGCTTACAGCCCTAAATGGATGCTGCCAGCCACAGACACGATTCTGCCCTCCTGCTGCTGAGCCAAGCTCGAGCAGGGGAAGGCAGCACAATAGGCATCCTCTCACATGGAGGTGTTACCACCTCCCAGACAGGATTTAGGGGGATATTCACAAGAACGTGTGCTAAATATCACCAAAAATGTTAACGCAACTTTACACATCGCAGCCGATCGTGGGAAAATAACCGCGTGTTAACCTGGAATTCACAACACAGCGGTACCATGCAATAGTCCCCCAAAAACGCGGTCAATGTCCGTGATACAATCACCGCGAGCGTGATAAAACCACAAACCTCAACGCGAAAAAACATGCGATGGGCTAAAGCGCGATGAGGAAATAAGCGATAAGCAGCGAGAGGCCAGCAAAACCCACGCGTAATGCATGAAAAAGCACAAGAACAGCATACGGAAAATGCCACCACAAACCAAATCAACTGCGGAGTACCACGGACGCACCCTGACCGACTGCAGAGGACAACATGATCTCCACAATCCCCACGGAAACACCCAGGAATGCAGGGCACGTGGTAGGGCAATGAGAAGAGGAAGAGGAAGACGGGGTACAGTCTACAGGAAAACCATATGATCACCACGGATGAGACAGAACACCACCACCAACTGTACGTCACCTCCAACGTGTCATTGGCAACAAAGAGGCAAAGATGGCACACCACCTCGGACCATGTGAATGCCGCCGCATTGCAGAGGAGGACAAATGAAGAGCACAAGAGACGCTGGACTGGTGGGAATGGCAAAACCAAGCAGAAACCTGCTGCCAACACGAAAGCAGCAACGCACCCCGGAGGAGGGGGGCCAGCACAACACCAGGAGCTGAATGACATGGAGAAGATGGTGGCCACATTCACCAGTCCAGAGATGGTGACATGAGTTGGTGATCTGGACACTGCCCAACATGACCCTACATCACATCAACATGGTGCGTAGTGACCTGGGAGTGGGGAGACTGGTGGAGATGGGCACAATGGCACACATGCACAATCAAGCAAGGCACACTGCACACCCACAATGACCCTGGTCCATGTCCCTGATCCCACGGGAACACTCCAGCATACGCACAAACACCAAGTAGTCCCACGATCAGCCTGTGCCCAAGGGGGCACCCACCCAACACATCAACAGTCACACAACCAACACATGCCCACGTGCGAACATGCGAACATGCACATACGTCAGCCACACTGACAATTTAAGAGACACCACATGACCAGTAGCTTGGCTGCAGTCCGAACAACATGGCAATGTACATGGCCCGACACTGAGGTGCCGAGTGCGGACAACACCCAAAAAGGAGCAGGTCACACTCGGACACAACTACCTGCACAAACAACCCCTGACGTCAACGACACATCTGCGGACAAATCAGGCCCAAGAGTCACAACTCGACAAAGAGCACAAGTTACCCAAGTCTGCAACATCTCAGCACCCTGGAAGCACAGAACTGACAGGCACACCGCATGAAAGGAATCAGTGGCAGACAAATAAGAGCCACAGGAGCGAATCACCCACCATGCAGCATATGCACATAAGTATAAGTGCACCTCGACATTGACAACATCCCGGTACAAACAGCAACACCTCCACAACAGAACACAGGGCACAACTGGTGCCGCAAATGTGCACAACATGGCAAATCACATCTGGCACAGCAGGAAACTGTGACATGACAATGTACAAGTACAACCTGTAACCTGCAAATATGTTTTATTCACACATGCTGTGATTGTGGACATTTTGTACTGTCCTGTGATTGCCAGGGACAGCCACAATGTGACGTTCTCATGAGAAGAAATTGTTAATGATGGTGTTCCTACGGGCCAATCCTGCCACAGCAGCAGTGGGATGTGGGCCACCTGCCCCATCGTCCCCATCATCGTCCGGTACTTCTGGAACTGGGATCCATGGGGCATTGGTGCGTACACAGATGTTGTGCAACACACAACATGCAACGATCATCTTGCACACGATGTCTGGGCTGTACAGGAGCCTTCCACCTGTGAGTTCCAGGCACCTGAAACGTGACTTCAACACGCCAAATGTGTGTTCAATGATGCCCCTGGTGCGTATGTGGGCCGCATTGTACTGCCTCTGGGCGGGTGTGTTCGGGTCTCGGAGGGGTGTCATCATCCAAGGGCAGAGTGCATATCCTTGATCACCTGGGACAGTGCAGAGAGAAAAGAGTCAATACTTGGTTCGGCATGATGTGATGGCAGGCCCACTGATCCAGTGACGCCTGTGCTGGCTGTGTGTGGGGTGAGTGTAAGCCAGCCCTCAGGGAGTAGCTGGTGCTGGCAACAACTCCAACAGTCATCAGGCACTCAGAAATGCAATGTCAGAACAACAAGGAGCATGACTTGAGTCGCACAGGGTTAGTGGCCCCGGATGCACAGCGGCCGACACAGGCCTACCGCCAAGGGACGCTGACCTGCGGAAGACTGGGGTAGGGTCATGAGGGCAGAGCAGGGTCTCCAATGTCTCAGAGGTGCCTTCCGCGGAGTGTCTTGGGGGAGAATGGGAGGTGTACCCCCAGGGCATGATGCAGAGGGCACATGCCAGCTGTGACCAGCAACATGGCGGATATGAAGGCCACAGACTCATGCCAGACACCAAGTCCGTACCTGCCCGTTGCTGATGACAACCCCCAGGCCACAGGCTCAGACACCATCAATGTTCCGCCGGAGGCTGACGGTCACTCACGGTGCACAGGGTTAGTGGCACCAGGTCAGTCCTTGCTACTGGTTGACCTCCTCCGTAACCGTGATCCGTGTTACCACCGGACTGTGACGCATCTCCCTCTCAGTCCTCCCCCTGCGTACACTGGCATGGACACTGCCATTGATCAATGATGACTCAGTCCAGAATGTGGGACATGCTGGACTGCAGTGTAGCCGGGCTGCAGCGGTGGGGTATGTCAACGAATGGGGACCCCTGGGGGCCTATGTCACGGAGGACAGCGATGGCCTGAGGAGGCCGCCAAGGTCGCGGGCATGGGTCTTGGAGCTAGCACCGGCACGTGGTGGGCCCTCTTTTACACACAACGGTGTCGGCAGGTGAGCAGTGCGGCCTTGGAGCGCTGGTGCGGGCAGGCCTGGTCTGGGTATCAGCGTCCTGGGGTGCAGCAGGCGCACAGGTTCGCAGGCCCCGCTGCTCACGGCGTCGGCCTCGTGGCGCCGCCCTGGCAGTGACGTTGTCCTTTCCGGGAGTGAACCTCGCTCTGCGCCATGGGATTTTTTTCCACACCCCTGCGCAGGCCTGCCGTACTCCGGGCCCACCCACTACGCTCACGCACACAGGGGGGGACGCAGCGAGCGACATTTCAGCGATCTGACCCATGGCCTGGGGTGACATAGTTGCGTCCACTGTTCACTTCTCTCCAGTCATCAGCAGTCGATGTCTGCATGGACATATCTGTGGTTTGCATACCATGTCTGACCGGCACATCCATGCCTCACTTGTCGTTGTGTACATTCCCATTCACGGGTCACTTGCATCCTTCGCACATGGCTGCATTCCGCATCTCCACACGTTCAGCTGTTGTGTGGATGTGGTGCCATGATATAGCTGTATTGTGTGCAGGGGAAGCCCAGGATCCCCATGGAGTTGTGTTGTCATGTCTGGTAGGTGGGCATGTTGATTGACATGTTGTATGTGGTTTGGTCACGTGTGCATTCCCACAGTTGTGCGTTGTGAGATGGTGGCTTTGAGGTGTGTAGCGTGTTGATTTGCCACTTACCAACGAGCAGTCCAGTTCCATAGATGCCATCCTGGAAGCGCTGGTTGATGATGGACTGTCAGAAGATATATGAATCGTGAACACTGCCTGGGTAGTTTGCGACGACATTGGTGAACATTCCCCGGTGGTCCACTATTGCCTGCACATTGATGGAATGCGTGTGCTTTCTGTTGTGGTAGTGGTGTGCAGTATCCTCAGGGGGCACAAGTGGGACATGTGTGCAGTCAATGGCCCCCAACACGTGTGGGAAGCTAGCAAAGGCGTAGAAGCATTGCTTTGTCTCCAGCTGTTCCTGCGCAGTGTGGGGGAAGTGCAGGTACTGGGGTATGAAGCTGCTGATGGCATCCAGGACAGGTGTGATGAACTTTGATAGGGCTGGCTGTGAGACTCCTCCGACTCTGGCAGTTGTTGGTTGGAAGGTACCAGAGGCCAACAGGTGCAGCACAGCCAGCAGCTTCGTCTACGGAGGGATGTTGGTTCTCCGCTGGGTTGGGACCGTCAACCTGTGGGCGAAGTGGGTCATGATGCAGATGATGGTTGTCCTTTTGAGCCTGTAGTGGGCGATGACTTCCTCGGCGTTAGGTCTGTGAGACTGGTGCGTTTTCGGTAGGTCTGCTGTCTTACTCTGCGCTGCATCTGTGGTGGTCCGGGGGGGCTGCGGGTCCGGGTCCTGGGTGGGGTGGCGGTCCTGGGGGTG
Source organism: Calotriton arnoldi (assembly GCA_963921515.1). NCBI lineage: Eukaryota > Metazoa > Chordata > Amphibia > Caudata > Salamandridae > Calotriton > Calotriton arnoldi. The sequence goes on from CAWUFW010006234.1 coordinate 994,450, forward strand.
GTGGCGGTGGGTGTTGTGGCCCTATTGGGGCTCCGAGCTGCATGATGAGTAGCTCCATAGCGTCATTTGTTCTTCGGGTTTGGCTGTCGTCCGGCTTTACACCAGCTGAAGGCAGGTGTTAAATACCTGCTGCTACCGCGGCTTATCGCGTGGTTTTGACTCGCATCGCAGTTCTGGCAATTCGTTGTGAAAGTGGTGTAGTGGTGTTTTCGTGTGTTTTTGCAGGGGAACGCCTACTCTGCATCTCATTAGGGTTAGTTGGTGGTGTCCACCGTGGGGATGAATTTTGGGGCAGTTATCTCGGGAATACTGGCGATGTCTGCAGTTTGCACACGCTTGTGAATGGGGTGTTAAATCTATCTCCTCTTTTGATGAGTTATGGTGGCGATAAATCGGAGATAAGTCCTTGTGAATATGCCCCTTAGTGTATTGGGGCTGGGTGGGTGCACTGTCTCAGTGCCAGAAAGTCTGCACGAGGGGCACACTTGGTGTCCCTGTGCATAGTCCAGTTCAAACCAGTTCTGGGAGACATCCGCTCCGGCACGAAACTGGACAAAGGACATGGGTGTAGCCACCTCCCCTACGAGGGTCCCAAGAATCTGTCCAACCCTTTCCCGTGGGTATAAAATGGGTTACCTGGCTACAGGACATTGGATTTTACGTGGATAAGATTCTGCAAGAAGATACCACTACACTTTGACCGTCTGGACACGCTGGACTTCGCTGGACCTCCCTTGGGCTCGACTTCATCTTCCCTTGCCGTCCCCAGTCTTGCCACTGTCCGTGATCCATACAGGCTCTGTGCAGGACCCTGTGGACCTCCAAGACAACAGAAGAATCTCCCTTGGAGTGAAGGAGTCACTCCCCTGCAAACGCAGGCACTGTAACGCATCTGACTGGTTTGCTGACCCTGAGCTCCTGCGGACTCCGAAGGCTCCAGCAACACAGGAGGTGGGTTTCTGAAGGTCTCCGAGGTTGATCTGCCCTCTCACTGAGTTTGAGGTGGATATCCCTCGTGGGGACCGTATACCCGTACTCCTGTGCACTGCATCCATTTGCAGCTGCACATGCTTGTTGCTGTGCAACAATTCTGTGCATTGGGCCATCTGTAGCTCTGACCCCAGTGCATCTTTTTGGAGAAGGACTCCGGCATCCTTGTAATCTGTGCCCTGCTAGCTGGTATCCTGTGAAACCCGCCTGAGGTCCCCTCGCGACTCCTGTGCCTTCGGCATGTGGGTCCACTTGAGGGTCAACTTTGCTTTATTTGGGCTCCCCTAGTTGCTCCAGGCCTGCCCTGACTCCCCTTGCTGTGGTGAGTCTCCTGGTTCTTGCTGGGCCAGATCGACACTGAACTTGACCATCTACATTGTTGCCATTGCCAAGACTTGATTGGTGCTCCAGCCGGACACTGACCCCTCAGCGCTCGACATCCTTCGTGGGACAGCTCGCCTCTGGCTCCTGGTCATCCTAGATGTCTCCTGGTTCTCGCAGCTGAAGAGTCAAGCTCACCGTCAACACACCTGAAGCACCCGACGTCGGTGGGCATTCGTCTACCGAGCCCCTGGTCACTCCAAAGTGACCCAGACTCTCTCCCCTCTGCTTTCAGGTTCTTCTCATCTAGAATCCACGTTTGAATTCCACCGGACACTTTTCGTTCTTCCCGCAGCAGCATTTCTTTGTCGACATCCATAGAAAATGACGAGGGTTTCCGAAGCCACTTCGCACCTATGCACCCGGCTCCTCTGGGATAGGTAACTCTGGTACAAAGGTATCCACGGGTGGGGTGGCTCTTCAAACTTTTAAGTTCCAAGGGTTGTCTTCGTAATCTGCTGGGAAGGGTCCTTACTCTCTGATTTTCCAACCGCGACTTTCCCATTGAATTGTACGGAGCATGCAGTCATGTTCCCACACTGCACCCGTCCTCCGTGGGGTCCCTACTCACTCACCTTGGGTGGTTCCTTGGGGTCCCAGTGTTTCTACACCTTCTAGACTAGGTCTAGTCCTGAGTCGTGGTTCTTATACCACTTATTTAGTATATGGTTTGGTCTCCCCTGGGAGCCCACTGTGTATTGTGCTACTTACGTTTGATTCTTTGCAACTGCATTATTTGATTTGTGTTCTATCCTCGTGTAGAGGATACTAGAGAGTGTTATATATAATAAATACATATTTTTATAACTACTGTGTGGTTTCCCTTTCATTTAACCAATACTATAAGGTTGCATTCTGGTAAAACAAGGTGCTTAACATTCCTTCAAGACTTAGCCTGAAGGCTGCTCTCCATAGCTACCACTAAGATAGCTTTCAATAAAGGTTATCTTTGACCTAATCACCATAAGGGTTGTTTGGACTGGTACAAGGTGCCCACTTTCATTAGTGGACAGCATATACCAGGCCAACTTCTCACATTGGTGTGCAGCGGTTGGGATTCAAGCCTGCATTTTTTTACCAGAAAAATCTTTGTATTGATTAACTGAAAAACCACTAGTATCTAGGAACATATAATACTAGCTTAAGATAGTAAGTTCTACTGAACTTGGGGTTGGGTAAGTCAAGGGTCTAGCACACCCTTTCTCCAACCTAAGAGAGTTTAGTTCCCACTAGGTTATGTAGGTGCCTACACTACACCTCATTAGTATGTCTTCTACTGAGAATGCCACAGGTGACATCCTGCCTACTAAATATGATAGCTTTGCATTCACTGAATTAAAAGCTATGTGTGTATCTAGGAAGCTGAAGACAGGGAAAAATGTCAACACTCAACGTCTAATAGATGCATTACTGCTAGATGACATTAGGAAGACTACTGGGTCAGATGAGCAGGATAGAGTGGGTGGTACAGGGGAAGAAGATAGGTCATGAGGGGACACCTTCTATGACCTAGATTCCAACCCTGGACAGGAGGATCAAAATGATCCACTCCTGAACAACTCAGATCCCCAGGGAGAAGAGGAAGAAGAGGATCAAGAGGACCCTCACTTTAGTCCTCCAGGGAGAGTGTAGAGTTTACCAAGGAGATCTAGGTCTCCCTAAGCTGGGTCAGATCATTCTAGACATTCTATAGGGACCTCTGTTTATAGCAAGAGGGACAACTCTTATGACAGGAAGTGCCAATTGCTAGAGCTTGAGAAAGCTAAGTTTAGATTCAGGCAACAGCAATTGGCCCTAGACAAAGAGTCCCTAGAAGTCCAGGAGACTAGGAAGAAATTGGGACTAGAGTCCCATGGTGGAAGCTATAGTGTCCCTAGGGTTAGGGAACACACCTTTGATCATAGGAACCTGAGCAAGATTGTCCCTCCCTTCCATGTAGAGGATGACATCCAGAAATGGATAACTGCTTTATGGAGAGGGCCTGTAAAGTACAGAGGGTCCCTCAAGAGCAGTGGGCAGCTATCTTGTGGCTCTCCTTTGCTGACAAAGGTAGAGATAATCTCCTCACTGTAAGAGAAGAGGATGCTGATAACTATTTAGTCCTGAAGAGTGCTCTCATTGAAGGGTTTGGCTTAACCACTGAACAGTACAGGATTAAGTTCAGAGACACCCAGAAGACACAGACTCAGGACTGGGTAGACTTTGTTGATTGTGCCATTAAGGCTCTGGAAGGCTGGTTACTTGGTAGCAAGGTGAATGATTTTATGGTTTAAATCTTTTATTAAGTTTTCAAGCAATAAAAACAAGACCCCCAGCTCCATGTAAACAGTGCGATACAAACAACAAGGGGCATATTACCAAGGGCTGGCGATACAATTATCGCCGCTTTAGCGTCCGTTTTTCGGGCGCAAAGCGGCGATAATTATATTGCATTATTTACAAGGACACGCTAGCGCGTGTTTCCTTGACTTAGCGCCCATTTTTCACACGCCTCGGCTCGATAATGAGATGCAAAGTAGGCGTGGCTGTGAAAACAACATGGAAAAATATCGTGAAGGCTGCTTCGCGATATTAACAACGAGGCGTAGCGATAATTTAAATCGCGCTAACTCTGCCTTAACTCAGGAATTTAACGTCTGTTAAATTCCTGACTAAGGCATACCTAACATGGGAGGTGGATTGTGGGGCTAAGGCCACAGGGCCTATCATCAAGCTTATCGCTGTTTTCCATGGAACATCGCTGGAAAACCAGCGATGTTCCATGGAAAACCCCGCTATCGCTGGAATATTTATCGCCTTAGCGCTAAGCGTTGATAATACAGCGCTAGCTTGGCGATATATTCCAGCAATAGCCGACAATAATTAAAAGCGCGCCAAGCGCGCTCAGCGATAATTATCGCTGGGGCTTGATAATATGCCCCCAAGTGTCTTAGATAATAGCATTACCAAGGCAAGATGAGCGGAGCGGGTCAATGATAAACAGGAAAAGGAAGGGGAAAAAGGGAAAAAGAAAAGCAAATAACATAAAACCAACATCGCCTCCCCCCCCCTCGTCCACCCAAAAAAAAAAAAAGGGGGGGGAAGGAATAATATGGAAGTCAGCGTGGTCGCTTATGCTGTTGTGAGGCATCATGATGTAGGGAGTTGTGTATCCAAAAGGGGGAGGAGCCTGAGATATCTGGGACATGTCAGTTTACGGAACTCCGATGTGAGGAGGGTCAGAAAGGGCTGCCAAAGTGCTTTGAAGTCAGATCCCTTGCCAGCTAGTGTAAGAGTTAGTTTCTCCATACCCAATACCTGCCAAAGCCGTTGTTGCCATCCCGTAATTGTGGGAGGCTGGGGAGTGCGCCAATGAGTCAGGATGTTCTGCATGGCTGTGCCCAATGCAATGGCAATCAATCGGCCTCTCTGGGATTTAAGCGGATATGTTAAGGGGTTGGGTAGTCCCAGGAGGATGTATGCAGGAAATCTTGGAAGCTGTGTCTCCAAGTGGGTGTCTACTTCATCGAGCACCTGTGACCAGTATGATTGGATGTAGTCGCAGTCCCATAAGAGATGTACCAGGGTGCCCACCTTCCCACAGCCCCTCCAGCAGTCGGCGCTCTGCCGTGGGTCAAAGTGATGCAGGCGTTCCGGTGTGTAATACCAATATGTGGCTATTTTAGTCAGCGTCTCAGTGAGTCCCATGTGGTATGCTGAGTGTCGGGCCCTGTGATATATACCCTCCCATTCTTTGTGGCTAAGTGTCCTGCCTAAGTCTCGCTCCCACCGTACTCGACTGGCGTTGTATGTGTGTGTGTTCTTTGCCAATAACATTTTATAAAGGTTGGAGATGATTTTTTTATCGGATGTGCGGGTGATGAGCCATTTTTCGTAAGGAGTCAAGAAGCGTTGGGCCTCAGGCTTGGTGTGTGGGTGGAGTGCCCAGTGACAAAGCTGTAGATAAGGCAGGCGTTCCGATTCGGCAAGGCTATAATCCGCCTTGAGTTGTGGGAATGGAATAATCCCTTCTAAGTCGAAGAGGTGGCCTAGTGACCGACATGCGGTGAGGCGCCAAGCGGGAAAGGTCTTCACACCCATGCCTGGTTGGAATTCTGGGTTATCAAATAGCGGGGTAAGGGGTGAGGGAAAGGTGGTCAGGCTATGGGTTATGTTAGTGCGGTCCCACACCTCCAAAGTCGTACTCGTGATATCTGATGCGTAGAGATTGGGCAGTCTGTGCGATTTACGAAGGAATGGTATGCCTTGAAGAGGTGTGGCGGCTACGGCCTGATCTTGAAACAGCCAGTGTTTATCCGATTCCAGACGGCACCATTCCACTAAATATCTTAACTGTGAGGCATAGAAATATAGTTGGAGATCAGGCACCCCTAGACCCCCCTTCTCCGGTGGGAGGATTGCTATCACATGTTTGAACCGGGGTTTGCGGCCCTGCCAGATAAATTGTGCAAGGTCCGATTGGGTCTGTTGAATCCAGCCTGAGGGGGGGGCGGAGGGGCAAGGTCTGAAATAAGTATAAGATCTGAGGGAGAATGGTCATCCTAGTTGCCGTGATCCTACCAAGCCAGGAGAGGGTATGGTGTTTCCACTGGCCCAACTCCTTGCGTATATGTGAGCGGAGTAGTGAATAGTTAATTTCAGCTGTGGCCTGTAAGGAGGGAGCTAGTTGGATCCCTAGGTATGGGATCGAAGAAGCTGACCATTGTATGGGGTGCTCTTCTTGGAGGTGAGTTAAGGTGTGCGGAGAGAGAGAAATGTTAAGTGCTACTGATTTGTCCATATTAATCTTAAACCCCGAAGCTTGCGCGAAGCTATGCATTTCAATGAAGAGGGATCGTAACGCAGGGATCGGGTTTGAGAGGGAGAGTAAGATGTCATCCGCATACAGGCTTATAGTGTGTATGTCTCCACCAAACTTAATCCCGGATATGAGGGGGTGACGCCTAACCCGTAACGCCAGGGGTTCCATGTAGAGTGCAAATAGAAGGGGTGAAAGGGGGCACCCCTGTCTAGTGCCCCTACCAATGGAGAAGCAAGAGGACGTGTAGCCATTAACCCGGACCGTCGCCTTGGGGAAACGATAACAGTTGAGGATCTGAGTGCACAGTTTCTCACCAATGCCTACTTGTGCGAGGACTTGTTCCAGGTAGGGCCAGTGCACCCTGTCAAAGGCCTTCTCCGCGTCAATGGCCAGCAGCATGTTTTCTCCTTGGGTGCGAGAGGCCTTTTCGATTAAGTGGAGGACCCGTTTAATGTTATCGCTCGTTTGTCTCTGTGGGATAAATACCGCCTGATCCGGCTCGACTAACTGGGACATATATGGTGCTAGGCGAGATGCTAATATACTGGTATAAAGTTTAATGTCTATATTCAGTAGGGAAATTGGCCTGTATGCTCCGCAGGAAGTTCTGTCTTTACCGGGCTTCGGAATAACTACTATGGACGCTTCGAGCATCTCTTTTGGAATAGCCCCGGACTGTGCAAAGGAGTTGAATAAGCCTGTCAATAGGGGCGCCACCAGGGAGCAGAAGGTCTTATAAAAGGCTGCCGAGTAGCCGTCCGGCCCTGGTGACTTGCCCAATTTGAGGCGTGAAATGGCTGCAATTACTTCTTCTGTCCTAATGTCCCTGTCTAAGTGATCGGCTTGCGTCTGGGTGAGAGAGGGCATGTGTGCGGCTGCTATATAATCAGCGCTAAGGGAGTTGTCCAAAAGTTGACTAGAATACAGCCCAGCCCAGCGTAGAAGTCTCGAAAGACTTCAGCTATTGCAGAGTCCTCTGTAATGAGTTTGTCCCTGACAGAGCGGATGGCCTGGACTCCTTGCTTTTGCCTGGCTTCTCGTAGTTTGTGAGCTAGTAGGCGGCCACACCTGTTGCCGCCTGTGTAGTATGAGTGACGGAGATGGAGAGCTGCAAATTCAGCCCTGTCCTGATCTAGTGCTGCGAGCTGTTTCAGTTCTGTGCACAGTTGGCGCCAGACCCGGGAAGCACCAGTCCGTTGGTGCATTTGCTCAAGTTCTGAAACCCGTTGAGTGAGCTCGGCGCGCTTGCGATTGCGCTCAAGGTTATTGGCTGTGGAGATGGCTATGAATTCCCCCCGTATGACCGCCTTGAGCGCCGCCCACTGCGTCGCTAGAGAAGTATCGGTGTTGGCGTTGAGGGTAAGGTAGTTCTTAATGGCTTTCTGAATTTGGTCTACAACGGTGGTTTGGTGGAAGAGAGTGTCGCGCAAACGCCAGTGTCTGTTGGGCTGTTGTGTTGGTGGGAGCTGGAAAGTGGCTATAACTGGGGAATGGTCTGATAGAGAGGCCATCAAGATCTCAGTGTCAACCGCGAGAGTGTGTAGCGGGGAAGAGCTAAGAAGTTAGTCCAACCTGGCTTATGTTTTGTGCGCGCCTGAGTAAAAAGTATATGCGCGGCTGTGAGGGTGAAAGTGTCGCCAAAGATCTATAAGCCCCAGTTCATGTAGTCGGGACCTTCCAGCCGGTGATGTTGTCAAAGACAAGGTTTAAGTCGACCCCCAGAAGTAGGCGTCATTCTGATGTGGCTGTTGCATCTGTGAGAACGTCATGGAGGAATTTGTCTTGCCCCTCGTTGGGTGCATACACCAACCCCGCTATGAATGTCATCCCACCCGCTAAGAACTGATATGTGAGCAGTCGGCCTCTGACCTCGGCTTCCTTCTGTAACACCCTACCCTGAAAGGATCGGGAAACCAATATGGCAACACCAGCGGACTTGGTGGTGTTAGACAAGAACATCTGGGTTGGAAACATGCGGGATTTCATCCAAAGGTGGTCCTTGGGTAGGAGGTGGGTCTCCTGCAGGAGGCATATGTCAGCTTTGGATTGTTCCAAGTAGTGAAGAACGGCCCTGCGTTTGATAGGATTATTCAATCCTCGCACATTTAGGGTGAGAATTTTGAGTTATGTGGCATCTAGAAGTGGAGGGAGATGGATGCGATGACATGGGCTGTATGTTTCCACAGAGTAATGGGTTGCGGCAAGAGGAGGACCATAATCGTGTATCAAAAAACATCGAAAGCACATTGGGGAAAGGTGGACAAGGGGACCCAAACCCAAAAAACCCAAAGACCCCCCAAGAACAAGGCTCCATATTAGAGCTAAAACTATAACGGTTAGAAAAGACAGCATCAGGAGAAATAGTCCGTCATCTCGGGATGAGCAGAAGAACATTGAAATGGGGTCCATGTTGTGGCCAAGTATGGAGAACCCAGCCCCACCCGCCGCCCGCCCATGGTAAAGAGAAGAAAGTGCGAATAAGTCGGGCACCCCTGTCCATTCACTTGTCACCAGATCCTGCTCCCGCCAGGGCGTCCGCAGCGGAGGCAAGGGCTGCCTGTTGACTCCTAGTTATTTCTGCCTTGTTCGGTTTCTGGAGGCGTCTCCGCCGGCCCTGTCGCTGCCATCCCAACGGGGAGATCTCGGGTCCAGAGGCTGTGCTACGTTGCTCGTCTTCATCGCATGGTGGGCTAAGGCCAAGGAGCTGGCAGGTTTCCTTGAGTGAGCGGAGTTGATGAAGTTTGCCATTATGATGGAATATGAGTCTGAAGGGGTGTCCCCAGGAATATGGGATTCCTTGTTGGCGAAGGTGTTCTGTTACAGGACGGAATTGCCGACGTCGCTGGAGAGTAATCAGAGCCATGTCTTGGAATAACACTGGAGATTGCCCCTGGAAAGAGATGGGATGCAGCGATCTCGCCTTGGTGAGGATGGCTTCCTTGGTCCTGAAATCCTGGACACACACGAGGATGTCTGCTGGGGGAGCGTTGTTCGCTCGAGGCAGTCCGACTCTGTGTGCCCGGTCTAGTTTGATCTCAGCATCAAAGGAGTCGCCCAGGATATGATGGAATAGTCCCCTGGCAAATGTAAACAGATCACTGGTATCCTCCGTAGATTTCACCCCTCGGATCCGGATATTGTGTCTGCGTGACCGGTTCTCCAAGTCCTCCAGATGGGCTTGTATGTCAACATGTTGATCCTGTAGTCTAATCACCTCTTGTTGGAGGACAGGTGACTCAGACACTGCATTGTCGCTCTTTTCCTCTAATGCAGCCACCCGCTCTCCAATATCGTCCATATCCCTGCGGATGTCTTTGATCTCGGCAGTAAGGTCTTTTTTCACCGTCTGCAGATCCTCTCTGAGAGTGAGAAAGAGGGACTCCAAGAAAGCTTTCGTGATGGGTTCATCCCCGGCAGAGACAGTCTGAGTGGAGACCGTGACTTCAGAAGCGGTACTCGCCATATTGGGGTTGGATTGTGAGCGTCCAAAGATGTCCTTCAGGGGCTTGACCTTCTTCGTCCTGGAAGTGGACATAGTCTGATGTCTCCCCCAGATGAATCATTGACCAGGCCCGAGACACCGGTGAGGCAGCAATAGTGGGGGACACAGGCAGGGGTTTGCTGGCGTGCAGGTCCGTAGGTTACGCTAGGCGAAGGGAGTGAGTCGGGGGCTTCCCCCCGGGTGTGTAGTACTCGTGCCGTCCTTGGGGACCAGCGTGTTGGCCGCACGAACGGATGCTATTGAGGCCCCGTGTAGGCAGGGGCCCTCAGGCGTGCCAGGCCTCCAGAGGAGAGTGCAGGGTGGCTTTGCCGCTCTCGGCGACCGGGTGGAGGCCTTCACCAGCAGACACTGCAGCTGGGCAGTATACAGTGTGGAAGGGGCACAGTTCTAGGGCACGTGCTCTACCAGTGATCAGCCCGGTCCTTCACGGTGAGGGCTTACTGGTCAGAGTCTCCCAGGTGAGCCGTGGGCCCCCAAGTGCATCTCGTGGGGCCCGAGCTCCTCGCACCCCAACTGCGGTGTTTCTAGTGCTCTCTGCCAAGGAAAAGCGCTCCGCCCTCCAAATCCTACGGCACCCCCCCGACTCAGTCGCGGGATATTTGTTCTTACCGGGTGCTCACGGGGGGGGTGAGAGTCCCTCAGGAGCAGGTCTCGCTGTTGTGTGCGCTCCGGCGGGAATCTGTGGCCCGGGCATGGGAGGAGCGCCGGTCCGGCAGGCAGCTCAGGAATTGAGGCCGGGGATGCGAGCGGCCCTCTGGTTCCCAGCTCCCCCTGGGCCCGTCCGCATCCGGTGGCTCCAGGCAGGCGGGCGATGTGCCAGGCAACTCGCGAGTCTTCCGGGCTGTCTGGAAGGCGGCTGGGCCTAACGCCACCGGCCTCAGTGGTTTGTGTAGGCAGCGCAGAAATTGAGGCCAGGGATCTGTGCGGCCTAGTGAGTCCTGGTCCCTCTCGGGCTTATGTGCATCTGGTGGCTCCGGGCAGACGGGCGGTGTTCTAGGCAACCCGCGGGTCGTCCGGGTTGTCTGGTAGGCGGCTGGGCTTGGCTCTGTTGGCCCTGCTGGTCCGTGTAGGCAGCTCAAAAATTGAGGCCGGGGATGCATGCGGCCTTCCGGTCCCGGTCCCTCCCGGGCTGGACCGCTTCTGGTGGCTCCGGGCAGGCGGGCGGTGTGCTAGGCAACCCGCGGGTCTTCCGGGTTGTCCGGCAGGCGGCTGTGTATAATGTTGCTGGCCTCGGTGGTCTGTATTTTAGAACCACCGCGTTGTCGAAGCCGCCAAGTGGTGCAGACGGGGGAGGAGCAGGCCCGCCACCCTCGCGGTGCTTGCGATGTAACCTCGAGCGATGCAGGCTCCGGCTACTTGCAGCGGCTTCGGGCAGGATCCCCTTGGGGAAGCATTCCGGAGGGACCCCCGACCATTTTCGTGTTTCGTGGGGGCCTGGGAGCGCCAGGTAGGGCAGACGGCGGGCAGGAGCTCAGTTCAATGCATCCTACCTCGCCGCCATCTTGGCCACGCCCCAAGGTGAATGATTTTAAAGGATTGTACAACTTGATTATGAGGGAGCAGATCCTTAATAATTGCCAAAACCAGTTGTTGCATCAATACCTGGTTGACTCTGATCTGACTTCTCCCCAAGAATTGGGAAAGAAGGCAGATAAGTGGGTCAGAACCAGGGTGAAGTGGAAAACCCAGACCAATGGAGGTGACCAGAAGAAACCAGACTCTAAGAACTCAGATAAGGGTGGGGACAAAAATAAAGATCAAAAGTCTTCATCAGGGCCCCAAAAACCTGCATCTGGGGGGGGAGTCACAATCCAACAAGGGAAAAGGCAAAAGGAAACCTTGGTGCCATATCTGTAAAGAAAGAGAAAACCCATTGGACAAAAGATGCCAATTGTCCAAGGGCCAAGGATTCTACTCCTACCACCACTGCCCCTAAGGGAACTGCTCCCCCTAGCACAGTTTCAAGTGGTAGTACATAGAACAACGGAATAGTGGGGTTAACCTTGGGCTCTGAGGTGGGTTCTGGCCTAGTCAGAACTCCAGCTCAGGCTGTTCTAGTCTGTGATGGAGGCATGGACATTGCCTCCTTATTTGTAAGTCCCAGTAACCTGGGCAAATACAGACAACAGCCTTTATTAAATGGTAAGGAGGCCATGCAAAACAGGGACACAGGTGCAAGTGTCACAATGGTGACCAAAGATCTTGTGGACCCTGACCAGATCATATATGGTGAGATGTACCAAGTGACCAATGCTAGCAATGTCAGGAAAGACCATTCCTTGGCAGTTGTTAATTTCACCTGGGGAGGGGTAACTGGCCCTAAGAAGGTTGTGATAAGTTCAGACCTCCCTGTGGAATGCTTATTGGGCAATGATTTCGAGACTTCAGCCTGGGCTGAAGTGGAACTCAGGACTCATGCAGCAATGTTGGGTATCACTGCAGCTGTGTTTACTGTGACTAGGTCACAGGCCTAACTGAAAGCCACTGAACAGGCCCTGGATCCTGAAAGGATGGACCAGGTGCCTTCCAAGAAGAGGAGCAGGAGGGGTAAGGCTGAGTCTTCCCCCCTGGCTCAGGAAGAGGATCAGTCTTTGGAGGAAGTTGATCCCAGGCCGTGTGAAGGAACTGTCCCAGAGGAACTTGAACCTGACCTGGTTGAGTTCTTGGGGACAGGGGGCCCTTCCAGGGCAGGACTGAGCCAGGAGCAGCAAACCTGCCCCTCTCTTGAACCCCTCAGACAGTAAGCTGCTGCTGAGGCTGCAGGGAATGTCAGTGGATCTCACAAGATCTATTGGGATGAGGGACTTCTATATTCAGAGGGTAGAGACCCCAAGCCTGGTGCCACCAGGAGGTTGGTCATACCTCTGAAGTTTAGGGGCTTCATACTCACCCTAGCACATGACATTCCCCTAGCAGTACACTTAGGCCAAAGCAAGACTCGGGACAGGCTTGTCCCTCACTTTCACTGGCCTCATATGTCAGAGGACACAAAGGAGTTTTGTCGCTCCTGTATCACCTGCCAAGCCAGTGGTAAGGCAGGTGGTACTACAAAGGCCCCCCTGATACCACTGCCTGTGATGGGGGTTCCCTTTGAGAGGGTTGGGATTGACATAATTGGTCCCATGAACCCTCCAACAGCATCTGGACATTCTTACATCCTGGTGGTGGTGGACCATGCTACCAGGTATCCAGAAGCTATTCCCCTTAGGACCACCACAGCCCCTTTGGTGGCAAGGGCCCTCCTGGGGATTTTCTCCAGGGTGGGTTTTCCTACGGAGGTCTTAACAGACAGAGGTACTAACTTTATGTCTAGTTACATAACTGCATATTGTAGAATATGTACTTGGTCCCCGCTCCAGGATGGCTGAGTATATAAAGAAGGCATCCAAAAACCCTTGAGGCTAGCCAGGAATTGCAAAAGGCCTGGCATGGCCAAAAGGCTGTCTTGACTGTTTACCAGCAAGGACAGAAAGTGTGGGTGCTGGAGCCTGTGGCCTCAGCAGCTCTCCAAGACAGATGGAGTGGACCCCACACCATACTTGAGCAAAAGGGAGAGGTCACTTACTTGGTGGACCAGGGAACTCCCAGGAGCCCCCAAAGGGTGCTCCATGTGAACAGGCTCAAGCCTTATGTTGACAGGGCAGACATTGGCTTGTTCATGGCTACTGATGAGGGATAAGAGGAAGAGAGTGACCCACTCCCTGACCTCCTCTTGCAGAACCCTGATGTTGGCTCAGTAGATGGTGTAGCTTTAGCAAGCAGCCTCGCTGAGCAGCAACAGTCTGATTGCAGGAAGGTCCTCAATCAGTTTAGGCAGATGTTCTCACTGACTCCAAGTCAGACCACCTGGTGTACCCATGAAGTGGACACAGGTGAAAACCTACCTGTAAAGAACAACAGTTACAGACAACCTGACCATGTCAGAGACTGCATCAGGACTGAGGTCCAAAAGATGCTGGAATTGGAGGTCATTGAGCCCTCAACTAGTCCTTGGGCTAGTCCAGTGGTCTTGGTACCTAAACCTCACACCAAGGATGGTAATAGAGAGATGAGGTTTTGTGTTGACTACAGGGGACTCAATGCAGTCACTAGGACTGATGCTCATCCTATTCCAAGGGCAGATGAACTTATAGATACTTTGGCCTCAGCCAAGTTTCTGAGTACTTACACCTGGCTACTGGCAAATCAGACTAGCTGAGGATGCCAAGCCAAAAACAGCATTCTCAACCCCTAGTGGGCACTACCAATTTGTGGTGATGCCTTTTGGCTTGAAGAATGCACCTGCCACATTTCAAAGGTTGGTGAACAAAGTTCTCACAGGCCTGGAAGACTATAGTGCAGCTTATCTAGATGATATTGCTCTCTTTAGTTCCACCTGGGAGGATCACCTGGTCCACCTAAAAAATGTTTTGGAGGCCTTGCAAAAGGCAGGCCTCACTATCAAGGCCACTAAGTGTCAGATAGGGCAGAGTCAGGTTGTGTACCTGGGCCACCTTGTGGGTGGAGGCCAGGTTCAACCATTGCAGAGCAAAATCCAGACCATAATGGAATGGGTTGCTCCAACTACCCAGACTCAGGTCAGAGCTTTCTTGGGCCTGACTGGGTATTACAGGAGATTTGTCAAGGACTATGGGTCCATAGGGACTCCCTTGAATGACCTGACATCAAAGAGAATGCCCAAGAAAGTTCAGTGGACAGTTAGCTGTCAGAAAGCATTTGATGACCTCAAGCAGGCCATGTGCACTGCTCCCAATCTGAAAAGTCCTGATTATTCCAAGCAATTCATTGTTCAAACTGATGCATCTGAGTTGGGGGTAGGGGCTGTGTTATCACAATTGAATGCAGAGGGTCAGGATCAGCCAGTAGCTTTTATTAGCAGAAGGCTGACCCCCAGAGAGAAACGTTGGTCAGCTATTGAGAGGGAAGCATTTGCTGTGGTTTGGGCTCTGAAGAAGTTGAGGCCATACTTGTTTGGAACTCACTTCATTGTTCAGACTGACCACAAGCCCCTCTTGTGGCTAAAACAGATGAAGGATGAGAACCCCAAACTTTTGAGGTGGTCCATTTCCTACAGGGGATGGACTATACAGTGGAACATAGACCTGGGAGTAACCATTCCAATGCAGATGGACTCTCCAGATATTTCCACTTAGAACATGAAGACTCAACTGGGCAAGGTTAGTCTCATCTCCTTTCGTTTGGGGGGGGTTGTGTAGGAAAGTAGGATCTGCTTCTTATGGTTACCCCCACTTTTTGCTAATTGCTCCCACTGTTTTGACTAGCCTGGCTGGGATCCTGCTATTCAGGACCCCAGCCTATCTGCTTTCTCCCTTAAATTGCAACATATGTACTTTCGTACACTCCAGATTGGATACTGGGGTACCCTTAGAAGTCCCTAGTATATGGTACCCATGTACCCAGGGCATAGGTACCCCAGAGGCCTCCCATGGACTGAAGCATATATTATGCCACCCATGAGAGGCCATGCAAAATGGAACTCTAGGTCTGGTACAGCAGCCTGTGTAAGTTGGTGATTGCACCACTTACTTTAGATATAGGTTCACTATATCTATGTATATCACTACACTTAAAACTTTCTAAGTCACCCCTATAGCAGGCCTTACAATCCTGAAGGCAGGGTGCTGGGTTTTGCGTGAGAGGGTGCTCCTGCATGAGCAGGGTCCCTCTGCAGTCTTCGGAGACCATTCTCCTGGGCTGTACGTGATACTACCAGACATATAGGTAGAGGTGCATTATAACCTCGCGGTAAATGCTATCTCAAAAAAGACTGCAACGAAGTATGTTGTGTTTGGTGTCAAACACCTTGGAATCATACCTCCACACCAGTAACTGGTGTGGGAGGTATGATTCCTCCCCTCAAAACCAAGCTTCTGGGGGGTACCTAAGTCTACAGTTACCAACCTTCTTGAGCCTTACAGCACTAAATGGATGCTGCCAGCCACAGACACGAGTCTGCCCTCCTGCTGCTGAGCCAAGCTCGAGCAGGGGAAGGCAGCACAATAGGCATCCTGTCACAGGGAGGTGTTACCACCTCCCAGACAGGATTTAGTGTATTGGGGCTGGGTGGGTGCACTGTCTCAGTGCCAGAAAGTCTGCACGAGGGGCACACTTGGTGTCCTTGTGCATAGTCCAGTTCAAACCAGTTCTGGGAGCCATCCGCTCCTGCTCTGGCGCGAAACTGGACAAAGGACATGGGTGTAGCCACCCCCCTGTCCTGTCCCTCCCCTAGGAGGGTCCCAAGAATCTGTCCAACCCTTTCCCGTGGGTATAAAATGGGTTACCTGGCTACAGGACATTGGATTTTACGTGGATAAGATTCTGCAAGAAGATACCACTACACTTTGACCGTCTGGACAAGCTGGACTTCGCTGGACCTCCCTTGGGCTCGACTTCGTCTTCCCTTGCCGTCCCCAGTCTCGCCACTGTCCGTGATCCATACAGGCATGACCCTGTGGACCTCCAACACAACAGAAGAATCTCCCTTTGAGTGAAGGAGTCACTCCCCTGCAAACGCAGGCACCATAATGCATCTGACCCGTTTGCTGACCCTGAGCTCCTGCAGACTCTGAAGGCTCCAGCAACACAGGAGGTGGGTTTCTGAAGGTCTCCGAGGTTGAGATGCCGTCTCACTGAGTTTGAGGCAGATATCTTTCGTGGGGACCGTATACCCATACTCCTGTGCACCACGTCCATTTGCAGCTGCACATGCTTGTTGCCGTGCAACAATTCCATGCTTTGGGCCATATGTCGCCCTGGTCCTAGTGCATCTTTTCTGAGAAGGACTCTGGCATCCTCGAACTCTGTGCCCTGCTAGCTGGTATCCTGTGAAACCTGCCTGAGGTCCCCTCGCGACTCCTGTGCCTTCTGCCTGTGGGTCCACTTGAAGGTCAACTTTGCTTTATTTGGGCTCCCCTGGTTGCTCCAGGCCTGCCCTGACTCCCCTTGCTGTGGTGAGTCTCCTGGTCCTTGCTGGGCCAGATCGACACTGAACTTGACCATCTACGTTGTTGCCGTTGCCAAGGCTTGATTGGTGCTCCAGCCAGACACCGACCCCTCAGCACTCGACATCCTTTGTGCGACAGCTCACCTCCGGCTCCTGGTCATCCTAGACATCTCTGGGTCCTCACAGCTGAAGAGTCAAGCTCACCGTCAACACACCTGAAGCACCCGACATCGGTGGGCATTCGTCTACCGAGCCCCTGGTCACTCCAAAGTGACCCAGATTCTGTCCCCTCTGCTTTCAGGTTCTTCTAATCTAGAATCCACGTTTATATTTCACCGGACACTTTTCGTTCTTCCCGCAGCAGCATTTCTTTGTCGACATCCATAGAAAACGACGAGGGTTTCCGATGCCACTTCGCACCTATGCACCCGGCTCCTCTGGGATAGGTAACTCTGGTACAAAGGTATCCACGGGTGGGGTGGCTCTTCAAACTCTTAAGTTCCAAGGGTTGTCTTCGTAATCTGCTGGGAAGGGTCCTTAATCTCTGATTTTCCAACCACGACTTTCCCATTGAATTGTACGGAGCACGCGGTCGTGTTCCCACACTGTACCCGTCCTCCATGGGGTCCCTACTCACTCACCTTGGGTGGTTCCTTGGGGTCCCAGCGATTCTACACCTTCTAGACTAGGTCTAGTCCTGAGTCGTGGTTCTTATACCACTTATTTAGTATATGGTTTGGTCTCCCCCGGGAGCCCACTGTGTATTGTGCTACTTACGTTTGATTCTTTGCAACTGCATTATTTGATTTGTGTTCTATCCTCGTGTAAAGGATACTAGAGAGTGTTATATATAATAAATACATATTTTTATAATTACTGTGTGGTTTCCCTTTCATTTAACCAATACTATAAGGTTGCATTCTGGTAAAACAAGGTGCTTAACATTCCTTCAAGACTTAGCCTAAAGGCTGCTCTCCATAGTTACCACTAGGATAGCTTTCAATAAAGGTTATCTTTGACCTAATCACCATAAGGGTTGTTTGGACTGGTACAAGGTGCCCACTTTCATTAGTGGACAGCATATACCAGGCCAACTTCTCACAGGCGGCATGGCTAAATCATGTCTACTCTGTTTCCAGCATTAACCTACAACAACACAACAGGAGCAAGCCAGCGGCGCCTACCCAATCTCAGCTTAGATTAGATTTTTTTTGAGCTAGACAGCACTGAGCAGTGAGCACACATACACAGCAACATAGCATTTTCCAAATTAAGTAACTAAATTAATGCACCGCTGTCAGTCATACCACTACACTCGCCTCCACCATCACACAGACATGTAGGTCTGGTGGTGTTGCTGTTTACCTTTTAGGCCACTTCATGAAACACCCCGAGTTATTCGTTCCATCAATCATCTCCGATCCTACTGACTGACTGCGAGTATGGTATGGTCATCATGGTGAACAACTCTGTAGTGTACCAAGAAGGGAAACATTGACTTGAGTCACTTTTTTGTGTGTAGATTAAATACTAGTAGACATCATGCACAACAACAACACAAACACCAATCACTCAGAGTCAGCATCTAATGCATGCCATCATTTACCTGTTCTTATGGGGCAGTCCCTCTAGGCTCGGAAAGGAGGATAGCTATAGTCAGGTTCTTTCATGGAGGGACTCGACGAGGCAGGCACACATTTCACATTTCTTGTACTATTCTCCATCCAATGTCTAGCTTGAGGGAAATGGATTTAGGGCGAGCCAGGAGGACTGGAGCAGGTCTCGGAGGAGTGGACTTACTTCTTCACTGGCTACACACAGTTGCAACTCCAATCCGGCAATAAAAGTGTAAGACGGTGGTTATGGATTTGTTGTGATTTGAACCAGAAAGACAGTGACACACACAAATAATAAAAGTAAATAATATTCATTAGCTGTATCTTTTTAGGGGCTTTTTTTGGGGCGTCAAAGCAAGAAAGAAAGTAACAAGTCGAAAGCCTAGTTATTGTCAGGGAAGCAGAGCTCGTCCTCAAACTTTGGTGGTTCACCCAGAAGTAGGTCATCTAACACACTACTTCCAAAAGCTAAGTCGCCGTCATCATCATCTTCCTGCTGTGCTACTTCAGGTATGGTTTAATCCAGTGGTATAAAGTGCTGATTCATTTTGATCATGGTTAACCTCTCCACGCTTTGGGGTGAGAGACTGGTCCTACTCACTGTCAGAACGGCACCAGCAGCACTGAAAATACGCTCAGAAGAGATACTTGCGACAGGGCAAGCCAGATAGTTTATCGCCAGTCTGCTGAGCACTGGCCATTGGTGCCTTTTCCCATACCAATACAGCAATGGTTTTTGATCAATGCAGACCTCTGTTGGGTCATCCAGATAGGCCTGGACCATCCGCTCAATGCTCAGGCGTGCTTTGCTTTGCTCGGCCTCTTTTGCCTTAGCCCCAGCACTGGACCTAACAAGCCCTTGCTGTAGAAACCATTCCTGTGCTGATTTTGGTGGGGCTAATGCTCCTGTTCTTGTTGTTGTGGATGTTGTTCTTGGTGATGTTTGTGGTTTTGGCTGCTGTGAGCCAACCGCACTGCCCTCAGGCTCTGAAGTTGAACTTGATGCCGGCTGCCCTGCAGTACTTGTTGTGGGCTGGAGTAGCGGGCCTCTAATTCCCAGCCATTCTTTTACTAAGCGACTGGTTTCCACAGCTATCCAAGTTTTGTAGTTGGTAACATCCCCTTCTGAAAAAGGAATCAATGTGTTCAGTACTGCTTTGTACCATGGATCCACAATTGTGGCACAAATGTAATGGTGCATGACACAATGCCGCTTTGCACCCTTGTAGATTCAGATAAGCAAAGGGTCAAGCTCTCCACCAACTCATATGCTTCTTTTTTTCCTCCACACCTGTGTACATTGCAGACACCACCTTCAGCTGTTTCTGTAGCATGTGCAACAATGGGATAGCTTGGCCCATAGTACAGTCCTCCTTGCTGACTTCACGTGTGGAGAGCTCGAAAGGAAGTAGCATCTCTGTCAGGCATTTAACTAGGCCCCATTGGTCCATCTCAATGATCATGCCTTTCACAGTAGCATCCCCTCTTTGCCTGACATATTCATTGATTGGTCTGTACTGCTCAAACAGACGTTCAAGAATGTAATAAGTTGAGTTCAAACGTGGTGGCACATCCTGGATGAGTGCTTTAACTGGCATTCTATGCTCACATTGAATGATCCTCAGCTGCTTCTAGGCTTTAAAAGAATGGCTAAAATGTGTGCAGATTCTTCTGCAGGTGGCCAGTAAGTTGCTGATTCGGTCTTCTTTTTTCAGAAAGTCTTGAACAATGATGTAAATGCAGTGCGCCAAACACAGAACCCTGAAACAGCCACCATCGGCCATGGCCTTAACTATATTACTGCCATTGTCCATGGCAACAAAACCAATGTTGAGCCCTCTTGGTCGCAGCCATTCAAAGACCTTGCTGTCAACGTCTTTCAAAATGTTTGCAGCAGTATGAGATTTCTCCATGGCGAACATGGCTACAGTTGCATGTTTCCGAGTGGCATTAAAAATCTCAACAGTGTCAACAATACCTGCTGCAGATAGCTTTTCTCTAACGCCCACAAAAGAGATCCAGTGTGCAGTGATGCACATGTAATCAGTGGCTTGGCAACTTGTCCACATGTCTGTTGTCAGGTGGATAGTGTGAGCAGCACTCTGCTGCAAAGCTTGGCCAAGCAATTCCAGCACGTCGTGATGTAGTGCTGGAACAGCAACTCTGGCGAAATAGGACAGGCTGGGAACCTTCCATTTTCCATTGAAAAACAACTTACCTTACTCACAACTGTTACGAGTTAAACGTATTGTATCAGACTCAGATCAATGTTCTTTACAAACAGATGCTATGCTCAACAGATTTAAAGCACGTTGGTACCCCACTGAAATTCTGGAACAAGTCAAATCAAGATGCGCGAACAGAGAAAGAATGGACCTCTTGAAGGTCAAACGTAAACCAGTACAGAATCGAGCAGTAATGGTTTCTAAATACTCTACAATGAGTCACCGATTCAGAAGCATCATAATGAAACATTGGCCAATGTTAACTTTGGAACCAGACTTCAATGGTTTATTCACTAACAAACCCATTTTTGCCTACACCAGAGGTCACAATTTGAAGGAAATGCTAATGAGACCATTTGACCATACACCTAACGTCATCTACAGAGGTTCGCAACCGTGTCACAATTGCAGCAACTGCCACAACATGATACAAGGTTCCACCATAACTCATCCAATGAAAGGCACCAAAATCAAATTAAAGGTCAATGCCACTTGCAATACCTCCAACGTTATCTATCTGTTGAAATGCCCCTGTGGCCTGGGTTATGTTGGCAAAACTGAGCGAAAAATCAGAACACGTATTCTTGAACATAAGAGTAACATACGTACGTAAAAATTTGAAATCTGTACTGGCTGCACATTATTTGGACAAACTACACAACATCAGCCAATTAAAATTCTTGGTCCTAGAAGCAGTAGACAGCAAAAAGAAGGAGTTGACAATACCAACAAATTATTGCAAAGAGAGAATCACTGGATCCGTTTTCTGAACACGATGCAACCGAATGGACTCAATGATCGGATGGAATTCTTGTGTTACTTACAAACTGTATTTTGTTATATGCCAGTTATTTAACATGGTTGTTATCTCCTTCGTGTTTCACTGTATATTCATATGATTCTTTACACCTTTTCACTCTTATATTATTTTTTCTATTTTTTATTGGATTACGCGCCATCTATACTCTGTATATTCATAGTAGTGCAGCATTTGTTATATGTTTATCAAAATCCTCTACCAAGATGGCCCCCGTTTCAACACGATCACTCTCTGACGTTTTTCACGTAAGTTAGGGTCACATGGTCTTCATTCACGGTCGTTCACGTTCATTCGTGTCGAACTGGTTTTAAATACTGTCCGGCTTAGAACTCACGCTGTACACTGACTTTGGAAGAAGTTGCGATTAACTTCAGCCGTAATGTAAGTACTTATCGTATTCAGCGTTCCATGCATGTAGGCTATACAGCCACTCACTTCTATTTATTTTGTTCGTAGAAAAGATAATGAGCACTCATTATTGTCAGCCCGGATTTACGTATTTTGGCATTTGTATACGCCTAGATTCACTCGTTTTTTTGCACCTTGTCACTTTTAAACTCAACCGCGAACTATATTAACCCTCCACGTATGTAGGCTACACAGTCATGCACCTTATCAGTTTGTTAATAAGATAGTGAACACCTACTATCGTCAGCTCAGATTCACTCACCTGCGTTTGTGCACGCTCAGATTCACCCGACTTTTGTTTAGTCACTCTTACATTTAACCGTGAGTTTTTCAGTTGCTTGTTGTTTTAGGTTGCTGCCATTCGTTGATTACAATTTATTGCATGGAGTGCGTTTTCACACGTTTTACCGAACCACACGTTTTGCGCATCTTGTTGTTTTTTGATCTTGTCACTTCACCCTAGTATGTTGTTTCTTTATTACAATTTTTCACCTCATTGGTGTGCCATATATATGGGATTTCATGTTGGTTCTGGCTTTAACTTTTGACAATATCTTTCATCCAGTTAGGGTGATCTTTTCTTGTAAGCGCTTTTTTTCTGTTTTTACTTTCAGATGTTTTTCCCTGACGAAGGGCACTGCGCTGCTCGAAATGCATCGGGATGGATGTAACAATACGTTCAAATTCCTAGTGAATTGTTTACTATTTTCATTATTTTTTGAAAAAAACATATTATCATCGATGGATGTGAATAAACATCAGTTTCAACTGATTTAATTTGATACAAACACTCGTGTTTTAAATCCTTACCCTTGATGGGATTTGCAGCAGTGCACAGGGGGACATCTCCTAACCAGGAGATGCAACTTCGTTGAACCTTCCATTTTGGGCAGATGGCTGTTACAAATTCAAGAAAACCCACCCCTTCCACAAAAGAAAAAGGGAGGAGGTCCAGCGCTAACATTTTAGCCAGTTTCGCATTGTACAAACGTGCCATTGGGTGGTTGCGTTCGTACTGCCCCTCTGACCTAAACATGCTGAGAATGGTAGCCTGGATTTTTTTCTTTTCTGGTGCCACTGATGCAGGTGACTTCTAGATGCCAGATGTTGTTAGGCTCAACACACATTTTTGCATTGCGGTACACTCTTGCCTGGGACCCCTTGGTGTCTCAGCCTGACTCTTGTGCCACTGCGATGTTGCTGATGAGGATGTGGGTGGTACCACTGCACTGCTGGGGACAGGACTACTTTGTGTACTAGAGAGAATGTCTCCCTCTTGTTCACCTTCCACCGTGATCAGATCTTCTACTTCTTCAACCCCACCAACAATTTTGTGAAGTTTTTTGGCCGCTAAGTTGTGCCTCCCACTGGATCAAGTGGTGTTTTTTCAGATGGGTTGTTTGGCCTCCGGTACCATAGTTTGTACCAAGCTTACCCCGACTAACACCTTGTCCACAAATGGAGCATATAGCAATGTTCGCCTCCTTCCTGCTAACTGAAAAGAAGTCCCAAACTGGGGAGGTCAACTTTCTGGTGCTGCTGGTGCCACTATCAATTCCGGATGAACTCGTAGGTGGGCGTGAAGTTTGACTCTCTGCAGTACCTACTTCTACTGAGGTGGTTGTGGTGGATGTAGGTCGCTGCCGGCGAAATATGGAAGCTGGAGGTGGTGTTGGTGTTATCATCTGTGTTGGTGGTATCCGTGCCACATCCCTCACAGCAATTTGGGATGGGGTAATGTCGGTCTCCACTGAGGCGGGACTAATGTCCATGATGACTGGCTCATCATTATCCTCCTCTTCTACATCTACCTCCATAAATCTAAGTAGGCCTGGGCGGTGAACTTTTCTCCGTTCGCAGAGTTCGCAGAGTTTTCTGCACTCCGCACTCCGCTGAGCTCGCGGAGTGCAGAAAACTCCGCTTCGCGGTGTGCAGCAGAGTTTTTTCCCCGCTCGCTATCGCAAATGGTAAATTCGCAATCACGAACGGTAAGTTCGTGAGCGCGAGCTGCCGCTCGAGTAGAATTTCTACCTGAGCGGCATGAATACCAGCAAAAACTGCAGTTCGCACTGCACTCCCCCACTCGCAGAACTTCGCAGAGTTTTTTTGTAACTTCGCAGAGTTCCGCGTAGCAAAACTATGCGAACTATGCCCAGGCCTAATTCTAAGGCTTTCTGGACCTTCCTTTTCCCTAGCCTTGTCTCGTGATGTGTCTCACTCTCAGACTGAGCTGGTGGCTTCCAAGTGGCATCTACATCATCAGAAGGGGGGCTTGCAGAAGAAGTCGATGGACTAATTCTCTGTTTCCTGGTTGGGGATCTGGAAGTCAACTTATCTTCTGAAAGAGTGGCTTGCTCTTCTTCCTCTGCAGGAAGCTAGAATTCCTGAACTGCCCATACTTCGGGAGGAACAACTACTATTGGGGGCTGTGGTTGCAGCTGTTGTTGCCCACTTATCTGAGTCTCCGGCGTTGATTAGGTACTACTTTGCGATAACGATAAGTCAATTTGAACATCACTGCTCATCGGCGTTGGACTCGTGATTAGACTGGCTGCCTCAGCAACAGATATGTCTGACTTGGGCTAGGTTGGTGGGGTGGGTCCACTGATGCGGGGATGCTGCTCCCAGCTTGCTCCCCGGACACCACTGCTGCAGGCGCAATTTTTGTTCTCCCAAAAAAGATCTTGGGCAACATACCGGTCTTGGTAAGTGGCAGTGCCTACTTCTAACTGGCAACTTTCTTGGTACTGGACCTGGTACCTTTTGTTTGGGGCCATCTTGAAGATGTCAGCAGCATGCAGTGGCACAAGTTGAAGAGATGTCTGTGGTCACACGTCACGTGACGTGCGCAGCAGGACTTCTGTCTGGCAGTACAATGGGTGATGTTGCCTCCTCCTCTTTTGTGCACCTAAAAGTAAAGAAGCAAGAAAAACATCAGTGAAACGTGGCATTCATTGTTGTGGTTCAATTACTACTAGCACAAACAAATATATTATATAACGTGTGTGTGTGGTCACACTTGATAGTGTTATTATTAAATTTTGTTACCTCAGTTATTAAAAAAAATAACAACAGTGTAGCCATTTGTTTGTGTGACTTTGACACCAAGGGCTTTCATGGTGTACTGTGTACACTCAGGAAGGATAGGAAAGAAGAAGAAGAACAACAAAAATACAAATGTAATGGAACCATTTTGGCATTGTGCATCACGTGGGATGCAGCATTCAGGGAGCTGCAGCTGACAATGGATGGAAACAATAAGCCAAGAGGAACAAAGGAAAGACATGCAGGCCTATGGCAAAAGCATAAAGCACACTAACTACCACCACAAAATGGCGAGCAGCTACATGGTCACTCACAACAAGCAGGAGGCCTGAAAAACAATGAACTCAAGCAGGCCTATATGGACACAGACTTTACAAAATGCCCCTGGCCACACTGGGAGGCTCGGCCAAGGCAAATGCTGGCCCACTATTACAAACACACTCTCACACTGGCCAGACAAAGGAGGCATGCTAAACACAGCTTTAATGCAACAATGCCAACAACGAAAATCCACTGGGTAAAAAAGGTTTGCAAGTTACACAACAACCACACACATCCAACAAAGGCATTTATTTAACACACACGAAAAAAAGTGAAATACCAAAAGAAAAAAACATTTTGCAATTCAATCCAATGCCATCCATGCCCTAAATGATGTTTAAATTCAACAGACACCACAGAAACCGTTGCTTCATGCACCCACGAGTAGCTCTGGGCCTATTGGTTAGAAAACCCATTGGCAGACTAGACCACATAGTGAATCAATTCAAATCAATAATATTGCAAATGCATTAGAAAATGTAATGAACTGTGCTGCATTTTTTGCTGGGTAAAAGAAGAAAAAATTGCATACGAAACAACAACAAGGCATGGCCACCACAAAAAGGCTTGAAAGCCTACTGCAGAAGCACACTGGCTGCCTTCACAAAATGGCTGCCAGCCACATGGCCGGGCGACCACAACAAAAAGAAAGGGAAGACAGACAATGCAGGCCTACGGAAAAAGCACACTGGCTGCCTTCACAAAATGGCCGCCAGCCACATGGCCAGGCCACCACAACAACAAGAAAGGGAAGACAGACAATGCAGGCCTATGGCAAAATCACACTGGCTGCCTTCACAAAATGGCCACCAGCCACATGGCCAGGCCACAACAACAAGAAAGGGAAGACAGACAATGCAGGCCTATGGCAAAAGCACACTGGCTGTCTTCAGAAAATGGCCGCCACCAATGGCCTGGCCACAACAACAAGAAGCAGTAAGCCAAGAGGAACAAAGTAAAGACATGCAGGCCTATGGCAAAAGCACACTAACTACCACCACAAAATAGCCACTACCCACATGGTCACTCACAACAAGCAGGAGGCCTGGAAAACAATGAACTCAAGGAGGCCTATATTAATACAGACTTTACAAAATGGCCCCTGGCCACACGGGGAGGCTCAGCTAAGGCAAATGCTGGCACACTATTACAAACACTCTCAACACTGGCCAGACAAAGGAGGCATGTTAAACAACACTGCTTTAATGCAACAATGCCAAAAATGAAAATCTACAGGTCTAAAAAAGGTTTGCAACTTACACAACAACCACACACATCCAACAAAGGCATTTATTTAACACACACGAAATAAAGTGAAATACAAAAAAAACACATTTTGCAATTCAATCCAATGCCATCCATGCCATAAAATGATGGTTAAATTCAACAGACACCACAGAAACAGTTGTTTCATGCACCCATGAGTAGCTCTGGCCCTACTGTCTGAAAGACCCATTGGCAGACTAATGGGCTAATGAATTAAATAAATATTGCAAATTAATTTCAAAAGTTGGAGAAAATGTAGTGAACTGTGCAACATGTTTCCATTATAAACGATGAAAAATTACTTACAAAGTAACAACTAGGCCCCTACTGAAACTACAGGCCACCCACCACAATACATTTTTTTAAAAACAATGAAAAGTACAAATAAATGTAGGTGCAATGCCCTAATCAAACAAACAACATACATTTTCCAACTTACTTGTGAAATCTCAAATTCAAAAGACCTCAAATCCAATGATATATGATGCAGCAGCCACAAAGAGTGATCCTTCCAGCTCCAAATCCAAATGAAAAGTGAACAGGAGATGGACAAAGCACTGGGAGGAGTCTGCTGGACAGGAACAGGAAGTTGGAGACTCTGGGGCACTTCCTTCCTCTTAAAAAAAAAGTAAAAAAAGAAAAAGGACTGCTTGCACAAAAAAGTACAGCCAAATGTCAATCTGAGGAGTTTTTTTTAATCCAAATCATCATTTCGAGAAGGTTTTGATGCTGCTCAAGAGACATTCTTCTCCAGATTGCAAATTCTGCGTGTTCGGGATTGCGTTCTTCACAAACTTCCGTCGGAAATCCGATGGCGTGCCAAATGACGTGTTCGCGATCGCACACTCTCGCGGGACCGTGCGGCCGGCTACCAAATCTCGTGGCGCTCGCGAACGGATGGGAAATCTCATCGGCGATCGCAGGCATCCCGGTAAGTCGCTCACGCGCACGCAAAAATGCATTTTGAGCGCACAAACTCAAAAAAAACTCTGGTGCAGAGCGCAGAGCTTTTGGTAACTCTACACGGAACGCGCAGTTGCTGAAAATCCGCAAACTCTGCGAGCGGAGCGGAGTTTTACACCCAGGGTTATTATTCTACTGTACACAACTCCACTGTACGGCACTCCACTCTATGCTATTGCACACTATACAACTCCACTGTACTCCACTCTAAAATACAGAATTCCACTGTTCACCACTCCACTCTATGCTAATGCACTCTATGCAACTCCACTGTATTCAACTCTAATTTACAGTATTCCAGTATACGCCACTCCACTGTATGCCACTACACTCTACGCCACTCTACTCTACCCCACTTCACTCTATGCCACTCCACTCCATGCCTACTCCACTGTAAGCCACTCACCTCTTCGCCACTCAGGTCTATGCCACTACACTCTAAGCTAGTCTCCTCTATGCTGCTCCACTCTATGCTATTTAACTGTACTCAACTCCACACTCGCCACTACACTATTCGATATTACACTCCGCATCACACCACTGTATGCCACTCCACTATACGCTATTTCACTCTATGCCACTACATTCTACGAAAGTCCACTCTGCGCTATTGGACTGTATGCCACTACATTGTATCTCACTCCACTGAATGCTGCTCCACTCTACGCCAATGCACTCTATGTCACTCTACTGTCTGCTATTACACTCTACCATACTACACTCTACGCCTCTCCAGTCTTCACCACTCCACTCTTCGCCACTCCACTGCATGCTATTTCATCTATGCCACTCCACTGTAATCCACTCTACTCTACAACACTCCATTATACACTATTCCACTCTACGCTACTCCACTATATGCCATTCCACTGTACCACACTCCACTGTACAACACTGCACTTTACTCCACTCTACTCTACACCACTCAATGGTATGCTAATCCAATGTACGCAACTCCACTGTATCACATACCACTATACTCCTCAACCCTTTAATCCCTTTAACCATTTTCTTCCAATGAATTTCATGTTGCACATCCGTATAGAGTACCCCTTCTCACAATTTTAAAACAATCCCCACCAAAATCCAGAAAGGAAATGTGTACTCTCAAATGGTGAAATACCAAAGTGTTTATTCACACCAACGTTGGTATCAGCAAAACTAGACTCATTTTGGTGAACCCATGACGAAAGCTGTATCCGAAGTTTGTCGGGTTTTTCTGATACCAATGTTGTTGTGAATAAACACTTAGGACCCGATTATGAGTTTCGGCAGTGCCAGGGCGGCTGGGACTCCACAGCCATGCCCTCACACAGCTGAGACTCACAGCAGCCCACCCGCCAGATTACAAGTTATTTGTAGTCTTATGGTTGGGCGGTGTGGCGTTCCCAGGATGGTGCCTCCTTCAACAGGCACTGCAATGGGGATGCCTCACAAGGTTCCTGTGTGGCATGAATTGAAAAGTCCATGCCATGCAGGAACTCTTGTGCATGCACACAGGGAAGCACATGGCATGTCCTCCTGTGTGCATGCACAAGTGGAGAAGGCACAGTGGGCCCTCTTTGGCCCTCTTAGTTTCCTCTATGCCAGGCTTGACATGGAGTAGAAACTTCCATGTTACCGCCAGAGGAAAGGAAACTCATAGGGGCATATTCTCAAGGACTTATCGCCGAGTCAGCGGCACTTTATTGCAGCCAAAGTGGCGATAAATTTATCGCACCATTCACAAGCTGGTGTTAACAGCCCATAACACCAGTTTACCCACGATAGCATCCGCAAAAAACATCGCCACAGATGACCCCGGCAACTATCACTAATGAGATGCAGAGTAGGTGTTCCCGTGCATAAAGCCGCAACAACACCACTCCTCAACATTCTCAACAACCAGCCAGATCCGCGATAAGATCACAAAAAATGCGATAAGGCGCGTTAGCAGCAGGAAATTAACACCTGCTTTGACCTGACCTGGTGTAAAGTTGGATGGCAGCCTGCACCACAAAAGGGAGCCCAGCCCACAGCCACACCTGAAGAACAACAGATGCCATGGAGCCACTGAACATGCGGGCCGGACACCCAAGAGGGCACCAACACCCACCACCACCACCCCCAGGACCACCCCCACCCCCCCGGACACCCACGGCCCTCCCTCCTCGGACCAACACTGAGGCAGCACAGACAAAGACAGCGACCCTCCGAAAATGCACCAACCTCACAGACCCTACACCAGAGAATGTCATTGCCCACTATATGCCCAAAGGGACAACCCTCCTCCGCATCCTGACCACCATTGCCCACAGGCTGACGGTACCAACACAGCAGATAACCAACATCCCACCGCAGACAAAGCTGCTGGCCGTGCTGCACGTGTTGGCCTCTGGTACCCTCCAACCAACATCCGCCTGAGATGGAGGAGTCACACAGCCAGGCCAATCCAAGTCCCCCACAACGGTCATGGATGACACCATCAGTTTGGTACCCCACTATCTATACTTCACACACACTGCTCAGGAACAGCCGGAGACCAAGCAAGGCGTGTACGCCACAGCTGGCTTCCCGCATGTGTCAGGGTGCAATTGACTGCACACATGTCCTACTAGTGGCCCCTGGCGACACTGCACACAATAAGCGCAACAGAAAGCGCACGTACCCCACCAATGTGCAGGCAATAGTGGACCACCGTGGAATCGCCGCCAATGCCGTCGCCAACCACCCAGGCAGTGTGCATGATACCTGCACCTCCCGACAGTCCATCATCAACCTGCGCCACCAGGATGGCACCCACGGAAATGCACTGCCCGTTGGCCATTACCAACTGCATCCCCTATCAGCCCCGGTGCCACTAAGTCTGTTCCCGGACATTCATGGACACTCTCTGGTCGTACATTGGTGCCGTCTGAGTCTATGGACTAGGGGGTAGTTTTCATCCCCATGCAGCTGATACCGAATTGGTGGTGGCAATGAGGCAGTCGCTTTCCACTCCTCCATTTGCTGCTTCTGGATAGCTTCTGCCCTCTGCATCATGCCCTGGAGGACACCTTCCACTGTCCCCCGCAACCCTCCACCACATTCACCTTCAACATGGACGAGGACACGCTCAGTCTGCGTGGCCCTACCTCAGTGGACCGCAACTCACCGTCCCGTGGCGGTGTGCCTGTGCCTGCCGCTGTGCATCCGGGGCCACCAACTCTGTGCAGCTCAGGTCAGGGACCCTGTCTGAATGAATATTGGATGACCTCCGTAACGGTGGTCTTGGGGTCATCGACGCCATGTGCATGTGGCCCTGCGCTGCCCGCTGCCTCCGGCCTCAACTGCGGACCACCAGGGCTCACACATCAAATCCAGTCCTGACCGGCCCGGATATCGCATCACCGCAGGAGGCACACGCCACCACGCCAGGGCCAACTCCAACCACCATCTGCTAGAGTCGAAATAGTGGTTCTGGCAGACTAACGGAGTTGCTCAGACCTGTCGTGGATGCCATCATCTGCCTGATCCCCTGCTCAGCACACCAAGCACCACTGACTCAGTGCACCGCAACCCATGGACCGTTACTGATTGAGTTTTGTGCTGTGGAGAGGTTGCGCAGCAATGTCACCTCAGGCAGTGTGGGGGACCTGGGACGTTGATGCAGGTCTAACACACCCCACTGCATCTGCATCAGGAATATCCCGAATGGCCACAATCCTAGTCATTTTCATCATATGAGCGTGCTCAGCTCTAGTGCCCCAACCTCAGTGCACTGCAACTCACGGACACTTCTGTTTGTATGTTGGGTGACCTCTGTACTTGCTCCGGCTCCCTCCATGTTGCTCAGCAGTTGACTCTGTAATGCAGGTGTTTTCTGTTTCCATTGCACGGGTGTCCACTGTTCAAGTTGTTGCCAGCACCAATCACTCCGTGCGGGCTGGCTTATGCTCACCCCACACACATCCAGCACAGGCGTCACTGTACATGTGGCCCTGCCAATAAAGGGGCCGGGCGCACATGCCCATAGCCAGTTCAACATAATATCTGCGTGTGTCCCTGTGGTCTTGTTGTATGCATGAGGGCCCTGGGCCCTACGACATTACATTGTGCTGTGTACAGCAGACGCAGACAGGTCACCGCAGGCAGCGGGTTAGAGCTTGGACATATGGCTTTGTCGTCACCCACTTAATTCATAAGGGGAGTGGACTGTGCTGTCGTACGCAGAGCCAACGTGGGTGTGTGACTGATATGTGCATGCCCCTGGGCGTGGTCCTGTACTGGGAATGTGCATCTGCATGTGTCTCTATGGCAGTGTGGGTCTCCTTTGTGGGGTGTAGGTGGTCCCTGAAGGGTAATTGACACCCACGTATGTGATCTAGTTCACCTTCCATGGGTTCGGACCACACACACACCTGTTCAGCCACCTCCTTTTGGAGTTATGACACCTGGCATTGGGGTGCCATGTGCGGGTAGGTGAAGTGTTGTGAGCCAGCCGTGCTTGCGGGTGCTTCATGCTGTGTGGTCTGTTGCAGGGGCTGGGTTCTCCTCTGAGTAGCTTGTCTGCCCTGGTCCTGGTGGTGGGTTGCGTGGGATGTCCATGGGCTGTTGTAGGGCATCGGTGTCGAAGGTGTGTTGGTCGTCTCCTGCATCACTGATGGGTTGTCTGGTCTGACCTGCTGGAGGTGTTGTTTGTCCCTCTGCAATGTGAAGGGGAGATGCATGTTGACATTGTGTTGACATTTATGTTGGCGCATTGTTCTTGTAGATATGCAGACTGTGTGACAATTTACATTGTGACTGTTTGGGCGGTGCTGGCAATTTGAGGTGGGACAGTGGACATTTGGACTACATGACTGATGTGAGGTTGTACCCGTACATATGCATCTCACAGTTCCCTGCTCTATCAGATGTGATTTGCCTGTTTCTGCGCATGGGCGGACCCAGTTGTGTCCCCTGTTCTGCAGTGTCGGTGTTGCACTTTGTGCCACATTGTCATGGGATGTGCTGTGATTGCCAGGTGTGTGTGCTGCAGTGTGCCAAGGGGATGGGGGACATGACCCTGGGTAATTGTGGGTGTGCAGTGTGCTACACATCATTGTGCATGTGTGCCATTGTGCCCATCTCCCCCCGTCCCCCCAGTCCCTGTTGGTTACTCACCCTTTTGTTGTTGTGTCAGGTCCTCTCGAGCTGTGTCCATACTCCCACCTCCTTGCACCGTCTCCACACTGATGACTGGCCTCCATTTCCTTCGGCTCTTCCTGTGGCGCAGGACTCCCACCTCCTGTCGCTGTTGCTGCCTTCCTGTTGGCAGCGGCTTTGGGCCTGGTTTAGGTTTTTGTGTCATGCCAACGCCTCTTGGCCTCCTCCATTGGCCTCGTTGACACT
Organism: Calotriton arnoldi; assembly: GCA_963921515.1. Classification (NCBI taxonomy): domain Eukaryota; kingdom Metazoa; phylum Chordata; class Amphibia; order Caudata; family Salamandridae; genus Calotriton; species Calotriton arnoldi. Next base: position 1,027,104 of record CAWUFW010006234.1, read on the forward strand.
CCGGCTGCATTCAAGGTAGTCTGATTGTGGTTCAGTTGCTGGTAGTGTTCTGTCACATCCGTGACGCTGGTCTTGTTTTCCTAAGGACTGCACCCCGTCTTCCTCTCCCTCTTCTCCTTGGCCTTCCCCGACCCGGTTGGTCCTTGCTGGTGGTCTGTGGGGCTTGTGGGGTTCGCGTTGGCCTCTGTGTTGGTTAGGGTGCATCCATGTTGCTACGCACTTTGGATTGTTTCTGGTGTGTTGTTTTTGTTATGTTATGTTATTAGGATTTATAAAGCGCGCGAATACCCGTGGGTGTCTTGGCGCTGAGAACAGTTGTGACCCTACTGGCTATCTAATTCTGTAACAACCAGGTTTTCAGTCCCTTCCGAAAGGAGAGGAGGGAGCTCGCGCTTCTTAGCTCACTTGGAAGAGTATTCCAGAGCTTAGAGGTGCCATAGAGAAAGCTGCGGCCTCCCCATTTCGTAGTACGAATTCTAGGCACTGTCAGGAGTTTGGCCCCCGTGGACCGGAGTTGTCTGGTCGGTTCATACCAGGTGAAAAGGTTCTGTAGGAAGACAGGACCTGTGAGGCTCAGAGCCTTATAAGCCAGACACAGAGCCTTGAATTTTATTTGTTGTGCCACAGGCAGCCAATGCAGACTGCGACTCTCCTTAGATACGGATTTGCATCTGGGGAGGTTGAACAGTAGCCGCGCTGCTGTTTTTTGTACACTCTGCAGCTTGTTCAGGCACTGCTTCTGTATATTCATGTACAGCCCGTTGCAGTAGTCTAGTTTCGATTGAATCAGTGCTGTGACTACCGTTTTTCGAGTGTCTGCAGGAATGTAAGGGAGAATCTTCCTTACTTTATTGATAAGGAAGTGAGAGGCAGAGACTGTGGCGTTTGTGTGCTGGGTAAGTGAAAGTTTGTTGTCGAGCCACACTCCCAGGTTCTTGGCCTTGACCACGGGTTCTGGTGGTTCTCCCATTTCAGCCGGCCACCACAGATTTCCCCAGTTCGGTTGCATATTACCAAAGATCAGGATCTCTGTTTTCTCTGAATTGAGTTTAAGACAGTGTGTGTTCATCCAACGGTTGATGGCACACATACAATTCTGAAATTGCTGTGTAGGGGACACCTGATTTTTGTAAGCAGCCACCACTATCTAGGTGTCGTCCACGTAGGACGTAAGGCTGAACCCGAATTCTTGGATCAGAGGGGCCAGCTCGGAGACATAAATGTTGAACAAGGATGGGCTCAAGAAGGAGCCCTGTGGTACTCCACACGGGAGGGTATAAGATTTGGAGTGATACCCATCAACGGAGACGGTTAATCTCCTGTCCTTGAGAAAGGAGGATAGAAGGGCTAGCGCAGTACCCCTGACTCCCAGACTCTCCAGCCGTTGTTGCAAGAGGGAATGATCCACAGTGTCAAAAGCGGCAGACAAATCGAGGAGTACTAAAGCAGCCGTACCTCCTCCGTCCATCACCGTTCTGATCTCCTCTGTGGCTTTAACGAGAGCTGTTTCCGTACTATGTCCTTGGCGGAAACCAAACTGGGAGTCGTGAAGCAGATTGTTTCCCGGATAAATTGGGTTAATTGAATGTTCATAAGTTTATCAATTATTTTGGCAGGTATTGGCAACCGAGCTATAGGACGGTAGTTGTTGGGGTTGGTTGCGTCTAGGGTGGGCTTCAACAGTGGAAGAATGGAGGTGTCCTTCCATCTGGAGGGAAAAATGCCTGAGGTAAACATGGAGTTAAATATTTCTGTTAATCCAATGGTCACCAAGGCCGCAAATTCTTTCAGACATGCTGGCGGGCAAGGGTCAAAGGGGGATCCTGACTTAGCTTCGTGGATGTGTTTGGCCACAGTTTCAACTGAAATGGCCGAAAAGCTAAGCAGGGAGTTTGTATCCCCGTCCGGACCTATCGGAGGGGTAGCAGAAAGGTGGGCTGTTGTATCCTCAAAATTCTTAAATATATCCAGGACTTTGATTTTAAAAACGGCTGCGATATCATCACAGGACTTTTGGTTGCTCTCAGGACCTGTAGTCTTGGGAGTGGTGAGTTTGTGTACTGCTGAAAAAAGTGCTTTAGATGAGTGTTTAGCTTCCTCAATCTGTTTAGTAAAGTAGTCCTTCTTTTCAGCTATCAGTAGGTTTTTATACTGTGTGAGTGCTGTTCTGTACACTCTCTTTTCAGGGGAGTGATAATTTGCACGCCAACACCTTTCTAATCGGCGACATTTTTGTTTTTCTTTCCGCAATGTATCGGAGAACCAGGGGGCTGAGGGGGACTTCCTGTTGCTTTCATAGTGCATTTTCCCGCCACACGCGTGGGATTTGCAGGCCTGCCGCTGGTTTTCGCTGCTTTTTGTATCGCGATTGGCCTTGTCGCAGCTTTTTTTGCGTTCGTGTTTCGCATTTCTGCGGCGTGGCGTTGATTTTTACGCGATCATTTGACGCGTTATCTGGTGACTATCGCATGGTACCGCCGTGTTGTGAATACTTAGTTAACAAGGCGTAAATTCCCCGTGATAGAATGCGATGTTGGAGGTTACGTTAAGTAACTTTTGCGATGGTTATCACACGTTCTTGAGAATATGCCCCATAATATGCTGGGGGGGACCGTGGTGGTCCCGCCAAGCATATTGCAGCCTCTGAACTCCGTGCCACCTCAGGGAATGACCAGTGCGGCGGTGGCTGGACTGCCACCACCGTGTCACCACGAGGACTGCCAGACTCGTAATTTGGCCCTTAGGCATTTCACCATTCGAAGGTGCACATTTTTTGGGGGGATTTTGGTGAGGACTGGTTTAAAGTATACACACACACATGCACACCCAAACACACACACATAGAGATAACCTTTTACCATAGCTGTCACTACTGCAGTTATATTAGTCAGCTGTTTTTCTAGTTTCCTGCCGATTAAATATCCTACCAGTCCTGCTGCTATTGTTTTGTGTCTTGCTTTCATTGCATGTAAGACCTGCTGTTGTTATGAATTTACAGTTCTGCTGTCTCTGCCTGTCATACACAACTCTCTAATTATCTGCAAGTTGGACTGTCATCCCAACTACTGTCCAATCCATCAAGCTTGGCAAGTGCAGACAAACAACAAAGTGAATGAGTTGAAGGTGAGCAATGCAGCAAATTCAGCTTTTAGGATACAGGAGACAAGATTCCCTGGTAGCAGCTTCAGTTTATGATCATGTTGTTCGACAACAACTATATTGGACCTAGGGCTCTTTTAACAAAGTTGGACTGAGATCATGGCACTGTCTCCAAAAAAGGCTTTGTTCACTCACCTAGGCTCCTGGCTGACTCAGGGTACCTGTCTAATTGTAGATTTTATGTACTTGGCCCTTGTGTAAGTGGATGTGTGCATGAAATCTGTGAGAGTGGGGTGTGCCTGTGTCCTGCTTGACCATCAGATGCTGAGAAAAGTAGGCGAAACCCCATCAAAATGGAGAAGATAGCTTATGGGTTTTTGAAAATTATAAAAGATTTGTCGGGACTACCTATGCTTACAGTAAACATTAGTTATGTGTGAAGTTTATAAAGAATACATAAAAAATACATTTTATTTATTGCACTACTGAAAACTTTACCCAATCTTCTTTAGGTCATACTGCTCAGAGATTAACAAAAAGATCACCAAATTCCTTATAATAATGAGACTTTTAAGAGCTACATCCATAATTCACTGATAGAAGTAGGCATTGGCTATCACATGCCACATGACTGTGATAAATGGTGTGGCAGACAGGACTATCAACAGCAAATTGTGTTTCTTATGCATGGTTAGCTATCTGTTTTGCATTATGTTTCGTGGGATATGAGTCCACAGTGATAACAGAAGAGGAAATCACGACTGTCCAAATCAAATTTCCTTTGAGGTTTGAATTTTATTTAACTGCATTCAACTATACATAAAAAATCTTTCAGAGGACGCTACCCTTTATATGTCAGTTTTGAACAGCTTCAGAAAGCAATCCCTATCCTGCTAGTAGTATCTGACAACCTTCTAATCTCCACAAATTGCTGGTAAGAGCTGCATTAAAAAGCCTGTCATCAATCTTCCATCTCTTGCCAATGTAATTTAAAGTGATGCACTACAGTACCTGAGATTACTTGCAGAAAAATACAGTGCTACCTTTCAAAACACCTCAAGAAGAAAAGCTGCTATATAAACCACATAATCTTGCTTACAGATCTTTGTCTGTAATCTGTTTTACATCCCACAGTGACTATCTCTCAAATCCAATAAAACACACTCCATACAGTACACACATAAACATTGACTACTGCTGTCCAGCTGCTTCCTGCAGACACCTTCCTTTCAAAAGGGGAATCATGTTGTCACTGCATGGAGAAAATGTGACTAACCATCAACAACAGAGAATTCCATCTTCAATATACCTTTCACTGTACCCGATTAAACTGATTCAGGTCCACTCGACAAATATGGTCTGTGATCTTGAAGTGTATTACCTTCACTGTTTTCAAAATATATTTTTTACACCAACTTAAATGGAAAATGTATATGTGCAATTAGCCTAAATTGTGTATTATCATTTGGCAGTGGTCTAACGCATGACCTATATTGGTTCCCTTTCTAATCACGGCCTCATTCTGTTGGCTGCGGTGAAATTGGACACATCTGCCTGTGTGGAATACCATTTGCACACAGTGTCAGTTTAGATTGCGCGCCTAATTATGAGCTTTGTCTTGTATAATGGAGAATAACATGCGAAAATGATCTTTGCGACTCAAGTTACGGAATGCAAAAATGACAAAAATAAGTGCCAAAAAAGAAAAGCTGCTAACAAAAAATACATCATATGTAAAAATTTAAAAACGGCGTTCACTTTTATCTAAGGTAAAATGTAAAAAGAAAAAAAATTCAAAGCCTCTTTCCTGAGGTTGGTTAGGACTCGTATACTCTCTGTGTCTCACTTGCAGTGACTGCTGCTACCGACTGAAAGTTGATAGTTGAGGGGGCGTGTTATGTCACTGGCAAAAAGGAGGCTCTATGAAGGATCTGTGTGGCACCAAATCAAAACCAGTAATAATGGGAGATGAAACGGGAGCATATTGATTCGGAAATGAGACCTTCGATGGGCCAAATAAATGTTTTATTTATTTATTTTCGAGGTTTTATATAGTGCTAGCCAGACCCGAGGGTATCGGAGCGCTTTACATCAGTCGAGAAGCAGAGGAATACGTAGAACAGTACAAGTATAGAACAGGGCGGGAGAATTCCCGAAAGATGAGAGTCCAGGCTCATTAGAGATGGTGAGACGTCTTCATTGGGTGCCAGGGTCCTTGGGCGATCGACTCATCCGTTGTTGGTGTCCTCCTACAATCAGTGGCTCTTGTCCCTTCCCCAGGCGCGATCTAGGAAAAGGGTTTTGAGCTGACCTTTGAACTTTGCAAACGAGGGGATGGTTCTAATATGGGGTGGAATCAAGTTCCAGATTTTGGGAGCATTGCCCGCGAAGGATCGTGCCGCGGTTCTTTGTTTGCGCGCTTTCAGTGGGATGAGAAGTAGGGTGTTCGAGCTCCTGAGGGCCCTCGTCTGGCCGGCTTTTTTGAGTTTAGAGGCTAGGTATTCCGGTTTGCATGTGTGGAGAGCTTTATGAGTGAGGCAGGCTGTTCTGAAGCTGGCGCGCATATCCACTGGGAGCCATTTTAGATCTCTAAGTGCGGGTGATATGTGGTCGAATTTCTTCACTCCTGTGACCATTCTGGCAGCAGCGTTCAGAGTAGTTTTGAGGGGAGCGAGGTGTGACTTTGATGAACCAGAGAGGGCTGCAATCCCATAGTCTAACCTCGATAGCACCAATGCTTGAGTAGCTTGTTTGAAGTCCTTGGGAGGGATGTAAGGTTTAATTTTGTTCAGTAGCTTCAGGTTTAGGAAGGCGCTCTTGGCAGAGGTTTTAATGTGTTTGGTCATGTCCAGCTTCGGGTCTAGAGTGATGCCAAGTGATTTTACAGAGTCTGCTAGGGAGAGGTTACTGTTGAGTGCATCAATCGCTTTTATCCATTCCACAATTTGGGGATTTTCTTCCTTGTTAGAGATGAGGAGTATTTCTGTTTTGTCTTGATTGAGTTTTAGGTGGTTACTTGAAAGCCAGCTTTGGACATCTCTGAGCGTGTCATTGAGTCTCTGGATGTCTGACATGGAGAAGGTTTCCAGATATATCTGTGTGTCGTCTGCATATAGATGGAAGGGGATGTTGGCTTTTTTGAGAAGGGTGGTGAGGGGTTCCATGTAGATATTGAAGAGTTGCGGGAGAGAACTGAGCCTTGGGGGACACCCCTGGTGACAGGGTGTAAGTCGGACTCAAAGTTTTTGATTTTAATTCTTTGGGTGCGGTTGTGAAGGAAGGAGGAGAACCAATGGAGTACTACCTCATCTAGCCCAGCTCTTTCTTGGAGAACTTTGATGAGGAGTTTGTGGTCGACCGTATCGAAGGCTGCCGATAGGTCTAGGAGAATGAGAAGGCAGCATTGGTCTGCATCCAGTGATTTGTGGATGTCATCAATGACGTTGAGGACCGCGGTTTCTGTGCTGCATCCTTTTCTGAAACCCGATTGGTGGGAGTCGAGAAGGTTGATGCTATCTATGTGTTGCGTTAGTTGAAGGAGTTACGCATCTTTCTAAGGTTTTTGCTAGAAGAGGTAAGTTGGAGACTGGTCTGAAGTTGTTTAGATCGTTTGAGTCTAGGCCTGGTTTTTTCATCAGTGGCGAGACTTGGCTGACTTTGAGGCAGTCAGGTACGACTCCGGTTTTCAGGGAGCTGTTTATAATCCGGCACCAGAGAGGAGCAAGGGCGAGTTTCAGCGTTTTGACAGTTGAGGAGGTAGAGGGTCTAGGACGTGGGAAGAGGGGTTGGCGGTGGTGATCAGTTTGACTATCTCTGCTTCCTGAATGGGGATGAACGACTTCCAGGATTTTGGAGGGGGCTTTCTGCGTTGTCCGTGGAACCCGGTGCTGCGTTCTTGTTAGGTGGGGTGTTGTTGTAGTCCAGTGCGAGCTCAATCTTGTTGATCTTGTCCTCAAAGAAGTTGGCGAAGTTGTCGCATAGTTCTTTGGAAGCCTGCACTGGGAAGGTAGCGAGTTTGGAGGTTTGTTGTTTAATGATGTTAAAGAGCTCTCTGGGCCGGTTTTTTGCGTTGTCCAGCGCGGTGCAGAAGAACGAGGATTTTTCGGACTGGATGTGTTTTTTGTACTTTCTGCGCACTACTTTGAGTTGTTCCCGATGGGTCATCGAAGGATTGTTTCTCCAGAGTCTCTCTGTGGCTCTAAGTTGTCTCCTTTCGAGGTTAATGTCAGTGTTAAACCAAGATCTCGGTGGGGTATTCCTAGGTTTTTTTAATTTCAGGCGGGCTATTTGGTCAAGCATGGACGTCATATTTGAATTATAATGCGAGGTGAGTTCTGATGTGGTGAGGTGGTCAGGGGCGTTGTGAAGGATCGCTCCTATCTTCTCTTCTAGGACCGATCTAGGAACCTGAGTTAGGTTTCTAGACCATTTGGGGGGGTCTTGCTGCGGAGGCTGGAGTAGAATCTTTGATTGATGTGGAATAGAATGATGTGGTGGTCCGACCAGTCTACTGGGAGGGTGTGGTCAATTGTAATTGCGTCACGTTGAGCGATAATGGCATCTAGTGTTGATCCTTTCCTATGCGTTTCTTCGGAGCAGAGTTGGGCGAGATTGTTCTCCTGAAGAAGATTGGTAAGTGTTTGGATTAGCGGGTTTTTAGCATCATTCCAGCGTAGGTTGAGGTCCCTGAGGATGAGGTTATGTGCTTCACCGAGTGAGCATTGAGCGATCAGGTCAGAGAGGTGTTCCCCAAAAGCGGGGGTGTTGCCTGGGGGGTGATATAGAAGGTTGCAGAGCAATGCTTTGTTGTTGCCTGTCTTAATTTTAAAATAAAGGCAGCGAGAATTGCGGTTGACCAGAACTGAGTTCCAGAGTGGCACACTGACTGTATTTTACACGGTGACGTCATCTGCACTGCAGAAAAAAGGCTTAGGAAGAAACGCAAGCCCAAAGGGTGATTAAGTGGCAGCTGTACTTTAGCTGCCTTTGACACGGCTGGTATAATCGTCCAGTATTAAAGACGGAGGTGCAGTGATGTATTGGGAGATTTTAACATCGGGAACGGCAAGCAGCAGTTGACTGCAAAGATATAGGCTATAGCGGTAAGCACACATGCTGTTTAGACCTTTTATTGCATTTTTCCTCTGTTGGACTTGGCCCTTTTTGCAGGGTTATCCCCAAACTTTTTGCTTCTTCCTCCTATTTTTTCCTGACCTGTTGTTTTTGGTTTTAGGACTCTGGGCACTTTACCACTGCTAATCAGTGCTAAAGTGCATATGCTCTGTGTGTAAATTGTGAACATGATTGGTTATCCATGATTGGCATATTTGACTTACTGGTCAGTCCCTAGTAAAGTGCACTAAGTGTGCCGGGGCTGGTAAATCAAATACTACTAGTGGGCCTGCAGCACTGATTGTGCCACCCACATGAGTAGCCCTGAAAAGATGTCTCAGGCCTGCCACTGCAGTGCCTGTGCGCAGTTTGCTAACTGCCATGTCAACTTGGCAAGTGCACCCACTTGCCAGGCCCTAACCTTCCCTTTTCTTACATATAGGATACCCCTATGGTAGGCCCAAGGTACCCCCCTGGTCAGGGTGCAGTGTTTGTGAAAGGTAGGACATGTACTGATGTGTGTAACATGTCCTGATAGTGAAATACTGGCAATTTCGTTTTTCACTATTGAAAGGCTATCTTGCCCCATAGGACGGAATGGGGAATGCTTTGTAATATTTTACAAGCATATCTTCCCATAGGGATAAGATGGAAAAATAAAGTTTAGGCTCCCTGAACTCAGAAATTAATAACACATCTTTTACTAAAGATGGTTTTTAAATTGTGTGAAAATGCCACCTTTAGAAAGTAAACAATATCAGACTGCAGGAGGTAGCCCATATACCCTATAGAGACCAGGGCAAACATTTATATCTTACTACAATGTCTCAAGGGGTATCAGTTAATAGTCAATTTCAACAGTATCACAATTAATTACTGGGAGCAAAGGAAAAAGACCAAGGAGACAAAACTCAATTTAGCAAAAAGTCATATATATTTGTTATAGTTAACTTCATATATTTAGACATCTATAAGAGCAGCACTGTGTTACATTAATCTACATGTAACCTGTGGGATACTGTGCACAAGTGCTCGTGAGATGGTGAAGGCGCAAGTGACACGTGAGAAAGTATGTACAGCGACAGTGGAAGGCTCGAACAAAAGTCAATTGGTGACGAAGTTTACATGGTAGAGATACACAGACAATGAATGTTAATATATACAAGTTGAGTCAAGGTGGGTATCCTCGAAGATTAAGCGCCGAAATTTCGCTGTAAGAGTCGACGGCGTTTCGGCCTGTAGAAGAGGTTAGGCCATCATCAGGACCAGGTCACTCTTATTTAATTACAGTGGCATAGAATAACTATTAAAAGTATGGACTAGATTCCATATGTTGGTTCGATATATATATATATATATATATATATATATATATATATATATATTTATATGTACGTATATACGTATATATGTATATATATACATATATATATATATATGTATATATGTATATATATATATATATATATATATATATATATATATATATATATATATATTATATATATCAAAAAGAATTTAAAGCTACTAATGCTAAACATAATACGATGTCGAGCCATGCTGTAAATTTACATATTGATGCATTCTGGGAACTGTGGTCTGAAATAAAGGCCACATGACCACTGGGACATTTATTCAACTCACCTGTGAACAAGGTGCTTCGCGCCGAAACGCGTAACACCCTGCAGAGTTGGAGGCCCCCGGTAAAGTGGAGGAATCTTTGTATATATATATATATATATATATATATATATATATATATATTTATATATCAAAAAGTAACAAAAGGGACTACTTTTCTACACTTTCTTGACTCCTCACTAAATTTAATTCAGACAAGTTGATTCTGGGTGATAACTGGAACACTGTATAAACCCTATATTAGATAAAACAGATATTCCTGACTGCCAAAATAATAATGACAGAGCCATTTGCAAGATATTATGGCACAATTTAGTCAGATTGTTGTAAGGCACCTTACGAATCCAAGTAATAGAGAATACTCTTAATTCTACCCCCTCATGGTACACAATCTCACGTAGATTACTTCCTTACAAACCCGTCTTTATTGCCTAAAATGATTTATTGTGACATACAGCCAGGTAGCTTCTCTGATCATGCATTAGTCCTGCTCCGAGTGGATTTGAGAATCGGCCCGCCCCCTCCCCCAACATTACTCTGGGGGCTGCAAGGTTACATATATCAATCAAGCTATCCTGGCTGAAGAGGGGTGAAACCCCGAAACCGGTCCTAGGATGCTTGTTTCCAGTCCAGGGAGGACCTGGCTTGGCAGTTCGGGCTGGACTGTTCCCATGAGGCACAGGTTCAAGACTGATTTGCATATGGCTGGGTTCAAACTGGAATGGCATGGTGAGCAAAAAAACGATGGATTTAGGCCCAGATCTCTGTACTGGGGTGAATGCATGACATTGTTCTGCATTCTGTCCATCAATTGTTGTTTTTGCATTTGTCACCCCGAGTGGGACGGGTATGCCCAGACGTGGGTCCCGTGCTCTCCATGCCACTGGAATCAAGCTATCCTGGCTGAAGAGGGGTGAAAGCCCGAAACCGGTCCTAGGATGCTTGTTTCCAGTCCAGGGAGGACCTGGCTTGGCAGTTCGGGCTGGACTGTTCCCATGAGGCACAGGTTCAAGACTGATTTGCATATGGCTGGGTTCAAACTGGAATGGCATGGTGAGCAAAAAAACGATGGATTTAGGCCCAGATCTCTGTACTGGGGTGAATGCATGACATTGTTCTGCATTCTGTCCATCAATTGTTGTTTTTACATATATAAGGCCTCAACAGAAAAAGATAAATTGTTATCTCATATTATTGTGTACAAAAGTGAAAATGAGGCGCCAGGTATCTCTGCGCAAAATATATGGGCAGCAGATAAAGCCGCATGGAGATGAGAGTTTCTTCCATCGGGAAGAGAGAGGCTTGAGTTGAACAGTCCAGATTGGAAAGTTGGAGACAATGCCTTACAGCTCAGTACTCTTCCAGACTGACCCCAGAATTGAGGAAAAACTAGAGCTTGAAAAGCTGGTTTTGAACACCCTTTTTTTCAACCAAAGCAGAAAAATCGCTGGTCAAACTGAGATGATGCCACGATGAAAGAGGAGAAAAAGCGGGTACTTAGGTGACATTCCTTCTGAAACAGAAAGAATCACAGATGTCTATTTCAGCGACAATAATAAAGGCCACATTTTGACCCATTTGATTGAGATAGCGTAGACTTTTGATTCCTTTATGAGGGACCATGGAGTCCTGAAGTCAACAGTACAGAAGCTGTACAGAGGCTGTAGACTAAAATGTTGTTAGAAATATACACGTGACATCTCTAAGGATGTTCCCTCATGATAGCGGAGATAACATTACTCGAAATAGAAGATGCAATCACTTGTAAATCACCAGGAGAGGATGAATTTCTGACAGAATTTTACAAAATAGGATCCCCACTCTTGGTACCAATGTTGTATGTCACACATAAGGAAGCTGAACACACAGGGTCAATAGGACAACTTACTAGCAAAGCGGTCATCTCATGCATCCCAAAAGGGTGGAGAATGCTCTTCTTTGCAGGATGCATCATCCTATTTATTTGATAAATGTTGGTCTTCAAATATTTGTCAAGATACTAGTGACAAGACTGAGGAAGGACATCTCCACCCTTATCCATGACTCACAGGTAGGAGTCGTACCTGGATGCTCTGCCAGGAATCATATGCATATCTTAGCCCATGTTCTTTGGAAGATCAGGGACCTAACAAGTGAAACGTTCTCATTTCCCGTCCGTGGCAGGTTTTATGGTCTCCCACCTTCTGTACGCGGACAATATCGTCCTGATGAGTTATTAAAGGGTGGTGTTGCAGCGGTTGATAAATAAAACTGCTATGTATGCCTTGTCACATTGGTTAAAAGCCAATCTAAAGAAGTCAAAGACCATGTTAGTAACAAAGGGCATTGCGGCTGGCCCAAAATTTAGTATCAAAGGGATTGGGCTGGAATCAGTCTTATAGTGCAAATACTTAGGGGTAATTCTAGATGCCAGGGGCTCATTTAAAAACCAATGCGCTGCACTACAAAGAAGGAATAATTCCCTAACTGTCGCATTTGCTACCCTACGGAATAGCTTGAAAGGCTTACCCCTCAAGCCACTTTTACAAATGATTGACAACTAAACATGTGCCATCATTGACATACAGCATGGAGATCTTGAGGGGGAAGGCTGATAATATCATAGACAAACTCGAGACAGGGTCCTATCGGCGCCTGTTTAATCTCCCACAGCAGGCTTTGCCAGCTCAAATACGATTGGAGTTTGGCATCAGAAGGCAAAATTTAAACAGCTTAGGGGCTTACTTAAAATTCTGCCATAAGCTTAGAAAAGATAATAACTCCACTCTTATGACAGTTGTTTGGGACGCAATAAGTGATTGTAAACATACGAAGGCCCATGATTATTTTAAGTTGGCCATATTTACGTTTAAGGCAGAACAACTATGGGCCTTACCCTTTTCACAGTCTGCTTTTAACAGAGTCATAAATGGGAGTAGTAAACAAATATCATCACTACTGGATAGAGAGACGCTGGCAAAAAGAGCCCATGCGTGGATGATAACAGCTTTATATGGCCAGCTCAAACCCCACAAATATCCGGGGTGTTTGAATGGACTAAATGCAAAGCTAAAACTGATGAGATTTCGTCTAGGCAATTTTCAATTTCATAGTGACGCCCCGGTCTGGAGAATAATGGGGAATACAACGTCATGTTGACTCTATAATTATAACAGAGAAGACATTTGTCATATAACTTGTAGTTGCCCAGCCTTAACAGCTGAACGTAAAAGTCTATAAAGACAGGATTTTAATCACTATGCTATACGTACATGCCCCAAGCAGTAATAGCTGGTCTGCAGGGAGAGGACTTACAATTTACTGGAAGATTTATACAATTTATAGACATCGCAGAGGGGAAATTAGCTAAATGCGTATAGTAAGAGGTTTTAATCTTTCTTATTATTTAATCTAATATATAGTCAGGAGGAGAAGTCAAGCACTGTAAAAAGTAATGCTGTGTCTTTATTATAAGAACACTCGGAATGTGCAAACCAATTAAGGCTCAGTTTCGTTAAGTATAGAGATTTTTCAAAAGAGATAATGTATTTTAAAATCTTACAATGAGCAAGCTCAATTTCCTAAGGGGCTAAGTAACATTACTAATATTGGAAGGTCATGAAATATATAAGGTTCAGCAACGTTACGCCTTGAAATCTGCTTTTACAGAAATATGGCACCTTAAAACTTATAGTGGGAAGCAGAACTTATTTTAAAACAGGGGCTAATAACACCAGGAACAGCGTGAAACAATTAAGGCACTTGAAACAATGTTAAGCCCTGAAATTTGTTCCTAATAGAAATTATAACTCAAAGTGGGTAGCTTGAGTTATCTTATAACAGGGGCAAATAACACCATGAATACTGAGAAATAATTAAGGCACTTGAGGCAAAGCGGAAATAGGAGGTGGAACAACTTTATCTGGGAATGCATTTTAATAGGACGCCTCCTAGCGAGATTCTTCTTCTTTTTTTTTAACTTAATGAATAAGTGGTTCTATTACGTGAAGTTTTTTACATTTTATTTGTGTTTTAAAAATTCGCATAATATAGATATTTCGTATAAGAAGTTTGTAAATGTGACATATTGTAAGTTTTTTTTAATAACTGAACAATAAACAATCTATCTATCTATCTATCTATCTATCTATCTATCTATCTATCTATCTATCTATCTATCTATCTACCTAAGTGAAACATTAGCCTAGTTACTAGATGCTGAAAATGTATATGATCATATAGAATGGGGCTACCTTTTTATACAACTTTGCAAGATTTGTCTTGGAGATAATTTGATGTCAAAGGTGAAGTAACTATATGAAACACCTATGGCCCAGGTAAACTGTGTGGGCTTCATTCATATATGCTGATAATAGTTAACTGATGCTTAGATAGACAAAGTTGTCCCTCAAAAGACTATTACTACTGATCCAATACTTTTCTATTTTATAAAATTAATTGGGACAAATGTGGGGCAAAAACACTATCCAGCTTGTCCAGCTTGACTACCGGAGCAGATCTTTATGCTTATACAATGTGATGAATGACCGAAAAACTGAAGTATTTTTTTTTTTTTAAATTCTTTTTATTAACATTGCTCATGTTCAAGTGCAGTACACAGCGGCAGTTCATGATGTAGTCACAGGGATCACAGTTCGTCATATATTTTGCATGCATGGAAATGCAGATGAGTAATTGCAACAATCTTCTATCCCAACCCATCTTGTACAGCTCGAAACCTCTGCCAGGGACCCCACACCTTCCTCCATTTGTTCACACATCCCCGGGACCTATAGACCGTTTCCTCCGCCCTCTGGCACCAATCCAAGTCACAGAGCCACTGATCCCACGAGGGGCGCCTGTGCACCCCAGCACCTGGCAATATTGCGTTTAGCCACCCCTGCTGCCAGCCCCAACCAAATCTCGTTATGGCGTGTCCAGTCCGTGGCTCCTTTGATCATGAGCAAGAGCCACTTGGGCTCCAGTGGGACCGGGACCTCACTACCCCTCCATCGTTTGCGCTCACCCTGGTCCAAAACGGAATTATGAGTGGGCAATCCCATAGAATGTGATAGAATGAGCCCTCCCTTGACAGCCCCTCACACACAAGGGCGATAGAGTCCTACCCCAGGAGAACAGGTGGGTGCGGGGATAATAGACCCTGTGAAGTATTTTTAACTGCACAAGGCGGAATCGCGGCCGGATCGCGACCTCGCGAGGGCTCTGCAGGGCGTCCTGCCAGTCGTCGTCATCTAGTGTTCCAATGTCTCCCTCCCATCTCGCTCGCAGGGGACCCAGGGGTCCGGCATATTATTAATACGTCTGGTAAATCGTTGACGTGGGTTTCGTTAGAATGGGGTCGAGAAGGAGCCTGTCCTCCATAGGGGAGTACTCCGGGATGGAAGTGCCAGCACGGATGTGGGCCCGCAATGCATGTATAAGGCGCAGGTAATGGTAGTGTTGGGAATCATTAAGTTGATATTCTTTTTCAGAGCCGCAAAGGGGACCGGGCCCCCCTTCCACACATCACCAAGATACTCAATGCCGATCAGTTTCCACCCCCTATAGCCTGATAGTCCCGCCACCTCCTTTAGCCGATCACCCGTCCAAAGCGGGGTCCGTCCCGTTAGGGTGTTCGTCCAGCCCAAGAATTTGTTGGCCTCCCTCCAACAGTGGAGTACCACCCCGGTGTGCGCGGGCAGATCCCGACCCCGCCCGCGGGAGTAGAGATATGGCTCACAGGTTCCTCCAATCATCGCGTGCCTATCCATTCTGTAAGCCGGCTCCGAGGTCGGCGCGTTGACCCAGTCGTTGACCACCTGCAACTGAGCTGCCCAGTAGTAGAGTTGAACGTCCGGGAGGGCCAGCCCCCGTCGTACACCCCCTCGTAAGCTTCTGCAACGCAATCCTCGGGTTGCCGCCGTCCCAAAGTAACGTCCGCAACTCCCGGGAGATCCGCTTAAATGTCGCCGTCGGGACCAGGTACGGTGTGTTTTGGAGGATATATAGAAGTCTTGGCAGCGCCAGCATTTTAAAGAGCGCCACGCGCCCATCAAGGACAAGGGCAGGGACCTCCAATGTCCAATGTCCACCCCCAGCCTCATCAGTTGAGGCTCCAGATTTCGGGCGAAGAACTCCCTGTGTCTCTGGTGACGTACACTCCCAAGTACCGGAATCCAGCGGTCTCCAGCGATGCTGGGCAGTCCCGCGGGATGCGAGGAGGTGGACCCGACAGAGGATAAACCACCGACTTGGTCCAATTAATCGAGTAGCCAGAGTAGCTACCGAAAAGGGCGAAAAGGTGGAGAGCCCGCGCCATGGAATGGTAGGGTCTGGCCATATACAGGACAATATCGTCAGCGTATAAAGAAATACGCTCCTCCCATTCATCCGTGAGTGCCAGGCCCCAAAAGGCCCTATCTCTTCTGATCCAATTAGCGAGCGGCTCCAGGGCGAGGGCAAACAGGAGCGGTGACAGGGGGAAGCCCTGCCTAGTGCCCCTATACAGGGCGAAAGCCCGGGACGTCACCCCATTGACCCTCACCCTTGCCATCGGCTGCGTGTATAGGAGTCTCACCCAGCTACCGAACACAGGGCCCAAACCCAGTCTATTCAGTACCATAAATAGGTATGGCCATTCGATGCTATCGAAGGCCATTGAGGCGTCCAGCGCCATCAATGCCGTCTGCGCATGTACCACGTCCTTAGTCATGTGCAGAATACCATAGAGCCTCCGCAGGTTGTGCCGAGTGCCCCTGTGGGGCATAAAACCCGACTGGTCTACATGCACGAGGTCGGGCAGTACGGATAGCAGTCTTGTCGCTAAGGCCTTGGCCAATACCTTCGCCTCCACGTTCAGGAGGGAGATAGGCCGATAGGTCGAGCAGCAGTCCGCCGGTTTCCCGGCCTTATGAATAACCACAATCGTGGCCTCTCTCTGGTCGGGCGGAAGCACGCCCATCTCCCGTGCCTCAAGGAACATGCGTCGCATGGGCTCCAGTACCACACTCGCCTGTTTCTTAAAGATTTCGACCGGGAGTCCGTTGGGTCCCTGCGCCTTGCCGGCCTGGAGGGCATTGAGGGCTTCTCCCAGCTCCACTCTTGTGAGGTCTGCATCCAGACACTCAGTTTGTTCCTGGGATAGCATAGGCAACGCAAAGTCTCGCAGAAATTCCTCACAGTCTCTCTCGGTTCTAGTGCACACTGGGGTATATACTCCTTCATAGTAGGACGCAAAAGCCTCCGCAATGGCCGCACTCGTGGAAGCCAGGGCCCCCGAACCATCCCGCACCTCCGTAACCCAGGAACGCTCCCTGTAACGACGCTCCAGCCACGCAAGAAGCTTCATACTCTTGTCCCCTGCATCATATATCCGATGCTGCGTGGCAAGGGAGTAGGCACGTGCCTCACCCTCCGCTAACGAGCGAAGTTCCCTGTGCTTCATGGCCAAAGCATGATTGCGCTCCGGCGAGGGCGACGCACTGGCCTCTCGCTCCAGAGACTCGATTTCGCGCTCCAACTGTTGAATCTGCAGCGATTCCTCTTCTTCTGGGCACCGATCAAAGCCTGGGCCTGTCCCCTCAGGACCGCCTTGTATGCCTCCCACAACGTTAGCTGGGAGGTAACCGACCCCTGGTTGTCGGAGAAATAATTCTCGGAGCCCTCCCGAAGCTTATCAGTAATCGAAGTGTCTTTAACCGCCACGGATCTATTCGCGGGAATGCGGCCCTGTCTACCACCGTCCCTCGAAGGAGAACACCCACCGGAGAGTGGTCCGATATGCCTCGCGCCATAATACACGGGTCTACAAAATCACCCAACTGATCCCCCGCGTGAAAATATAGTCCAACCTCGAGAAGGAGCCATGTCTGGCCGAATAAAAGGTGTAGAGTCTACGGGCTGGGAACCGTGTTCGCCATATATCGCAGAGACCCATTGCATCTGTGAAGCCCCGCAGGCCCGTCTCCCCTCCGCTGGCCCGTCTGTCGCCTGACCGGTCTAGTTCGACGTTCATTACCGCGTTAGTGTCACCCCCCAGGACTAAGGGTGGGCGTAGTTCGCGAAGTAATGCTTCGCGAAGCTACGCAAAGTGCAGTTCGCGCTACGCAAGCTTTGCGTAGCACTACGCGAACTGCGTAGCGCACTGTTCGCAATGATTGCAAAGTGCCGGATGCTTGTCCGCACTGTGCAATCATTGAAAACGGCAACTTGCACAGTGCGAGCTGTCTTTTACTGCTGCTCGAGTAGATTTTTACTCGAGCGGCAGCTTTCTCAACGCGGACTGGTAGTTTCTCATCGCGAGCGGTCGCGAGCATACGCGACCACTCGCAATGAGAAACCTGACCTCCCGCGTTGAGAATCTCGCCGGAGGTTTATTTTCCACGCCGCGATCGGCAACTTGATGTTGCTGATCGCGAACGAGGAAAAAGTCTCGCCGGGATGTCATTTTGCTTGCTCGCGGTCGCCAACTTGACGTTGAGGACCGCGAGCAAGCAAAAATGACCGCGGCACTACGCTACGCCACGCTACGCGTGTTCGCACTGTGCTACGTGCACTCGCGTAGCAGCGAAGTAGCGCAAGCTTCGCAAACTACGCGAGCGTAGCGTAGCACTTCGCCCAGGGTTACCCAGGACCAGAGTGCTGTTGGGGAGGTTCGCCAAATGTGTCCCCAGTTTCTTGTAGAGTGTAGTATGCAGGCCGGGCGGGATATAACATGAGCACAGGAGCACCGTACGCCCTTCCCATCTCACCGCCACCGCCGCGAAGCACCCAGCGTCCTCCGTCCAGGAATTTAATACAGTTACTGGCAGACTCCTACGGACCAATATTCCCACCCCCTCGAGCCGGACGTGAATCCGGAGTGGGCTACCATCTTGTACCCGAACCTATCTAAGGCCCTGCAATTATTACCCCGGAGGTGGGTTTCCTGCAAGAGCACCACATCTGGAGAATGGCGTTTCAGGTGCTGTAGTACTAGAGTTCTCTTGATCTTGTTGCCCATCCCATTGACATTCCATGTCCATATTTTTATCTTAGCCTGATCCCCCATCCCCACTGTGAATCCACATCCTCGACGGATTTCCACCCTGCCACTGCGTAGTGCCCCCACAATACAACAGCATTGAAATAAATATATTGACATGAGCTAAACTTAAACTTCCCATCAACCCCATCCCACCCCTCCCAGTCTGCCCCCCCCCTGCCTCCCTGCTAAGTGGGCCCCCAACCCCCCACCTTAAAAACTTGCAGAGTGCCTGTCGCCCAAATAATCCCATTTCAACTAACTGAGGGAACGTAAGCCCACAACTCGCAGAAACTGGCACAACTGACTGTCGGATTTCCACCCCTTATGCAAAAAATTAGCACACACCCTCCCCTCCCCCCAAACCCCAGCGGGCCAACGCCTAGAACCCTTTGGACGAGCAGTCCACATCAGCCAGCGCGGTCACTTACAGTCTCGGAGATGTTCAAAATGTTTGTGCAGCATGACTAGTGGCCCCCAACTCACCCGGGCACAAGAGGCGCGCGCCTTGCCTGCCTTCCCCATGTGTAGCCCTCAATGCGGCCTATGTCCCCATCAGTCCTCCGGTGGCGGGCGTTCACGCTCCTGACTCCTCGGGCTGGTGCTATATCCTTCCCGGCCTCACGAGAGGTGTCGTTGGAGGTCCGACTTCGTGCTCCACCCTGGCGGCCCACGGTCCGCCATCCTCTATCCAGTCGCCGCCTCCGCCAGAGAATCGAAAAGTACACCTTTTCTCCATCCAGGATCTTGAGCCGTGCTGGGAAAAGCATCATGTACCGCACACCCTGGTCCCTAAGGGCTCGCTTGACGCCCTCAAAGGACCTGCGCTGGCGCTGGACCTGTAAAGTGAAGTCCGGGAAAAACGGATCGCTGCGTTCTCCAGTCGTAGGTCACCGGTGGTACGTGAGGCCTGCAGGATGGCATCCCGGTCCCGGTAGTTCAGGAACCGGGCAATGATGGTGCGCGGAGGGGCCCCAGGCTTGGGCCTCCCCCCCATTGCGCGATGGGCCCTTTCAACAGAGAAAAATTTTGAGAGACGCTTGAGCTTAAGGTGTTGCAGTATCAGTTCCTCAACAAAACAATCCATGGACGGCCCTTCCAATCCCTCCGGCACCCCTACGATGCGGACGTTGTTGCGCCGCGCCCGGCCTTCCTGATCCTCCAGGCGGGCTACGACGTCACCCTGGGCCTTCACCAGCGTGGCGACCTGCTCTTCAAGCTTCTTTGTTCTGGCCTGTAGATTCCCAATGCCACTCTCCGTCTCGGCCACCCTGCCCGACATGTTCTGAAAGTCAGCCCAGAGGAGGTTAACCTCCTCAGTGACCGAGTCAAGTTTGGGCTCCATTGTGCCACGCATGTCTTTGATGGCCTGCATAATGTCTCTGAGGGACGGGTCTGATCCTCCGTCCGCGTCGTCACCCTGTTGTCCCCCATCGCGGAGGCCCTCTCCCTTCCCCATGGCCACCGTGTACTTGTCGATCTGGTTGGCTTGGTTCGGAAGGGGCAGCTTATGCCGACCCATGGCCGTAGACGAGGCCGTGGTGGGAGGGCTCACACGCCGGGCCCCCTGCCTCTGTCGCAGTCGTCCAACCGCAGGCCGGAGGAACCGTCCAGTCCACCCCCGGTCTTCCGCCACCCCAGCCGTGGGGGACACCACCGCTCACCCTTGCTCGGGTCACACGCCGACCGGCTCAGCAGGCCCTACTGCCACCGGCCATGCAGCAGGCTTCCGATCCTCACTCCGGCTGCGGCGGGGAGCCAGGGGCAGGCAGACGAGTTCTCACCCCCAGCACCTCTCAGGCCACTCAGTACTGGTCCAGGCCTCCCACCACAATGGAGTAGCCTCAGAGTACGCGGGCCACAGACCCCGGATTTATCCAATCGCGGCCCTCCGGTGGGAGGCAGCAACGCTCAGTAGGCCCTGCTCGCTCTTGCGGGCCCCGCCAATGCGGCCAAGTCCCCTGATCCCAGGCTCTCTGCGCCGCTTCCCCGGCCTCCGGAGCTCCGCACTGTCTGTGAAGCACGCCCAACGCGGCCCTCCGCCGCGACAGCGGGTCCGCTCGTAGCTTCTATGTGCCTGCACTGCAAGCTCACCACCGGGCCCCAGGCTGGCCAAGCGACGCTCCCAGGGCACCTCCGCACCCACCTCTGCGTCGACCGCCGGTCTCCTCAGGCCGCCTCTCAGCCGCTGTGTGCGCACCACTCCCGGGCTCCGCTACAGTCCGAGCACCTCTCGCCCTCAAGTCCGGCTCCTGCGCGCGTCTCGGGACCTTCTGCTCTAGGCCGAGCGCTCGTACGCCATTGGCGCCATTTTCTCCCGCACGGGCGCTGAGTCCCGAGTTTCGCCCCACCGGCCTGGAAGCCTCCCTCGTCCTCGCTGGCGCCGCGATTGCACCTGCGAGCAGCTCACCGCCGGTCAGCTCCGCTGTCTGCGTTACCCTATGGCCGGATTATGACGGATTTGGGGTGGTTTTACACTATCTGCTACCGCAGCTCGCTCAGTATGCGGCCAATTTCCTCGGCTGCAGGCCACGCCCCCCCAAAACTGAAGTATTTTGAGGTGCTAATCAAACTAGGACTGGACTGGTGAAAATTTAGATCCCCTGATATTACATTTTCAAAATGATTTTGATCTTTGGCACCAATCAAACCTGATACTCTGGGGGAGAGTTGAAATCATTAAAAGGGCAGTGCCACCTAGATATAATTATATCTTTGACATTGTTACAATCCACAAGAAATAATGAACTGTGTTGACACAGACATTAAGGGCCTGATCTAGATCTTGGCAGATGGGTTACCCATGACAAAGGTGACGGATATACCATCCGCAGATGTATAAATCCCATAGGATAAAATGGGATTTATATAGTAACCCGTCTGCCAAGATTTAAATCAGGCCCTAAGTCGTTTACCTGGGGTGGAGGTATAGCTAGATTGAAAATGACTAGGTGATATACACACTCAGGGCCTGATTCTCAAACTGCATTTTGTAGTACATTTTTGTAGTGTAACAAAATGTACTACAAAATGTACTAAAAATGTAAGTTTTGCCTATACTTTAAAAAAAAAACTTGTTATTAAGTCAATCCAAAACAAATAACAGTAGACAATTATTACACTTTCATAAACCACTCAGCAGTTTGACAATCCACGGGGCCCAGAGAAGAAAAGAAAAGCATAACAGAGTATACAAAGTATACAAAAAGATATAAGCCCTCTCAACTCATATGTTCTATCATAGGCCCCCATATCGCAATCCCCAATTTTTGCCTTTTCCTCGATTTTAAACAATAAAGGCTATATTCCATATTGTATATATTATAAAATGTAGCCCGCCACATTTCAAACGATGGGGCCTCCTGCTGTAACCAGGCTGATGCTACACAAAGCCTTGCTACCGCCACTGCTATAAATATAAGATATCTAAATGGATAGCTTGGTTGGCCCTGTTTGAAGGCATCCCCAACCCCAGTTAGCATTACATCCGCTGTTATATGGATTTTGACCCCTATAACTTCAGTCAAAAACTCCTCAATGTGTCCCCGCCATTGCCTTAAACATATACAATCAAAAATATATGCATAATATCTGCCTTATCTGAAGCGCATCTAAAACACTTCCCATCATTTGAGCCACCCCATTTCATCATCCTCACCGGTGTATAATACAAATTAAAGAGTGATTTAAAATGTTGGGCTTTCAGATTGGCTGACAGCAAGATTTTCCCTGCAATATCAATTGATTGCTGCATGTATGCACCATCATGTCCTAACCGTGTACTCCATTTCCGGTCCTGGATTTCCAAATCATCTTGCTGAGAGTCCATTAAGATGCTATACATCACCCCAATTTTTACTCCTCGTTTGATTGCCTCCACAAGTGGATTACTTTCCATCCTAGCTAATTTATGCTGTTTCCACAAATAGTCCCTAATTTGTAAAAACTTAAAGAAGTCATTTTTTGCAGGCTATATCTATCAGCCAAATCCAAAAATGACACAAGTGTTCCATCCTCATATAACTCTCCTAATATCCCATTAACCCTCCATCTCACCAGCCTCGACTCCCAAAATATAGCCGGTAATACCAGCGCTGAGTTAATAGGTGTGTAAAAGCAAACCCCCGGGATAGATAATATCTTACGTACACTCTTCCAGACCTTATATGCTGCCACCACCACCTTAACGCGTGTTTTTTTATAATAACTTAATTCCAAGAATTTGAATAAAGAATTTCTAGCAGCTGAGCCTAATAACATCTGATAAATTGATGGTGTTTCAGCCGGTACGGCCACTTCCTCCCCTGTTAAAAATATCCACATATTTTGAAGCAAACATACATAATAATAAAACTTAAAATTGGGTACAGCCCATCCCCCCTATCTCGAGGTAGCATCATAAACTTGAAGGCCCGTCGCGCTTTCCTTTGCCCCCACAAAAACCTATCAGTTATGGATTGCAGTTTTTGTAATTGCTTTCTTGTCAGCTCTAAAGGGACCGCCCTGAAATAATACATAACTTTGGGTAGAATACTCATCTTGAGCACATTGCATCTCCCCACTAGTGAGAGATGCAAGCACTGCAAGCGATCCAATTGTTGTTGAATCCCTGAGACTATACCTCCCCAGTTAACTTCTATTAGTTCCTGCAGTGACATCCTAATTTTAATACCCAGATACCGGGCTTCCTCGGTTACCCGAGCATCTCCCGGGCAGGCCCCTTGATTACACATAATTTGGGTTTTAATTGGGTTTAGTTTATACCCTGATGCCTCCCCAAATATACTGGCCAATCGTTCTATCTCTAGAGCAGCCTGCTCTGGGTCTGCCTTTGCCACTGCAACGTCATCTGCATAGGCTAAAACCTGCACCTGATATTGCCCACAAATCATGGAGGTGATCTTATTGCTCTTTTCCAGCATTGCTAGAAACGGCTCTATATATAGGGCAAATAACAGCGGGGAGCAAGGACAGCCCTGCCTTGTTCCCCTGCTAATGTAAACAGGCTCTGATTCTTTGCCCATTACACAGATCCTAGCACGCGGTGATTTATACATGATCTGTATAGCCCTAATGAAGTTGACACCGAACCCCATCTTACACATGAGTGCCCACAAAAAAGGCCAGGAGACACGGTCAAAAAATGTCTCAGCCTCAAGAAAAATCAACCCGAGACTAGTATGTTGCACATTAGCATAGTCTATCAATGTGATGACTCTGCTAATATGATTGACCGTGCTCCTGCCAGGTATAAATCCATGTTGATGAGTAGATATCACGCGCGCCAACCTCGTTGCTAGGATCTTTGCATAAATTTTGCCATCCGCATTTAGCAGCGAAATTGGTCTATAAGACCCTGGAAAATTAGAAGGTTTATCTTTCTTCTTGAAGACGATTATGTTAGTCTCATCCCATGATGGTGGTGGATTCCCGGACTCAGCCGCTTGAAACGTAGCCAACATATCCTCCTTAAGTACCTGAAATAGCGTACGATAAACCTCCAGTGGCAATTTATCCGGTCCTGCTGCTTTTCCACTAGCCAGCAATCCTATAGCCTCCTCTTGCTCCTCCATGGTTATCAATACCTCAAGTATAGCCTGCTCTTCTTGGCCTAGGCCATCTAGCTCTAACTGCTGGAGAAGTGCCTTTATGGCCTTATCCTGACATTCGTTCTGTGTATACAGCTCTTTATAAAAAAGTTGAAAAATCTCCAAAATGCCCTCCATAGTTTCAACAGTATTCCCAACAGAATCAACCAGTGCAGTTATTTTCTGTGAGGACTGTTTTACACACAGCCGCTGGGCCAGACAGCGCCCAGTGGCCTCCCCGTACTCATATCTCTCCTCCTTATACACCTTATACTGACTAGAGATGTCCTTACTCCAAACCCTATTTATCTTAGCTTTACAACAAGCTATCTTAGTTCGTATATATCCTTAACTTCCAGACCCGTCCTAATCGCCTGTATAAGTTCCAGTTCTGCTTCCCTAAGATCCCCCAAGAGGCCCTTCATCACAGTCTGTTGTTGCCGCTGCTTCGCCAATCCATAACTAAGCGTCTCTCCTCTCAACCCCGCTTTCAGAGCATCCCAGACCATAGCACTGGAGGTAGATCCTCTATTAACATCCAAAAATTGCATAGCCCACGTTTTCATATGATCCGTAAATGTACTGTCCAGTAAGAGCTTCCTGCTGAAAGTGAAAGCCCTATCCAACTTCGCTAGACTAATCCTATAAATATCCAAAAGCAATGGGCCGTGATCCGCTGTGATCCTGGGCCACACCTGCATTTTTGCCCCCACAATAAGCAGCCTAGACATAAAAACATAGTCCAGCCTAACTAATTTGTGGTGAGGATGTGAATAAAAGGTATATCCAGGGTCAGGATAGTTAAGAGATGACCATACATCTACCAATCCATGATCGCTTATAAGCTGGCATAGCGCTTTAAAGACTCTAGGTTTTCGACCCTTATAACTATCATAGTCAGCATCCCAGGTCTGCCCTTCTACATGAATGTTAAAATCTCCACATAATATCAGCGGGGTATCCCACAGAGCCAGTTCCACATTTAGCCCCTCTAGTATTGCTGCTTCGTCCATATTTGAGCCATAGACTGTGCATATTACCAACTTGGTGCCCCCTACTAAACATTCAGCGATGGCCCACCTACCAAAATTATCCACCAATTTCCTCCCAGTCCCGACAATTCCTTGGCGGGCCAATATCGCTACCCCTCCGTTAGTGGTAGTCTGTCGGGATGCCACAATCAATAAAAATCCGAGCTCCTTTAATATTATACGTTTGCTCCAGGGTATGTGTGTCTCCTGTATACACAGGATATCAGGTTTGATTAATCGTAAATCTGCCGCTACCCGTTGCCTTTTCCCAATACTATTCAGGCCACAAACATTAAATGAACATATGCGTAACCCAAATGTTGTTTGTTTACTTGCCATAATAATCAATACCAACGGTCCAAATGCATGTCAGCGCTTCCAAATAATATATAGTAATCATATACACCAACTTTCTTTTGCTTTGGATTGAGTTTTTTTATAACCCTTCCCCACCCTACCCTCTAGCACCCCCCCATCAACCCCACACACCACCCACCACTAAACCACCCCCCACCGTGTACCCCCCGAACTCCCCCACACCCCACCTCCCTCCCCCAAAACAGCAGGCATTTGGGCCCATGGCCCTACAATGGGGAGCTTAGCTTTCTACCCGGTATACCCCCCTCCTACTCTCAGACAGCATTCTTTCCTCCTAAAAAAAGCCCGCCTCAACAATACAGGCCTATTAAGAAAATTACAAACAGCATCGAAGACCGGCTTGCTCAAAAGTAATTTAGCTGCACCATAAAAGTCTCCTTGAAAAGAAAATCGATAACAAGTTGTTAACAAATCCAACTCTGAGCATTAAGGGAAGCCGCCTATAGTCAAGCTTCAAACAATTCCTACTTAAATAGACAACAAATATTCCTTCGCCTGCACTTCTGATGTAAAAACGTATTTGTCCCTTATTTATGATTTTCAGTGTGGCCGGATTTAACAGGAAGGCTTGCGCCCCTTTGCCTTGAAATGGTGTGATTAATTGAAGTAATTGCCACCTCTTTTCCACAGTATGGTGGCAATAATCAGGCCTGACAAAGAATTGTATACCCTTCCCTGCCCTCTTCCGATCTGGCATTGCCAGGTCATATACAGCTTGGCGTGCTAGAAAATTATTCAAACATATCAAGATTGCCCTGGGTCTAGTAGCAGCCTGTCCATCTTTGACAATATATTGTTTAAATGGAAACTTATGTGCCCTCTGTATTTCACTAACCCAGTTCCAAATTGAGAGTTCCGGAAAAGCTTCTGTGAATAAATCCACCACGAATTTACGAATATCCTGTCCCTCGACTCCTTTAGGAATCCCTAATATGTGGAGATTGTTACGCCATAGTCGATTCTCTAAATCGACGATCTTTAAATGCACATCTTCCTTGTGTGAACTCATGGCTTCAGTCGTTGCCTTTTGAGCGACCATCTCATCCTCAAGAGCTGAAATCTGTGCTTCTGCCTCGGTAATTCTTTCCGTAAATTCATTGCAGGCTTTAGCAATCCTCCGAACAGAATTCTGCAGTTTCCGAAAAGCTGTGTGAGTTTTTAGATTCTCTGTACGAGTCTCGATTCTGTGATCCAAGATACTTTGATATATTGAACCCAATGAGATTACTTCACCTGGGTTACTTAATACCTCTCCCATGGCAGGGCCAACCGTTCTTTCTCCTTCAGGTGACATCTCTAATGACGAGGAAAAGTCCCATAAAATACTCTCCCTCTCACCCCCTTTTTGCTGCCCCTTTCCTTGGTTCCTCTTATTTTCTTACGAACAGTCGAAACATCAGTTTTTCCCTCATCAAGGTAGGCGCTATTCTGCTCACTACTGGTACTTAGTAATGAGCTCTCATTGGACCTTGATTTAGTGTCCAGCACACTTTCTTCCTCTGAAGTATCCGAAGGATCGGACATTGAAAAATAATTCTCACCAGAGTCTATCTCTTTAACAATGCCTCCTCCGTATTCTACCAGTTCTTCGGCAAGCTCAGCCTCTGATCCTATACTGGTCCCATCAGTAACCTTAACTTTCTCCATTCTCTCACTGATGCCTTCCAAAATCTGTTCGTGGTTTGCTGCTGCCACCAGCTCCACACGATCCTCTCCCCTCTTTTGTATATCAGCCGCCTTACTCTTAAGGTGTTTCTGTAATGGTAGCTGCCCCAGAAAGGCATTAACACTAATTTCCTCCAATGTCAAATCATGGTTTACTGCTGCCGCTGACTCCACAACAGCCCCCTTATCCTGTGCAGCACCAGAGCTACCCTTAGGGTGTTTTTATAACAGCGGATACCCCTGTGATACATTGTTATCAGCCGTATCTCTGCTAACGCTTCCTAATACTGTTTCAGGTGTTTTCCCAGCACCCGCTCTAGAGTCAGCCGTAGCAATGGTTCTCCTTTTAGACAAAAAGATCGGGGGGACCTTTCTGTTCTCCATTCCCTGCTCACCTCTTTGCAGCATATTGTCCGTATTGCTCTGCATACTTTCCAGAGTAGTGCACTGTGCACCACGCCCGGTGGCAGCCGCTCTATTACCGGACACAGCATCTACCATTATGCGAGTCTTTCCACCTCTCGCCGTTTTCGGTGGCATGTTGCTTCACTGCCTGGCCTGAATTTGGATGACTCCACCTCTCCGCCTCTCACCCCCACCTGGCTCCCCGCCGCCATTTTCTCTGCCGACAAGCCCAGGTACTACAACGCCGTCAAGCCCTGCTGAAGATACCAGCCAGCTCAGCCGCTCTTTTGTCCGATATCGCCATCGGTGATATTTTTTCCCAGCGCCTCCGGTACGTTTATCTTCTTGACTTTTTGCGATTTAGTTGTCAAGCAGCCTTGCCGCTCAGTCTTTCACATCAAAGCCCAGAGGGGGGAGGAGACCGGGAGCTCGCTTCTCACTCGTCCGAGTCCTCGGACGCCATCTTGCCGACACGTAGTTTTGCCTATACTTAATTGTACAGAGTTCTCCACCCCAACTGTTGAGAATCCACACATGTATGTTTAGATTTTAGTAATACATGTGGGAGGGACACAGGAAAGTGAGTGAGAAAAGGGGCAGACTTACTACTAAGGGGATGGGATTAGGGAGGAGTATGAGGTGTTTAGGGAGGGCCAAGGAGGGGCTTAGGGAGGCATGTCAATCAGACTAGGTAAGCTAATTGTTTTAGCCTGGGAGTGGAAACATGTAATGTACACTTCAGAATTAAGTTTATACTTTAAGGGCCTAATTCACAAAGGGAAACTTACACTTTGGTGTAAGCTTACTATTTTTTTGCTATTCAAAAACTTGAGTTAATATTAGCTTTCCGACTGTGGAGG
Source organism: Calotriton arnoldi (assembly GCA_963921515.1). NCBI lineage: Eukaryota > Metazoa > Chordata > Amphibia > Caudata > Salamandridae > Calotriton > Calotriton arnoldi. The sequence goes on from CAWUFW010006234.1 coordinate 1,055,884, forward strand.
CTCTGCAGTTGGGGTGAAGAACTCTGCACATAAAAAGATAGGCCTAGCCCCATGTTTTTATTTCTAGATTTCTCCAACCCAGATGTTTTTGGCTATTTACACATTCTGAGTTAATAGTAAGTTTATGGCTGTGGAGACTCCACAGTCGGGGTGCAGAAGCCTGAACATAAAAAGATACAACAGGCCTATGTTTTTATGTGCTGAGTTCTCGACTCCAGCTGCGGAGGAGCGGGGATATAGACGAATGTAGACGTTTATGTGGGAGGGGTAACAATACTGTGGAAAGCATGGGAGACCCATGGTCTGATAAAAATGAACCAACTCTTGAATGATACCATGGTAAAATCAGAATTCCAATTGACTAACTGCATTGAATGCCATTACAGACAATTTGCTAACTGCCTCATAAAAAAACTCTACAGACCAGATGATACTGTTATTATCACCAATAGGTTACCTCAAAACATAGGGAAACTGCAAATGTGTGATCTCAGGTCTTTATGACATACTTGTCGAAAAAATGGACTCCAAGTTTACATGACAAAATACACTAAAACATTGGCAGAGACAACTTGGGATTGGCACTGGTCACCCAAGCGATGCAATATAGCAGTACTGCTCTCACAGAGCACCCTTTGGAGATGTGATAGTAAAAGATGTGACATCTTACATATATTATGGCATTGTCAAACTGTTCATCCATTTTGGGTTAAAATATGGACGCAGAAAGCAAATACCTTAAGCCAAAATGTGATTCCTGAGTTCACTTGGCTATCCTTCGTGATGTGTTAGATTTGGAGGGTTTGAACACACACCTTAGTAAATGGCAAGCAGGAACATTAAGGGTGGCAGACATTTGTATACTGCAGCTTTTGTATGTTGGAAATGAATGACATAGGTATTGACTCCATCAGGGCTGGACTGAGGAACTAAAAGCAGCCCTGGCAAAAGTGCTCAAACAAGCCCCACTTCTTTCATCTCCTCGAGCTAGTACTCTCTTTCCATCCATAATCTTCTCCCTCTCTTTTCTCACTCTCTGATTGCTTTGTCAGATCACGCTCTCTCTGCCTTTTTCCTTCCTTCCTTCCTCCCTCTTTTTCTCTTTTTCTCTTTAAGCTTCTGCTACAAATAACCTGTGGAGCTACAGAAAGTGAGAGAGACACTAAGAGCAGCCCTAGGTTTTCAAAAATGACTTCCAAGCACTCCAGCCCACCAGGGGAATGCAGGGTGGAATAAAAGGCCTGTCCAGCCATGTAATCTATGAACTGAATGTATACTGGGCTATGAAATATTTCTGTTCTGTGACTTGTACCAGTGAGGCCATCTAATCCTTGGGAAAGGGATGTAGAAGTCAGTGATGAGTTGAAATGGCAGTATTATGATGATGATTTATCTTTTCTCTTGCTGTTTCCACTTCTTTTGCACTCTTATAATTTTTTCTTTCAAGGTTCAACATTTGTTGAGTTATTTGTCTTGTCTCTGTCTTCCAAAAATGACATTTTCTAAGTGTCTCCTTTGCTATCACTCCCATGCTAGTACTCTGTTCTTGATGAAATGTCCTTCAGGAGCAGTTCCTCTGATCTGATCTCAATCTGTAGTTTCCAGTTGCAGAACACTTCCAAAAGCTCCAATTTAGGTTCACCAAAAAACCTCTCACCTATTCATAGTGAACCACTGAAATTCAATACAGCAAACAACAGCTTATACCGTCCTCATAAAGTTACGCACCCTGGGGGTGTGGCCAACATGGTGTTGAGACCAGACGTGCTGCGCTGAGGCATGGAGTAGCAGGCCCTGGGCATTAACCCTGCTTGTCCAGCAACATGGCTAACCACTGCATGAATACCTTGCCGCAGGAGAGGTAAGAGAGTAAGGGCCAGATGTACGACCTTTTTTTGGGCTCCCAAAGGGGCATTTGGCCTGTTTGCAACCGCAAAAAACGGATGCACAATGTACTAACCCTATTTTGCGTGTCGCTAATCTATTAGTGACTCGCAAAATGGGGTTAGCGACTGGTTATTAGGAAGGGGCATGCCAAGGGCGTCCCTTCCTAATAGCGAGTGCAAATGCCATGTAAGAGTGTTCGCAGTTTACCACCTACTTCAAGTAGGTGGTAAACCATTCGCAAACGGGAAGGGGTCCCTAGGGGACCCCTTCCCCTTTGTGAATGGGTGTGCAAATATTTTTCAAGAGCAGGCAGTGGTCCCAGGGACCACTGCCTGCCCTTAAAAAGTGAAACTGAAAAGTTTCATTTTTCCTTTTTAAATGCATCCCGTTTTCCTTTAAGGAAAACGGGCTGCATTTTTAAAAAAAACTGCTTTATTGACAAAGCAGTCCCAGACATGGTGGTCTGCTGACCCCAGCAGGACACCATCCCTGGGAGTGCTAGCCATTCCCAATGGGGTCGCAAATTGCGATAGCCTCATTAATATTCATGAGGCATGCAATTTGCGAACCCCAATTGGGAAACGCAAACAGTGTACATTGAATTTTGCGACTCGCAAATTGCGACTCGCAATTTGTTGCAATTTGGGAGTCGCAAAATTCAATAGTCGTACATCTGGCCCTAAGTGCGCAGTCCTCTCCGGATTGCTGCAGGCACGTGGATCGGAGGAATGCTCCAGTTGTTGGGAGAGTGCGGGCCTGAGGCATGGACCTGTGGCATTGCCAGGGCTGGGAGCCTGCTGCAAAGGGGCTCCCCTGACAGAGTGGAAATGTCCTGCCTGTGCTGTTTTCCTGACTGGTTCCCTTGCTGCTGACAGGTGTTGGAGGGCTCAGTGAGGTGAGAGAGTCAAAAGCTTCCTCGGGGCCACCAGAGGAACCTCCCTGAAGCGGAAGCGGCCCACTGGTCATTACCAGGAGGCCCAGCCATGCCGCCTCCTGGAGGCCTATTGGAGTGTGGAGGAGGTAGGCAACATCCTTGGAGACTCTCACCTCTGAATGCAGATGGATGAGTGGAGTTCAACAGCTGTGTCGGGGTGAGACTGGTTGTAGCGAATGCGAGCGGGGGCGCTGACATGGAGGAGGCTCCTCCAACTTACCTAGAGTGCTAGTCAGGGGCCCAGTCTGCAACCACACAGAGTTCCTAAACACCTCATTGCCTGGGAGGCCTGATGAGACTGGGGCTGTAAGCGGTCCCTGCCAGAAGGGCAGTCATCAGGCTGCAACTTGAACCACTCTTTGGCATTCCCCGGGAGCCTACATCTTGATGGAGTGGGACCCAGGAAGTTGTGGAGCGCATCGGTGGCCTCATTTAGCTGGTCCCTGGGAAAAGCAGTGACAGCATTCCACGCAACAAGCACCTGCAAAGGACCAGGAGACAGGCACTATTCTGCAACTCGAGCCCCCAGCAGTTCTCAGGCGAGCAAAGAGGGTGGAATTTGAGAGCTGCTGGTGGGCGGCGCAGTCCTTGTGGTCTCACAGCCGCTGCTTTCTAGAGGCAGGGACAGAGGCTGCACTGTTTTATGTCAACGGAGAGCTGCAGGCCTTGCTAGCCCCCAAGAAGCCAGCACTTACATGGACTCCCACAAACATAATGGTTAAAAACAAGCAAACTAAACCCAACTCAGACATCACAATCGTGACCTCTGGGCTGCCGGTGCCACCAATGGATGCCATCATTAGTCACATGTGATCCTGCACTCTCACATGTCCAAATTTAATGCCATTCTGTATGCCATCCAAGAGGCCAAATTGTTCCTGGAAACTAAAATAGACTCAGTGGCACTGGATGTCAGTCTCTTCAGAGCAGATCACAGAAAGTTGGCGTACAGGGTGGATGAGGCAGAGTCCACACTTACCACACTGAGGCCAATGGTATAGGAACTGCAAGATCAAATAAAGGGGTTTCAAACAGAGATCACAGCCCTACAGCTTCATGCGGAGGGGTGCTCCAGGCGCAATAATATGAGGATAGTAGGAGTGCTGGAGCATGAGGAGGGCCCCAGCGCAGATCTGTTTAAGTAGAACTGGTGCCCCTTGGTGGTCCTACAAGGCAAAACCTCAACATTTTGCTCTGTGGACAGGGCCCACAGGGTTCCAGGCCACTCCACCTCCCTCCAGGGGGCTATTAGTGGCTATTAGTGGCCCATCAGTTCAATTTCAGGAAAATATGCATTCTGTCACAGATAGCTCACACCAAGGGGCCCTGGAAGATAGGCAGGTAAGAAGTCAGCATATATCCGGACGACGGCGGTCTAGCACCAACACTCTAACTACATGGAAATAAAAAAACATGTGAGCACTGAACATATGATATTCTGTAATGTATCCAGAAAAATTAAGAATTCTCAACAAGGGCAAGACCATCTTCCTGTTGACACAAGCGGACATGTGGGATTGGCTCCAGAAGAAGGGTATTAGCATGCCACCCAAGACGTAAGTCCACGGAGTCCCCGGAAGTGCTGTGTGAAATAATTGAAAAGACATCAGACACAGCAGGAGGTGCCTGAGGCCAAGGCACAAGTTATCAAAGATGTCTGGTATCAAACTTCCAGCCTACTAAAATTGTTGTCTACTGGAAGCCATTAAACAGGGAGTTCAGCTGAGGACCCGCTGCTGATGCCTCAGCTGGCTGATGATATCCTTTGAATGGGCTCATACTTTGTGTGGAACTGGGAATGGGTGTCCAGTCACTGAGAGGACCACAGAGGGCACCAGGGAGATGTGAACCTGGCAGAATTTCTCCTTGGGTACCGGGGCCTGGCTGATTGGCCTCATTTGAGGAACACACTTGTTAGTGCCACCCCCTCACACCATCCAGTACATGGATACCCATTGGACTTTGTACTTGTGTTTTAATTTGACTTTGGCGTTTACTGGAGGAAGTCAGTTTGGGCTTTCAACCTGGGAGGGGAGATGGTGAACCCTTTCCTTTACAATGTGGCGCCGTGCACTGTAGATCAGTTGGGACCCAGGTGGGTTTGCTGGCCCATGCTTGGATCCCTGAGACCCCCTGAGTGAGGGGCCTGTCCCTCCACTGCAAACACACCCCACTTTAGAACACTGATGGACTGATGACAATACCATATACATTCGTGACCAGGAACATGAGGATACTGGCAACTTCCCCGAAATTGTATGGGGTACATACTTATTTAAACCGCTGACACAGTCACGTCACCAGTATGCAAGAAATGCACCTCACTGGGGCCAAGCTTAAGAAGTAGCACGTAGAATGGGGGGGGGAGACTTACGGAACCACATATGCAGCATATGCAATATAGGTATATTGCATATAGGTGGCACCAGGGGTCCCTTTCGTGAAGCAGCACACTGTAATTGACCCAGATTGTAGATATGTGGTGCTTGAAGAGTTATTAGATGGCCAACCCTTGCCAATCATTGACATTTATGCCTTGAATGTGCAGCAAAGGGAGTTCTTTGAGCACATGTCCCTGCTACTACTGCACAACCCGTGCACACCTCAACTCTGGGGGGGGAACCTCAACTGTGTAAGGTATACAGCCATTGCCCACTCTACCCCATTGCTGCTGGGTGCTGCTGGATGTAGGATTGCATGTCAGTTTGGGGATTGGTTGGCAGGCATGCATATGACCCAAACCTAGAGGCGTTCTCACCCCATAGTGAGGGAATACTCTTACTATTACCCAATGCACCAAATTCACTCTAAGCTAGACTACTGGCTTTGCTTGAAATAGGCAGGAACTAAATAACTTATGTGTACCATATCGTACAATAACCCTCTAAAAGAGGGCTTGATTAGGGGGGACATAGGACACAATTTCCCATGGAGAACTAGAGCAGAGGCATTACAGGACGGTACAACCGAGAACACATACACACACATATTACACTATACTTTGCAGACAATGAAGGGGCAGCCATGGATGCAACCACTGAATTGGAGGCCTTTAATGTGGTTTAATGTGGGCATTAAAACTACATCGGCGATCCAAACATTTGCTGCATGGGGAGCTAACCAACTTAGAAGGGGCCGTCAGACAAGCAGAACAGCAAGCGGTCACAGCCCCAGATTTCATGGAGGAGTTGTCTGACTTGCTCAAACATCACACAGACCTGCGTCTTTGACTAGGCCAAAAGTCATATACTGCTTTCCTGGCTACTCAGCATGCAGAAGGTGACAGGGAGAGTAGGATGTTGGCACGGTGGCTTAGGTCAGAGCCTCTGAAGTCCCAGATAGGTGCAATAAGGGTCAGGGACTCAGTAGTGATGAACACACAAGTGGCAATATGGGACGCCTTTGGAGACTTTTACTGTGAGGTGTATGTCCCACAGGACAGTCTGCCACCAGACTGGCAGCACCAATAAGTGTTCACGGCACCCACCCATGTGCTGGATCCTCTCCAGCCGCAAGAATTGGATGTTCTGTTGCTCATAATTGAGTTGCACATGGCACTTCTTCAGATAGAGCAAACAAGGCACCAGGTTTGCACAACTCCCTGCAGAGTTTTACTCCAAGTACAAAACCCCACTAGCTGATAAAGTGCTCTCCATGTTGAAAGTGGCATTTAATAGACAGGAATTACATAAATGAATGAGAGAAGCCCTGATAGTGGTACTTTTAAAAAAAAGGAGCGACCCACTCGATGTCTGCTCCTACCACCCCTTGTCCCTCCTCAACCAGGATATAAATATTGAGCAGCATGCTAGCTAACCCGCTACTCCCTGTGCGGACAGCGCTTGTCCACACAGTTCAAAATGGGTTTCCGACATGGAGCAAATTTCTAAACGTGCACAGATTGTTCACAGTGAAGGATGTGGTAGGGCCGGCAAGCAGGAAAGAAGTGGCTGATAACCTTAATGTTGAAAAAACCTTTGACAAGCTTAGTTGGCCACATTTGGAACTGGTACTGGAGTGCATGGACATCTGCTTGGATTTCTGGATCTGGGTGAAACTACTATACATAAGGTTCCTGGCCAGTGTGAGTGTGGAGAAGAGTATATAACCATAATTCACTATAGCGGCTTCACTCAACGGGGTTGTCCCTTGTCCTCAATTGAGAGAAATTGTGTTGCTGATTGAGGGCGGTGAAACCCTACTCAAGCAGAAACCTCAATGCTTGTCAAGATGAGGCACAAGCTAACCTCAAATTAACCTGTGCTCATCTCTCTGGTATCTTGGCAGAGAGAAGCCAGGCTTAACTTAGTGGCTATGTGTAAAGTATTTATGCAGCACTCCCAACAGTAATAACGTGAAAACACAAGAAAACTCCTACACCACTTTAGAAACATAGAGTATAGCCTAATAAATAAAACAGGACCAAAATGACAGACATCCAATCAGTAGAACTGGAGATATGACATTTTAAAGATCTCAGAGAAAATAGTGCCAAAAAGCACAAGGAGCCAACTGTGGTTATCTGGTTGCGCTGGACTGGGGCAAAGTCACAAGTTCAGGCCGACCTCAATTGAGCGTGGGTCAGCTACAGGGACCCAGTTAGGCCCCCTGAACAAGACGTCTTTAAGTCATGGTTGCAGAGCATTGTCGGTCCCATGTCGAAGATACTTTGCACAGCCAAGGCGATGCTTCAGTTCTGAGGAGCTGTGGAGCTGGGATGCAAGGTCCTACATCATCATCAAGGAGTCCCTTGATGAGGGCTTGTGATGCAAAGTCCAGCATTGAGGATGCATCATGTAGTTGGGGTGATGCATTGGTTCTGAAGAGCTGCGAGGCTACAATGTCATAACCTGTGGCGTCATTGAGGCTGCAGATGACAAGAGATTTGTGATGTGAGGGCCTGTATCTGTAAAGCTTCACACAGCGGTGGTTCCAATGCGGGCTGTGAAGTCAATTTTGACTCCTTGTGCTGGGAGAAATCTCGCAGCAGAGGAGATGTGTCGGTTCTGCTGGATCCACATATGGGCTGGCAGAGCACCTTCAGGCCCACTTCCAAGGGTCTAGGACTGGGGTGGCACCACTTGGCAGGGCCAGACTAACAGGTGGCAGTATCAAGGTTGTGAGAGCCCTCTGTCCCTGAGGCTCTAGCCAGGAGGCCTGCAAACTAGCCCTTTGAGTAACTAGGGGGTCCTTGGTACAACAGATCCAGGTCCAGTCCTTCTCACCCAGGCAAGAGAGCAGCAGATCAGCACAGCAGGGCAACAGTCCTTTAGAGAAGCAGTCCAGCAGAGTGGCAGTCCTTTCAGCAGCACAGCAGTCCTTCTTCGTAGCAGAGTATCCACAGGTACTGAAGCATACTGAAGAGTTGGTGTCTGGGGACCAACATCTATAGCTGGGCCTTCTTTGAAGTGGGAGAATCTTCCAGAGGTTATCCTGCCTTCCCTGTCCTGGCTCCCGACTAACTACAAGGGGTATGCATCCCTTTGTGTGGCGGCAGGGCACAGCCTATTCAGGTGTGAGAAGGGCTGTGTTCAGCTCCACCCTCCCATCCTGCCAGTGATGGCCCATACAGGCAAATCTAAGCTCTCTATTGTTTGTAGAAATCTGGGAGGGATACACAAAGCTCAACTGTCAGCTACACCCAGTCATATGAAGCAGAGATAGGATGCAGGCACTAAATGGCTAGGCAGGAAAATGCCGACTTTCTAAAAGTTGTATTTTCAAAACTGAATTTTAAAATCCAACTTCACCTGAGAGAGGAATTGTCATTACAAATCCAAAGACACCAAACATGAACCAGTCACCTGCTCCCATTTGGAAATTATCACTTATTAGATGTAACAAGGTAACTGCAATGTTTGCCTATGGTGGAGGTGGGACTTGCAGTAGGGTAGAGTTTTTCACTACCAGGACATATAAAACTAAAAAGTACATGTCCAACTTTTTAAATATACTGCACCCTGCCCTCTGGGCCATCCAGGGCCTAGCCTATGGGAAACTTACATGGATTAAAAAGGAAGGCATGGCCCTGGAATTTTTTTTATTTTGCTAGGTCGACATAGCAGTTTTTAAACTTTACACACAGGCTGCAATGGCTAACCTGAGACATGTTTGAAGAGCTACTTAAGTGGGTGGAAAAATTGGTGCTGCAGGCCCACTAGTAGGGACTTACCAGTAAATTAAATATGCCAATTGGGTAATTGGCTCTTACTCCTACTCAGTGTACCTTTCATTATGAGAGCTACCAGGTGCTAAAGAAGTCATGCACACTATTGACACACGCCCATGAGCTATTGCTGGCATCACGCACGCCGGAGACCTATACATGCAAGGCGCAATGTGAACATTTGCACCACTGGGAGAAGCCTATGAACTCGGACCAGGCCTTTTTGTGGCATATGGAGCACTGGCTCATGTGCTGGCCTCCACCTGGGGCCCGACTGAGTCAAGCCCAAAAGCAGTACTGCACTGTCTACTGACAAACGGGAGAGGGCACAGGGCAGTGGAAGTCTTGTATCCTGATCTGCAAGTACTGTTAGCAAAGTCATGAGAGGACACCAACTCGGCCCAGTGCTTACAGACTGACATTATAGGCAAACATTGGATGGAGGCACAAAAATACACTAAACAACACTAACAGAACCCCAGATTCAAGTACCTGCAGTTTAACTACCTGCATCAGGCATAGCTCTCCCCATAGCACATCAGCTGCATGTTCCCAGGCTCAGCGACCTTATACCACATGGTGTAGGAGAGCCCTGATATTCAACTTGCCTGGTCTGAGGTGCTGACCCAGGGGTCGGACCTTGTTGGCAGGGAACTCTGGCACTGGAAAGGAAATCTGATCATGCAACCCTACGCTCCTGCATTGTGAACCCCCACCCCATGCTGTGTTGTGGGAGGGTGGAGATATAAGTGTTGTCTACAATATGTTACTGGAACAAGTGGCGTAGGTTTGTTGATTGACAGTAATGCAGTACTGTGAAGTGGAAATAGAAAAGTAAATAAAGAACAATTAAAGAAAAGTTCTGCACCCCGCAGCCAATGTGGAAATAAAACTTTTTTTATGCAGCTTTGCCTTGTTTAGCACGCCTTGGGCATTGCAGAGATTAACAGGCTAGAGTTCTGTGTCAGTGTCAAAAGGGCACTGGCATTCTGAAGCCCTGGATGTCAAGAGCTTTCAGTGCCATGGTTACCACTCTTTATTCCTCTTGGTTTTTTGGTCTCAGGGTTTACAAAGGCAACAGCATAGAGAAGACATCTGAAGGGAATACATGTTGACCACTCTACACAAGAAGTAGCAGGTGTATTCAGATTTGATCCATAAAAATAGTGAAAACAACAAAGTCTTTCTGGATATTGTTCTTTTGTCTTTGCCAATGCATGATAGATGTCTCTGCTTTTGACAGGGCAAAATATGTATTTTTTCTTCTGTAGTGGGACCAAAAGTAGATGGTTATTAAATAAGACCATATAATAGTAAGTCCAAGTAAGAAATTGGGGTGTTAATTGAGGGGGGTACATACCCACCTAAAGTAATGCCCACAACCCTTGCCAAGGTGAACCCTTAAAGTCACAAAAATTTCTGAACTCAACCCCATGGTAGCTATGGCACAGATCATAAAGGGTTAATTCAGAGGAAATGCATTATAGTCAAACAGTAATAAAGTCAAACAGCAGTCAAACAGTAATAACGTCAAAACACAACACAAGAAAAATCCCAGACCAATTTAAAACAATCAGGGAAAGTTTAAGAAATAAATTTACACCAAAACTACAGAAATATTCAATAAGGGAAACCGGAGTTATGAGATTTTTAAATTTAAGATAAAAAATAGTGTCACAAAGTATTATATGTCATCCACGGTAATCTGATTGTGATTGACCCATACTTAGGCGCAAGTTAAGACTGACTGCAATGGACCCTAGGTCAGGTACAGAAACCAGGTTCGACCCCCAGACCTAGCCTCTAAAATGGAAATCAAAAATCTTCAGTCGGGCAAGGCCTCAGGCCGTGGCCGTAGAGGGATTCACAGTGTGTGATGGCCCCTGAGCAAGGTATCAGCGAAGCTGTTGACTTTTGGTGGGAAATCTCCAAGCAGGAGAATTTCAAGCCCAGAAAAAGTACCTTGCCAGCTAGATAATTTTCCCAGTGAAGATTTCCACCTTGGGACTTAGTCACCTTTTTGGAGAATGGATTCTTCCAGTGGGGCAAGGCTGCAGGCTATTGCAAAAGAGGGCTCAACATGGCCAGATACCTTCTCCACATGTCTCACTGAATGGGATTTGCTGTTGAGGAAAAGCTCTGAGTGGGAGCATCTTGAATCTTTGGTCCAGCGGTAATGCACCTTCATTGCTTGTAAGGCTGGTTCCTGTCCTCCAGCAGTCTTTTTAGCCAAAAACATTCTAATTCCCTTGTTTCAGGATATATTAGGAGGAGTACACTTGATAGCAGCCAAGGGTCCAGGACCTTGGGAACAGCACTTGCTGCTCAAGGATCACTCCAGCAGAGGTCAGCAGCGGGGTCCAAAGCAGGGCCAGTTGGAACTTGTTAGCTTGGTAGTTGCACAAAAGGCTTCTTGCAGCTTGTTGTGCCCCTGTATCTTGAACAGGAGGTTAGCGTTATGACCCGTGGGGTCCACGTCTTTGCTCTGGGTAGAAAAGAGAGACCAGGTCAAGTCTTTAGGGCTCTTCTCAGGTCACAGCAGGTCCAGTCCTCTTCTGATCCTCCACAGGTCCAAAAAGTGTTCTGAGGAGGGTATTGTTGATGTCACATTTATGCCTGGCACCAGCCTGTGGGTGGGGTGACTCCTGGCCACTTCCTAACCAATAAAGTAAAAGTTCCCAGGGCCAACTTTAAAGATGACAGAAAATGTTGTGAGGGACATTACCGGACTCTGGGGACTTAGTCCCCTGTCCTGAAAATGTATAAATATTAATATAAGGGGGCTGCCCCTATTGCTTGTGGAGGGGTCCCAGAGGGAACACCCCTGGGGGAATTTTGTTTAAATTTGAGTTTTTGCCGCAATCCTGCAATACTCCCCGGGGGATCACGGCAAAAAGAAAAAAAACAGTGGCTGCCATATCTTTTTTTACTTTAAATGACCCCTAGGCTGGGCTGGTTGAAGGGGTCAATACATATTATTATTTGGGGAGGGGGTGCACATGGGCCCCCCTCCCAGAGCTGATTACAGCCCTGAGGATCCAATTCCCTGGGACCTGACATATTAATAAAAGAGGAAGGGGTGCACGGCCCCCTCCTGATCCTCTACAAGGCCCTGGGACCCCATCCCATGGGGCCAAAGTAATATGGGGAGGGAGGCATGCTACCCCCTTCCCCGTGCCTCAATGAGGCCCTTGGGACCCCATCCCCCTAGGTCCAATAACAAATAAAAGGTGCATGTTGTCCCCCTTCCTCGAGCTACACTGGGACCCCATCCCCTGTGGCCAAATTAATTTTAAAATGGGAGGAGGAGCCATGCTCCCTCCTCCCCATGTCACTATTGGCCCGAGAGGATGGGACCCCATCCCCCTGGGGCCAGATACTGTTCAGTGTTCCAGGGAGCCCACCCCCAGTTCACTGTGAGTCCCTGCCCAGGAGAGTGCAGACATACCCTGCCTGCACTCTCCCAGGCAAGGAAGTCAACTTTACCCATGCCCAGTAGGAGCAGTTAAAAAATGCAGCTCCTGCTCGGGCAGGAGTAAAGAAAAGGTGCTGTCTCCCACCAGCCCCCAGTACGATACTGACTGGGGACCCAGCTGGGGCCTTGGGGGTCTTGGGACTCCCCACGCAGCCCCCAACAGAGTAAGCAGTGTAGGTGCCCATGGTGGGCACTGGGGCACCCAACAGTAATTTTAAAAAGGGTCGGCTCCTGCCAGGGAACTGCGTGGGGCTGCATGGTCACTGGGGCTCCCTCTGCAATCCCTAATGTGGCATTCATGTGGGTGCCCCGAGTTGGCACCAGGGCAGACACTACAATTAAAAAAAAGGCAGATCCCCCCAGGGGAGACGGCTAGTGTGAAGGTGTTCATTGGGCTCCCCCTATGGCCTTTCAACAAAAATGGAGCTGTGGGTGGCCCGGTTGGGCACCGGGGCACCCACTTAAAAAAAAACATACTGTTTCCTTCCAGCACATGCAATGGGTGCCGGTCGGAGAGCCGTCTGGGGCTGCGGGATCCCTGCGGCTCCTGCCATAACAGCCAACAAATAATACATGTGTGAGTGTCCTGGGTGGGCAACCGGTCACCCACAACAACAACCTATAAGCAAAAAAAGTGAATAATAAATGAGCAGCAGCAGCTGCTTATTTATTATTAACTGCACCTTGAAGAAGTGTCCCATAATGCTTCTTGAGGGCTATTTTCATTTTTTATTGAGCTTGTTGATGTCTCTAACCGAGGCAGGGGCACCACCAAGTATTTTTTTGTAAGGTTGTGGGGGGCTGCAGGGAACGTAGCAGCCCCCCAGCAACATAAAAAAAAGTAACTGGGTGTTGGTGAGGTGTCAGGCGCTCATATAGTAATTACATATGTGTGTTGTGAAACAGGTTTAACTCCCGCGGTGCATTCAATGATGGGTAGATACACCCTACTCCCCTAGTACCATGATGAACAAAGATTATAGGTTTGAAGCACACGCCATTCAAATCAGTTACAGTTTTGTACATAAACAATCAGAATTGAAATCCACAAAATATTTTTGGAGGAATATATATATATTTTTTTAAATATACTTTTCATTGAAGAGCCACTGTGTTCATTATGACTGTGTTGCAACTACATGTAAGTACGAATGCACAGCTTCAGGTTGTTGAGAAGCCCTCTGTTTCCTTCTTCTGTGAAGTGAACTCCATCACTTCTGTAGATGTTATTCATGTCAAAACGCAGGTTGTTGTAGACAGAGCCCATGTTATTATCTCTGAGCTATGCAGAAACAGCTTTATTAACATGCTTCCTGGCTTTGTTAATCTGTGGACAGAACTGATTTGACCACTTCCATTTCTGTCTTTGGCATATATTAGAGTACACAAAGATAGTGTGAGGGAAAAATAACATTAGTTGTGCAAAGGTATCCTTCATTAGGATTTCCAATCCTATCCCAGTCAGTGTGCCTAGGTCATTGCCACAACAGCGCACAATCATGAGATTAGAGGGTTAGAAATTCAAAAAGGTTTTAACCAAAGGCAGCAATTGGTGCCACTTTAATCCTCTGTGCCCAAACCATTTAATATCCACATTATGCAAACCCAGGTCTTTGTCAATACCTCTGTCTCCAGCATACTCTTTGCCCCAGAATAGATAGCTGTGACCTACAAACCGTACTGTAAGCATTTTGAAGGGATGTTTGCAAGGAATCAAAAGATGTCTGTAACTGAGTAAGTCAGTTGGTATAATGAGGTACCTAAAATGGTGGACAGAATGTGGTTTTAGAAAAAGCATATTAGTCATTGGGTGTCCATAAACATTGTGTAGTTAACAATAGGTTGCATGTTACCTTGCAAAACAAATATCTTTGTGATTGGTTATGGAGAAAAGTTTCAATGGTACAATAGACTGGATAGCCTAATATTTTGTAGTAGTCAACAACACCTGTTATTGTGGAATTGTAAACTAGTCTGCTGTATTTAAAAATATATCGAACTTTTGGCCTAGTGGTACAGTTCAATGTTGCAGAAATGGTTACTATGGAAACTAAGTTGAAGCACTGTGGAGGATGGGTTTGAATTAAACTGTACTTTTAAAATATAAAATGGAGTGTTATATATATGATATATGTTTTGAAATTAAGTTTTTCCAAATCAGTAGTATGTTTAGAAGTGATATAATGTTAAAACATAACAGTAGTAGTATTGTAAATGAGTTTTTGAACTCCCGAAAGGGTTTATGACTCCATCGCGACATTACACCTTGGGTCGCGCTGAACAGATTGGGTTTCTTTAGAACAGACTAGAAAAGGGTTAATATAACTACACAATAGGAAGTGGTTTTACATTTTGAAAACATGAGAGGAAAATTTTGATTAGTTATTAACAATAATTTCTTTGGAAAAAGAGAGGGAAAATTTGCCATTACTGGTTCTTTCTTATTGAGAGTGGTACATTACGTTTATTGTCTGGAAAATATTTTTTTTTAAGAATTTCTGTATTTTCAAACTCTACAAGAGGATTTCAGAGGTAAGTGACAAATGTGTAAGGTGTGTGATGTATAGTGTAAGAGCGCTTCAGTGACTGTAATTACATTTTTAACTTTGACATGAAGTATTTATAAAAGTTTAGAATCATTGGAGAAATGTGAGGTTTAAAACATGTTATCAAATGTAGTAACCTGTATTCTACTCTATATAATTCTACAGAAATGTAGATTGCAAATAGGTCATTCATAGTGATATGTGTGCTTGAAAATAAAAGCATCTTCTGTCAAATTTGAATGTCTAAATGGTACTATGTCTCACGTTCGTTTGTACTTCTATGTGTTATTTGACACATGTGATGCAGCTAATGATTATAACTTAAAAAATATGTGGTCTATATTACCCCTAGACAAATATTGTCAGAGCTACTTCAGCATGCTGTTTCAGAAGCAAAGATCAGTTAGGCAGGAAGGGCTTGTGAAAGCAATTGAATAGAGAGTTTTATCTTTAGCTGATGACCCTAATTTAAAAAGTATACATTCTATCATACCCTGGTAAAATATTATCGGAACTATTTCACCTTTTAGTGCCAGAAGCATAGTTCTGTTTGTTAGACAGGACTGATGGAAGTATTTAGCTATACAGGTTCATATCCGTCTATCCTGTATAATAAGTAGAAAGTTATCCATGTACAAAATGAAAGGGTATACCAATTAATACAATTTTTCTGACAGATTTTCAACCATTTACAGCTTTCCTAATGTGCATAGTTACAAATCCTATATATTTATTGGTAATAGAGACAATGGCAGTCTAATTTGAGTCAATGATTAGTAATTGTTATGAATAATATCTGAATAAATTAAAATGATCAATTTATGTAATATACTATTAAAACTGTTCTTTCATTTTTGGATTATTTACTTTACTTAATGAAGAAGACTTAAAGATGGCATGAAAACATGAAAAGAGAAGAACACATGAAAAAACAGTACTACTTAAAGAAGAGTAAAAATAAGAAATTAGAAGATGCACACAATATTATACAGAAAAAAACCATCCTCTGGTAAGAGAACTAAATAGTTTCTTACAACCGTATTGCAAAGATGAAAAAGTGTAGAAAATGTTCAAAAGAAAACTTTAACAACAAGTCCGAAACAAAAGAGGATTACTCAAGTTGAAACAACTTAATATTGTACAAAAACAACACATCTGACAAGAAGGCAGAAACAGTATAAAGAGATAAGAAGAAGAATGTTTAGAAGTACAGTAATTCAGAATTTATTATAGAATTCAAAACAGTATAAAAGAAGATCAGCAGCTCATAAACAAAAGCAACGGTTTGAAAGTGTAGTAGATAAAGGTTTTGAGTTGAAACAAGAATTATTTATCTTGATATTGAACAGATTGAGAACACTGGATAAAAAATTGGTGTTTATGAAGGAGAAAAGAAAAAGAAAAAGACTGATTCATAGAGCTAACTTTTGTAAAACCTTTACTGTTGAATGGAAACACACTTCCAGCACAGAGCCTTTCTTTAATGAAGAAAGTTATTTTCAAGAGAACACATTAGTACATGCAGTTGATACTAGTGGTCGATGTTATGAGGTGAAAGATGGTTCTCCAATTCCAAAGGAAAAAATGGTTCCCAGGAATGTAGAAGACCTAATAGCTGAAGAAGTTCAAGGAAGGCGTACACAAGGTCCTGTATTTAAATGGAATTGTAGCAGTATTTGCAGTATTCAACAACAGTCTATTGATATATTACGAATTCATTTATGCAAATATTCTAACTAAAAGGGTTAAACAGAAAATTAAGATGTTACAAACACTAGACCCGTATAATGTAAGAAAATATACCAAGTTACAGGGACATTTTCTGTCTTATCTTTCAAAGAAAGTGTGCCAAACCACTTTTCATCATTTAAGAATGTTAGCTGTCCACAATTCTGAAATGCAGAAGTTAGTAAGGAGACTTTACTATGTAAAAACTCCTGCATTGTGTTTAAGGGAAATGAATACAGCTCTTTTGCATTGTTCTGTCGCAGATGTACAGAAAGTTTGTGATGATGTACAATTTTGTTTTTTTGGTTCTAAAGAGGAGTGTATGGAAAGTAAGGACTTCATGTCTGCAAGTGTAGTAGAACAGGGCAGAGAGATTTGTATTGATAATTTTGCAGAAGAAATTACAAAGTTTAACACTGTTTCCTCTGAAAAACCAAACTTTGGGGGGTTAGTAGGATGGCGGGTGGACTTTGGTCCGCCCGCCACCCTAGTGGTGCTGGGACCGGCCGCCAGACATGCGGCGGTCCCGCACCGCTAATTAGAATGCGACTGCCACCCAGGTGGTCACGTTCCGCATACTTGACATTGCGGCGGGTGCTGCTGTAAGCAGCACCCACCGCAATGCCAAAGTGCCATGTTGTGCATTTGTCAGGGTCTAAATCCCTTTTGCTGTCTGAACCACACAGGAGCAGAATGACGCTAGGTCCCAATACCCTTCTCAGAACCAACCCTGCTAGGTCTTTTAGTATTCCATTGCAGGTAAGTTCTAAGGGGGGAAAAGGGGTTGGGGACAGAGAAGAGACTGCTCCAATATTCTGCCTGTTCAGCTACGTCTTCTTCTTCTTACTGGACTGCAACATTAACATGTAAAAACCTTTATTTATTGTGCCTTTTAACTTACTGTTTTTTCTATGGTGTATAAATAACTTATCTTACCAGAATGTTTACTGAAGTTTACTTCTCTTCTACTTCTCATGTATTGTTTGCTAGGTTGTATGAGAAGTCTTCACTCAGATCTCTTTCCTTTTCGTTCTCAGGTACAATCTGCACTTGATCCTGCTATTCCTTAATGTAAGAAAGATAAGGTAAGTATTTATTTCTGTATTCCTAATTTATGTATTATTTGGGTTTCTCTTTCTTTCTATTAACTCACTGTTAAGAGACTGGAGTGGGCCTTGAACTGGGGTTTCTGTAGTAGGATGACTGGTTTTCTCTCTTTAATTAGTTTTTAAACAATGCTTCAGAACTTAGGTTAAATGTTAAAAGGAAGCGTTCCTTTTATTCAGGCCTTTGGTTTTAATGTTTGCTGGAAGCACTGCCATACGTGAGGAGAACATTACTGGAGTTCTTTAACACATGGCATGAGAAAGAAACATGCCGGGCCTTTGACCCTGACTTCACCTTTTAATTAATTCTCAGAAGAGTGAACAAGTTTCAGTCTAAGAAGACACTGCGTGTTGAAAGGTCACGCCTGCGTCTGACAGATTCTGGAACAGCTGAAAAAGACAGCTGATTCAAAAAGCTTTTTATTTAATCTTCTCAGCTAAGGAAAGCAATTACTGAAAAAGTATTTCCAGTTTTCAAACGAAGGAAAATATATTCTGACTTGTTTCCTTTTTCTCTTTAAATAGAAATTTACCTCTGACACAATAACCTTTTCTCACAGAATGTTTTATATTAGCTACAAGTTTAACACTAACCTGATTAGTGAGGGAATGTAGTTCCGACGAAGCTAACCCCGATTTTATCGCAACTACCCTAACTGACTTCCACGACGCTGGGAAAACAGGTGCTCTTCAAATTATTTCTTCAGTGAAGTGCACAGTGGAATGTTGAAGCACACTTCACCTGATGTCATGAAGCCTAAAAGACTAGACTGCTAACAGTGGTGTGCTGTCGCAGTATGTGCATGTTGGCAGCCATCTTGGAGTTCCATCGGTGCCAACAAGCACTCCAGCTTGAGGGATTATCTGACTTTTGGTAAGTTTGTAGGGGGAAAATGGTAGCCAGCATACAGTTAGAAGGAGGAAACCTCCCGTGAGTCCTGACAGTACCCCCTCCCAACGGGGTTTCCTCCGGTCGTGGTTTGGCAGGGAATTTGGCATGAAAGGCTCTAATTAAACAGGGGGCATGGACATTAGTACTCTTTTCCCAGGAACGTTCATCAGGTCCATAACCTTGCCAATCAATGAGGTAGAAAATTTCATTGCGGATGAGTTTTGAATCCAAAATTCGTTTAACTCAGTACTCCGCCTCACCATTAACCATCAGAGGATCAGGAGGGAAACCCTACGCAACCCCGGTTGAATTGGTTTAAGGAGAGAAACATGAAATACTGGATGAATTTTGGTAGAACCAGGAAGAGATAGTTGATAAGTGACTGGATTTATGACCTTCTCAATTGGATAAGGACCCATAAAACGAGGCTGAAATTTACGGGGACCTTTGAGTCTGAGATTTTTGTACTCAACCAGACTAAGTCTCCTACATGAAGCTCAGGTTCTTTTTACGTTTTCGGTCAGCGAAGTGTTTGTAACGATCCTTCGCGATCGACAAATTCTGGGTTACTGAGTGATGAATTTTAGTTAACTGTCGGGCAATATCTTGAACAGCAGGAACATTAATATCATCAAAATTAGCATGAGAATTGGGATGTCTGCCTGAGTTTATAAAGAAAGGGGAGTGGCCAGTGGATACATTTAGAGCATTATTGTGAGCATACTCCGCAGTCCATAAGTGGTCAGGCCAGTCACCCTCCTCATCTAACAAATAAAGTCTGAGGTGTTGTTCTAGGTCTTGGTTAATGCGTTCAGTCTGACCATCAGTTTCTGGGTGAAAACTGGTGGAATAACGATGGTCAATATTAAGGCCTTTGATGTAAGCCTTCCAAAATCGTGATAGGAACTGAGAGCCCCTGTCTGAAACGAGGACCCTAGGAATCCCATGAAGGCGAATAACATGTTGATTGAAAAGTTGGGACAATTGTTTAGCAGTGGGTGTACCTTTGAAGGGTATATAATGTGCCATCTTACTAAAAGTGTCGACAACTACAAGAATGGTATCATACCCATGGGAAGAAGGTAGATCAACAATCAAATCTAAGGAGACTGTGTGCCAAGGATATGGGGGGTTGGCATGGGTTGTAGGAGACCTTTAGGAGCTTGTCTGTCCGATTTTCCCCGTGCACAAATTTCACAGCCTAACACATATTGACGGACGTCTCGGCACATGTATGGCCACCAGAAACGACGTTTGAGTAATTCTTCGGTTTTCACAACACCTTTGTGGCCAGCCAGAGGGTTGTCGTGACATTCCTGCATTGCCTTCAGCTGAAGCTCCTTGGTGGGTAAATACAGGGTGGTACCTAAATAGGGAGGCCATTGCGAATGAAACGTTGTGGATCTTCTGTGGCCCAGTTCTCCATTTCAAGGACGGTCATCAAATTTCGAACGTGATGTTCAAAAGGTTCTAAGGAGATAGTTCCAATGAATTTTCCATCAGGTATGATTTGCTGGTTTTCAATGACTGAAGTTTGATTTTCTGTGTCGAGTCTAGAGAGGACATCAGCCTTTCCATTCTTGGATCCGGGACGAAAAGTGATAACAAAATCAAAGTCCGCGAAGTAAAGAGACCAACGCAGCTGACGTGGTGTGAGAGTTCGAGCAGATCGCAAAAATTTTAGGTTGCGGTGGTCCGTAAACACCGTTACAGTGTGTTTTGCCCCCATTAAGTAATGCCTCCAATCTTTGAAGGCATCTTTGATTGCCAAGAGTTCTTTTTCTGTAATCGTATAGTTGCATTCCGCAGGGTTGAGTTTGTGGGACCGATATGCCACCGGGTGTAACTGTCCCGTGTCCTTGTGCCTCTGAGAAAGTATTCCCCGATGGCTAGGTCCGATGCGTCTGTCTCCAAATAAAAAGGCTCAGAGGGATCTGCATGAAGCAGCACCGGTGCTGTGGTGAAACTGTCCTTCATCAACTGAAAAGCTTCTTCTGCTTCTTCTGACCATTGGAACGGAACTCCTTTCTTCAGAAGACGAGTCAGCGGAAGTATCTTATTGGAGAATCCATTAATGAATCGTCTGTAAAAATTAGAGAATCCGATAAAGCTTTGAACCTCTTTGATACTGGTAGGAGATTTCCAGTCTGTTATCGCCTTCACTTTTTGCTCATCCATTCGAACTCCTGCAGGTGATAACACAAAACCTAGGAATTCTACTGTATCTGTGTTGAAGAGGCATTTCTCCAATGTAACGTATAGAGAGTTCTCTCGTAGACGTTGTAAAACTGCTCTGACCTGGTTGTGATGTTCTTCAACCGTGTTGGAATAAATCAGGATGTCATCTATGTATACTATAGCGCATCGGTCAATGAATTCACTTAAAACATCATTGATAAAGTACTGGAAGGCCGCTGGTGCGTTACAGAGACCATATGGCATCACAAGATACTCATAAAGGCCAAATTTGGTCCTGAACGCAGTCTTCCACTCGTCGCCTTCCCGGAGTCTAATCAAGTGGTACGCTCCTCGTAGGTCTAGGCGAGTGTATATCTTTGCTTCCTTCACTTGATCAATTAGTACTGAAATGAGAGGCAATGGATAACGATTCTTCACAGTTATCCTGTTAATCGCTCTAAAGTCAATACAAGTCCTGAGATCTCCCCCTTTTTCGGCACGAAAAAAGTGGGGAAGAGACAGGGGACTGCGACGGTCGGATAAATCCGTTCTCCAGATTCTTAGCTAGGTATTCCTTCAAATGGATGTTTTCCTTCTCCGTTAATGCGTAAACTCTGCTGCATGGTAGATTAGCCCCTGGTTCTAGATCAATTTTGCAGTCATAGGGCCTGTGGGGGTAACGTCTCTGCCTTTTTCTCATCAAAGACGTCTGCAAAGTCTTGGTATTCATCTGGTATCATGGTAGTTTGGATCGCACATACCGAACCTCCACCTTCACACAATTGGGTGGCAGCGCAGATTACAGAAGAATGTGTCTGGTCGTCGAAACAATTTTTGGTGCAGTAGTCTGAATTTAATTGAATAGTTCGGGCTCCCAATCAATTAACGGGTTGTGTTCCGTTAGCCATGGTAGACCTAGAATCAGTTGAAATTGGGGGCGTCTATTAAATTAAATTGCAAGGTCTCTTGGTGTCCTTCGACAGTAGTCATGTGTACCAATTCAGTATGACTGGTTATGGGCCCTGAAGTTAAATCCGTACCATCCACCGCTCTGACCTTCTCACTTTTCTCCTTCTTGATAGCTTGTAAACCGATCAGGCTAGCGAATTTGTGGTCGGAGAAATTACCTGTTGCCCCAGAATCTACCATGACGATGATTCCTGTCAAAACCACATCTCTAAACCTTAAGGTCACAGTCATAACCAAATGGGGAGAGGAGACTTGTAGTGTGTTTGCCAATTGGTGATTTGTTGGAGTCGTTTTTCCATTCGCATCCACAGGTCCAACTCCCCTTACCTGTGGTGCCTCTAGTTTTCCTTCTCCTTAGCAGGCAACTTTGGTCTTTTTAAGCAATTCTTGACAAAATGTCCACTTCTTCCACAATATAGGCACAGTTTGTTCAGCCTTCTCTTTTCTTTTTCTTCTTTAGAGAGTGGACCTCTGACTACACCGATTTGCATGGGTTCAATTCCCGAAGAACTCTCTACTGTCCGTGTGGATTCTGTTTTGACACGGTCAAAACGAGGAACACTTGGTCTAAGCTCCTTCCGCCGTTCTCCTTTCCGCTCACTTTGCCGATAATCGATCTCTAAGGTTAAATCCACTAAGGCAGAGATGTCGGTGGGTCGATTAGGGATTTGAGATAGAGCGTCCTTCAATTCCTCTCGCAATCCTCTATAGAATACTGCTGCTCTTTTATCCTCGGGCCAGTTGGTCTCGACCACTAGTTTATTAAATTGGGCTAGGTAAGACACGAGTTCTCGGTTTCCTTGCTTTAATTCCAACAGTTCGTTGTCTGAAGCTTGAGATGCTGTTCTTCTATCAAAAATTCGGAGAAATTCCTTCTTGAAGTCATCTAAACTGTACAAAATTGGGTCATCCTTGGTTACTAGTGGCATGGACCATGAGGCGGCGTCCCCACTAAGGTAGGACAAGATAAACGCCACTCGGGATTGAGCATCGGGGAAGATCGTTGGACGGCACATAAAATGCAGAGAGCATTGGGTCAAAAAATTTGCGCTTTCTGCGGGTCTCCATTAAATCGCTCTGGAGGGGCAAGAGGAATTACTGGGGATAATGAGTGGATTACTTGTGTGGGGGCAAAGGATGAAGTGCTGATGTTAGGACTCTGGGTTTCAAAGGATGCGGTGCTTGGCCTAGATCCCAAAGCTGGTGTTCCCGTTTTAAAGGTTATTATCTCCTGTCTTAGTATTTTATTTTCCTCTCTGACTGCCTCCAAGTCCCTTTGTATATTACTCAAAATCTCGCCCAAATTTTTTAAATCAAGTCCTTCTGCCATTCTGCTCAGGTGCTTGTACCAACGTGGGCACTTCACTCTGTCAGGGTCTAAATCCCTTTTGCTGTCTGAACCACACAGGAGCAGAATGACGCTAGGTCCCAATACCCTTCTCAGAACCAACCCTGCTAGGTCTTTTAGTATTCCATTGCAGGTAAGTTCTAAGGGGGAAAAGGGGTTGGGGACAGAGAAGAGACTGCTCCAATATTCTGCCTGTTCAGCTACGTCTTCTTCTTCTTACTGGACTGCAACATTAACATGTAAAAACCTTTATTTATTGTGCCTTTTAACTTACTGTTTTTTCTATGGTGTATAAATAACTTATCTTACCAGAATGTTTACTGAAGTTTACTTCTCTTCTACTTCTCATGTATTGTTTGCTAGGTTGTATGAGAAGTCTTCACTCAGATCTCTTTCCTTTTCGTTCTCAGGTACAATCTGCACTTGATCCTGCTATTCCTTAATGTAAGAAAGATAAGGTAAGTATTTATTTCTGTATTCCTAATTTATGTATTATTTGGGTTTCTCTTTCTTTCTATTAACTCACTGTTAAGAGACTGGAGTGGGCCTTGAACTGGGGTTTCTGTAGTAGGATGACTGGTTTTCTCTCTTTAATTAGTTTTTTAAACAATGCTTCAGAACTTAGGTTAAATGTTAAAAGGAAGCGTTCCTTTTATTCAGGCCTTTGGTTTTAATGTTTGCTGGAAGCACTGCCATACGTGAGGAGAACATTACTGGAGTTCTTTAACACATGGCATGAGAAAGAAACATGCCGGGCCTTTGACCCTGACTTCACCTTTTAATTAATTCTCAGAAGAGTGAACAAGTTTCAGTCTAAGAAGACACTGCGTGTTGAAAGGTCACGCCTGCGTCTGACAGATTCTGGAACAGCTGAAAAAGACAGCTGATTCAAAAAGCTTTTATTTAATCTTCTCAGCTAAGGAAAGCAATTACTGAAAAAAGTATTTCCAGTTTTCAAACGAAGGAAAATATATTCTGACTTGTTTCCTTTTTTCTCTTTAAATAGAAATTTACCTCTGACACAATAACCTTTTCTCACAGAATGTTTTATATTAGCTACAAGTTTAACACTAACCTGATTAGTGAGGGAATGTAGTTCCGACTGAAGCTAACCCCGATTTTATCGCAACTACCCTAACTGACTTCCACGACGCTGGGAAAACAGGTGCTCTTCAAATTATTTCTTCAGTGAAGTGCACAGTGGAATGTTGAAGCACACTTCACCTGATGTCATGAAGCCTAAAAGACTAGACTGCTAACAGTGGTGTGCTGTCGCAGTATGTGCATGTTGGCAGCCATCTTGGAGTTCCATCGGTGCCAACAAGCACTCCAGCTTGAGGGATTATCTGACTTTTGGTAAGTTTGTAGGGGGAAAATGGTAGCCAGCATACAGTTAGAAGGAGGAAACCTCCCGTGAGTCCTGACAGCATTGCCATGCACAACGTGGCAGGCACCGGGCGGTGCCTGCCACCTTGTGCATGGCAATGTAGGGGGGTACCATAGGTATCCCCCAAGTGCAGCCCCCCACCCCCGGGGGCCCACAACAGGCCCCCAAAGCGATTCTCCGCCAGCCTTTCCATGGCGGCATCGTCGGCATGGAAAGACTTTGGAAACCATACATCTTAATATGGATGGCGGTGCCTAGGCGCCGCCACCATATTAAGCCCCTGCTCTGCTCGGCTGGCAATTGGAACGATTGCCGACCGGCGGAAAAGCGGCAGACGCACTTTGCGCCTGCCGCGATACCGCCGCCATTATAATATGGCGGCGGGTAAATCTGGTTGGAATGGTGGGCGGATCGCCACTGCCGGCCCGGCGAAGGTGATCCGCCCACCATCCTAATCACCCCCTATGTTTGTATTTGTTGTCAATGTACTCACTACAAATGACAAACTAGGAATGTTGATTTATATTTAAAAAGTGAAAAAGAAAACAATAATAAGTGGCAGTAATTTGCTGTTTATTTATTTGTAGAAGGACGATTTGAGTTTTACACTGATCAAGTTATATGTAAGTACTGTTACAACAAATTAGAAGAAAACAAAATGCCAACTAGAGTAGTACATAACAACTTAGAAATGGTATCTATTCCTCAGTAACTGGCAGATTTAAATGTATATGAGTGCATTCTTATCCAATCTGTACACCCATTCCAGGCCATAGTTCGTATGGAGCCTACGACAGATAACCTGCCACCAACAGATTTACGAAAAGGTCTCAAAGGAACAGTTGTGTACTTTCCTTTAGATTTTAAGAAAAATAGTTAAACTGTTGGTGTAGACAGAGAGGAAAATGAGCCAGTAGTTATTCTAGTAAATGGTGTAGCAACAAAGAGTAAATAAATCTGGCAAGAGTTTGTAGATATTAATAAACTTCGAAATGCAACATTATACCTGGTACAGAATAATATTTATTATAAGAATGTAAATGTTGATGAAGAAGTAAGATGCCTACAAGATGAAACAGTAATGTCAACTGGCCAAATTGAAAAAGTGGACAAATCCAGAAGTGAAGAGATTTATGAACATTATACCATACATACTCTCAATTATAAAGAAACCATAGGAAACACTATTGAATTATTTGAAATGAAAGAAGCAAATGGAGCTCCCATGAGTATATGGGAAAACGTTTAGAAGCTTGCTGTTTTCCACAGCTATTCCCCACTGGAGAAAGTGGACGATTTGATGACCGAGCTCTACGAATTCCAACATCAGAATACCGATCAACAAGATTTTACTCTGAAGATCCATTCCATATATGTGTCATCTTCTGTTGGAAAGTGATTCGTCTGGACTTTCATATGAAGTGCACCAAATATTAAAAACAGGAGTTCATCTTCAACATGTTTCTGCAAAAGAGTTCATGGAGAAAGTTGAAGAAAGGGATACAAATTTGGAATCTCACATAATCAATTTGATGGCATGCCAACGTGGCACCAATGAATATTGGTATCACTGTCATGGTGAACTTAAATGCATGTTAAGAAACCTAGGTACACCTACTTGGTTTCTAATACTTAGTTGTCCGGAATATGCGTGGGGTGATTTACTTGAATTCCTACGAGAGGCAAATTCAAATATAAAACACATTGAGCTGAAGACAGCTGGAGAACTGTGTTCCTTGGATCCCGCAAATGTCTGCAGGTATTTAAACCATAGGTTTCAAACTATGATGTCATTTATCTGCAATAAAAGCATTACACCTCTTGGAGAGGTAACTGATTTCTTTTGGTGAAAAGAGTACCAAGCCAGAGGTGCTCCTCATATGCACATGCTATTATGGATAAAGGATGCACCAAAATTTGAAACATATAGTGATGAAGCTGTTTTGTCTTTCATCGAACAGTATGTTACATGTTCTATTCCAAGAGAAGGAGGAGAAAACAGCTTGAGACAACAAGTTTTATGGTTTCAAAGTCAAAGATGTGGAAAATACTGCAGACAGAAGTACCAATGTAAAGCAAAAAGTTATACAAAATTACATTTTGGATTCCCATGACCTATAGTTTGCAAATGAAGTGTAAACAGCTATTTATCAGCAGTAAGACATACAATAACTCGGAAATCCCCCAAGAATACATACAACTTAAGAAGAACGGAAGCTTCAAAGTATATTAATGACTATAATCTAGTCATTTTGAAAATGTGGAATGCAAACATGGATATTCAGTTTGTTGCGGACAACTCAATTGCTGTTGCTTGTTATGTCACGTCATATTTTACAAAATCTGAGAAGTCTGAGATGAGAGAAATTTGGGAAGAAATTTCCGCAGAAAAGAGTCTCAGCAAGAAATTTACAGCTTTAGTCTGAAGATGCTTTCCCATTGAGAGATAAGACATTATGAATGATCAGATCAGTTGAGCTCAGCCAGTTTGTATTCAAAGTCAAGAGGAATCATTTGGGTAAGTCTAGGCCTAGCCTCCACACAAAACAGAGTATTTAAATCTTTTCCAGAAATCAAATACTTAGCAGAGTATGAGTCAGAAAGCACTGATATTGTTAAAACTAATGTGTTGGATACACACTATCCCAAAAGAAGTCCACATTTTTAAAACGTATGACTGTATGAAATACTTCAACATTACAGGTTTAAAAAGAATGGTACAGAAAATATAAAAGAAGAAAAATATGCAGTAATTGGATGTGAGGGATGTTTAGTGAAACATGCCAAAGGAAATCTTATTAACCACAGAAAACCCAGTTGCCAAACTCCAGATAAGAGAGCATGTTTCTATTTAGCACTTCTGCAACTGTTCAAGCCTTGGCGTAGTTAAACAAAATGACTTGGAGATTTTGACTGCTACGAAGATTCTTTTAATGCAACAAAAGATACTATTCAATGTATGGCATTTCCGACTTATTTATAAATGATAAATGATGAGATTGAACAAGAAGGAACTGTTGCAGCGGAAATAGCTAGAGAAAGTTCACAAAGCAGTCAAAGTTCTGGTCCATTGAGTCAAGATCCACTTGGACAACCAATTATTGAAAATGAGGCAGCAATAGCCGTTAATGAAGTAGAAACTGCACTGCAGCAAGCACTACAGGATATTATTGAGTTTGAGAACAACTGAATACTGAACAAAAAAAATATATCTGCAAGTAAAACAACTAGAACATAGCTTCCTCCACGAAAAAGAAAATGTCAATGTTCATCATTTCAACCTATTCTATTATACATTAGTGGTCAAGCTGGAACAGGGAAAAGTTTCTTAATTTAAGTTCTGACAAGTTATCTACACAGGACTACAGAATCACATTTATTTTGTGTCGTAACAGCACCAACTGGATTTGGAGCACACAACATTAAAGGTATTACGTTACATCGATTACTTATGCCACTTGTTGAACATGATAATAAACTAGAATATCAGAACATATTTGGAGAAGCTTGTTATGAAGTCTCAAGAGTACTGAAGAAACTGAAACTTTTAATCATTGATGAGGTGAGCATGCTCTCAAACTTAATGCTTGCCTTTGTACACTTGAGAATGCAACAGATTTCAAAAACAGAGTATGATGTACTGTTTGGAGGAAAGCATTTCATTGTATTTGGAGACTTACTACAACTTACTCCTGTTAAAGGACAACCTTTTTTAAAAAAAAATCTGCATGATGAGACAAGGAAATCTTTGGGAAGTATCGGAAATGAAAATATTTCATTCAACTTTGAATATAAGGAACTTGTTAAAAGTATGTGACAAGCAGCTGATGAAGATTATGGAAATATTCTTAAAGACATAAGAATTGGCGTGTTGACAAAACACGGTAAACAAGCTTTAGATGATTGATAATAAGCAATTTGTTTAAATCTGAAAAAACACCAGCAGAACTAATGTATAATATCCTTGCAGAAAACAAATCCATAGTTTCTTTTAATGCCTACACTGCAAGAGTGTTCTAACTTTAATGAACAACTACTTGAAACTGGAAAAACAACAAATTCTGGAAATTAAAGCTATTGACAAAATAGAACACCAGGAAGTAAAAATTCTACTAACTGAAAAACTGCAAGCTAAATTGGATTCTTTGGAAAAGTCTGTATCTAAAACTGCATGATTAGAAAAGTGTTTACTTGTATGTAAAAACTGTAGAGTAATTTTGCATCGTAATTTGAATGTAGAGGATGGATTAGTGAATGGAGCGATGGGAAAAGTTGTTGATTTTGTAAATTTTCAAAATAGAGATAGAATACAATTTTTGATTGTGAAATTTGACCAGATTAATGAAGTAAAAAGATTGGGTGTTCTGTTCTATGTTTTCTATTTGCAAAGGATTTGTATGTTTGAAGACAACAGTTTCTAATGTCTCTAGCATATGCAGTAAGTATTCACAAATCTCAAGGTTTAAGTATAGACAGAGCTTTTGTAAATTTTGGAAGTAGTGTATTTAAAGAGGTAATGGCATATGTTGATTTGCCTTAAGTAAGAACATTGTCCGGATTGCATTTGATAGAACTTGATGAGAAAAAAGTTAGCGCTGATGGAAGTTTTTTAAGAGAGTACAATCACTTAAGAAGACTTTATACTCTTCATTTAGGTGAATACCCAATATATGAGAAATGTATACTATGTCCAAAACGGAAATATATGAAGCATTCAACTGAAGTTTAAGATAAGAAAAGAATTGAAGAGAAAGTTGAAAACGTAAAGAAAAAAGAATTGGAAACTGATGATGATATTGTAGGATACCAGTTAGAAAACAGTTCAGGTATCAACTGTTATGCTAATCTGGTTCTGAATGTAATCTTTTATTTACCATGCATTTTTAGTGAAATCATGGAAAACTGAAAAAATATTCTGTTCTGCACTACATGATTTATTTCAACAGTTGGTTACTGACAGAAGTAAAATACATACTGCTTCTGGCATTCAACATCTTTTGGATATATGTAGTGGATCAGTGACATTTACTCTCAACATACAACACGATGCACAATAATTTATAATGGTCATGCTTGGAGTATTAACAGGTGAAAGAATACATATGGATAACTTATCTTGATTTCGTTACAAATGGGAACATAACTGTGAAGATTGTTTATGTAATTCTACCACTGAAATGCATCCAGAACGATTCCTATACTGAACGATACTGGACTGCAAAAAGTGTCTTTTAACAAATGTATTAAAACAGCTAATCAAAATATGATCTGCTCAAACTGTAGATCAGACATGATGTCTACATTGCACATACAAAGGTTTGAAAAATATCTATTTTTAATGCTACAAAGTTGTAGAGCAGATGAACAAAATTGGAAACAAAAATTACAAATTTGAAAGGAAGTGAGATATCTATTTCAGGAAGAACTTATACAACAATGGCTATAATTTTTTTTAAGGGCCTTCTGCAACATCTGGACACTATACTGTTTATTTAAGGTGTAACAGGTTTACAATGATGCCAACCTGGAATTCAAAGCTAGATTACCTTCTCAATTAGCAAATTCTTATATGTTTTTTCTCCAGCCAAAGTTCTAAGAACATCATTCGGCCTATTGGGGGTGACGTCAATTAAAAACAGAAAGCATTGGATTCTATTAGTATTCATAATTATTGTTTTGATTATTATTTTGCCTAATAGACATAACATTTTGAAAAATGACTTCAAAGAGCAAGTAGTACATATATTTCTTCTCAATACCGTACCAGGTGTAATAGTCATAGTATCTTTTTTAAAATCTATTTATGGTAAAAAGCAGAGTTAATGCAGACGAAATAAGTGATTAAGAAAATGAAGTTAGTATAACGCATAGTTCCACATATTCATAATGATGTACTATGCTGTTTTTTTAATACAATCCATTAGATTGTTTTTCCCCACTGTACAATGGTTATGCTCCATTGAAATCGCTGCACATAGTGAAGTTATATGCAATCTGAGAACAGTAAAAAGGGAAACTGATGCTGATATTTAATTATAATACAATGTTATTTTTTTGAAAAATTTAATATTTTTTTTTTAACATAACATGCTTATATATTACTTTTTCTTCTTAATAGCAGTTACTCTTCAACATTGAAAGCACCTTTAGTACTGTTTAGGACAATACTACTCCAAAAACAGATTTACTAGATGATCAATGTAAATTACTTCAAAGGTAAGACTATAGAATGTTATATTGATGATGAACACTATATTTATTAGAAATATGTTACAGATCTACTATACAATCGTTTAACATGTACGAATATCTCATTGGTGTGAAACAGATATAATCTACTACTTATAGGCTACTTTACATGTGTCATCCCACCCCTGAAAAGCACTAACACACTTATTGAGATTTCTAGCAAGATGCTGTCACAAATAAAAGTGGCATAACAGTAGTTTTGCGTTAGACCTCCTATTGAAAACTATCTCTGCTTAATGAAACTATTATAGAAATGTGAGTTTTAAAACGTGTTGCCAAGTGTATTTACCTCTATCCTAGCCAATAACTCTCTGC
This sequence comes from Calotriton arnoldi, assembly GCA_963921515.1. NCBI lineage: Eukaryota > Metazoa > Chordata > Amphibia > Caudata > Salamandridae > Calotriton > Calotriton arnoldi. The sequence continues at coordinate 1,087,064 of CAWUFW010006234.1, forward strand.
AAAGGTACACTGGAAGTAGTCTGTAGATAGTGATATGTGTGCTTGAAACTGAAAGTGTATTCTGTCCAAATTCAATGTTTGACTGCTTCCATGTCTGAGGTATGTTTGCATTTGAACATGTAGTCTAACATGTATGCTGCAGCTGATATCCCTAACTTAACAACTATATGATCTATTATGTCCCTGTACAATTATTGTTAAAGCTACTTCACCTTTCAGTCTCAGAAGCACATATCTCTTTGGAAGGTAGGCCTCATGGAACCACTTGAACACACAGCTTCAGACCCGACTACCCTGGATAATAAACAGAAAGTGATCCACGAAGCTTCTATTTATGGAGTATGCGGTGTGAAACAGAAGTAGAGTACTATCTATAGTTTACTTTATATAAGTCATTTTACCCCTAAAACACATTGACACACTCAATGACATAATAAAAGTGGCATAAGAGGAGATGGCCTTTTATTTTACGCTTGCCATGGCAAAGGCTATCTTTCTAATGAAACTGGTAAAGAAATGTGAGGTTCAAAATATATTGCCAAATATATTAACCTGTATCCTACTCCATATAATTCTCTGCAAAGGTACACAGCAAGAAACCCGTAGATAGTGATGTGTGTCCTTCAAATTGAAAGTATATTCTGTTAAGTTTTAATGTCTGACTGCTACCATGTCTAAATTATGTTTGCACATTTACGTGTAGTTTACACATGCGGTGCAGCTGATAACCCCAACTTAAAAATTATATGGTCTGTCATAACCCTAGATAAATATTGTCAGAGGTACTCTACCTTTCAGTCTCAGTACCACACACAGGCACTATCCATACACTCACCCAATCACTTAGCCACTACCCTTGCACTCATCAAATTACCCAGGTACTACCTTGCACTCATCCATTCACTCAGGCACTACTCATGCACTCATTCAATGACTCAGGCACTACCCTTGCACTCATCCATTTACCCAGCCATTATCAATGCACTCATCCATTCACTCAGGCAATACTCACGCAGTCAATCAATCACACAGGCACTACACTTGCCTCATCCATTCACTGAGGCACTACCCATGCACTTTTACAATCACCCATGCACTACCCATACACTCATGCAATCACTCAGGCAGTACCCATGCACTCATCCAATCAACCAGGCACTACCTATGCACTCATCCAATCACCCAAGCATAACTTATGCAGTCATCCAATCACACAGGGACTACTTATGCACTCATCCAATCACCCAGGCACTAACCATCAACTCATTCAATCACCAAGTCACTATACATGCACTCACCCAATCACCCAGGCACTATCCATGCACTCATCCAATCACACAGGCACTACCCTTGTACTCATCCATTCACTGAGGCGGTACCCATGCAATCATCCAATCACCAAGGCACTAGTAATGCACTAATCCATTTACTCAGGCACTACCCATGCATTTATCCTTTCACTCAGGTACTGCTCATGCAATCACGCATTCACTCAGGCACTACTCATGCATTCATCCAATCACCCAGCCACTACCCATACAGTCATCCATTCACTTGAGCACTACCCATACACAACATATAATTCTTCATTTTTAAACCAGAATAGGTGGTTCCATAAGAACCCTTTTGTTTTGCTTTCTTAACTATTTTTATTTTTTTGTTTTTTTCTCACTATTTTGAAGTTTGTTTGGAGTTTTTTGTTTTTCTTCAGAAATAAAACAAAAAACAAGCACAAAAAGTGTGCTTTATATTATTATATTATATTGTTACCAGAGCTAACTATAACTAGTGCCCCGCAATGCACTGCTTATGACCTCACATATTACATCACTCATGACATGGTCAGTGACATCACTGATGACATCACTGATGACATCATGCACATAATCTTTGATGCACCCATTAATTCCCCCATATAACCTTTCTTACACCCCCTTCAACTTCCACACTACCATTCTGAAAACCATTGATACACCCATACCAGTACTTACACATCCACTCAGTGATTCATAGGTCAACACACACATCCACTCAGTCAACCATACAGCCACTCATATACCAACTCACTCACTAATACAACCACTGAAATATTCACTCATACACCCATATAGCCACTCACATACTGAGTCAGTCAGCCAGTTGCTCACCCATACAGTTATGCACACACCCACTCACGTATTCATACAGATACTAGCACATACTTACTCACCTATACAGTCACTGACACAAGCACACACTCACCCATATGGCCACTCTCACAATTAGTCACTTACACATAAAGCCATTCATATACTCCAACACTCACTGGTAATCTACCATTGCGAAGTAATGGTCTGGTAAGTAACAACATATGTTCACACTCACCTATACTGCCTTTCATATACAGTTACTCACCCATAAACTACTGACTCATCCATTCACTCACTGACACAGCAATACAGACAGTCAGTCAACCATACAGCCTCTCACAGACATGCTTACTAACCCATACAGGCACTGACTTACCCACTCACTCTTATACAGACAGTCACACACCCCCTCACCCATCCACACAGACACTCATATACCCATACAGGTACTTGGACAACCAATCAATCACCCATACAGCCACTTTCATACCCAAGCTCTAACCCATACAACTACTTAGACACCAACTGATAGAGACATTGACAGAACCTAGTCTCTCACCCATACTTTCACAGAAACACCTAATAACTCACTTATTCAGTCAGTCATACAGCAACCGAATCATCCATCCAGGAACTCATACACACACTAATTTACCAATACACCTTGGTATATATATTTCATACTCATTAACTTTTTGAAAACACTCTCACTCACTGGATGATGTCATCAGTGATGTCATTTGAGATGTCATCAGTGATGTCACTGACCACGTCATGAGTGATGTAATATGTGAGGTCATAAGCAGTGCATTGTGGGGGCACAAGTTATAGTTAGCTCTGGTAACTATAACTGCTGAAATGTCAGCCTAACTATAACGTCCCTGTAACCTTTGGTTTTTTCAGCGAATATATATATATACCCTACTGGCGGTCGCCAGTAGGTAGTTATAGTTAGGACCTAGTTACTATTAGAAGAGCATTTTTTGATTTGCTAATAACTGTGGCGTCATTTGACGAATCCTCGCGAAATTTTCAAAATGAATACGACAGTCACATCTCTTGCTGTCTTGAAAGTTTTGAGGTGATCCATGAAGTGCCTTCTGATCCAAGAGCTACACTGTCCCACCCCCGGGACATTGCAGTTTGCTATGGCTTGGCAGAAGCACTGCTCTCACCAAGCCATAGCAAACTCTACTTCGCTTCATGGAAGCGAGAGCATGAAAAATGCTCTTGCTTCCATGAAGCAGAGCAGAATTGCTTTTGGGCAGAGGGAGCTGCATGTTTGCAGCACCCTCTGCCCAAAAGCAATGCCGGTTCCTGCAGGAGGCGGGGAACCTGCAGGGACCGTGGGGGCCTTGAGGCTCCCCCCGCAGTCCCCAACGACATGGCCATGCCCTGTGGGATGGGGTCCCTGGGACAATATCAGCCTGGGTAGGGGGGCAGCACAGGCCCCCCTACCCTTATTTCTTTTTTTTAAGTTAAGGCCAGGCCCTGGGGGATGGTGTCCCTGGGGCCGAAATTGGCCTCAGGAGGGGGACCGCATGCCCCCCCTCCTTCAAATGTAAATTTTTATTTAAAAATAAAAATGGCCGGGTTCTGGGGGATGGGGTCCCTGGGGCCGAAAGCAGCCTGGGGAGAGTGCCGCATGGCCCCATCCCTTTTTATTTTATTTTATTTAAAAAAAATAATGTGTCAGGCCCTGGGGATTGAGTCCCCGGGGCCCAAAATGATGAAGGGAAGGGGTAGCCACACAGCTCCCCTTCCTGAAAAAATAAAAAATCGGAAGTCGGCATCTTTCTCCACTACTCTGCAAAAGCCTCCTCCTGGAGCGCTCTTGGTTGGGGGATGAAGTCCCATTTGTTGCTGAGGGTCCTTAGGGGCCAACTTGCCCATCTGTTGCTTCCAGTAAGCCCTACACAGTGGGACTTCTGAGAGGTGGTCAGATGCCATGCCCCTTTTCCCACCACTATGCAAACACGCCTCTCGGTGCACTGCTGGTAGGGCAATGAGGTCCCCTTGCCTCCTGAGGGCCTCAGGAGTGAAGTGGACTTCATCCCCCAAGCAGGAGGTGTGTTTGCAGAGTGGTGGAGAAAGGGGGCATGGCCTCTGACCACCTCTCAGCAATGCAGCTGTTTGGGGCTTACTGGAGGTAACAGGAGGGCTAGTTGGGCCCCAGGGTCCTTCATCCCCCAAATAGTAGTGTGCCAGGAGGCGCGTTTGCAGAGTGGTGTAGAAAGGGGCATGGCCTGCGACCACCTCTCAACAATCCCAATGTGTGGGGCTTACTGGAGGTAACAGGTAGGCTAGTTGGCCCCTAAGGACCCTCAGCAGCGAAGGGGACTTCATTCCCCAAACAAGAGCGCGCCAGGAGGCGCATTTGCAGATTGGTGGAGAAAGAGAGCATGGCCTGCTATCGGAACTCAGCAATCTTGCTGTGTGGGACTTACTGGAGGTAATAGGAGGGGCAGTTGGCCCCCAAGGATGTCTTCGGGGGCCAACTACCCCTCCTGTTACCTCCAGTAAGTCCCACACAGTGGGATTGCTAAGAGGTCTTCGGAGGCCACGCCTACCTTTCTCCACCACTCTGCAAACACACTTCCTGGCGCACTACTGGTTGGGGAATGAAGTCCACTTTACTCCTGAGGGACCTTGAGGGCCAAGAAGCCTTCCTGGTACCTCCTGTAAGTCCTATGCAGCGGAATTCCTGAGAGCTGGTTGGAGGCCCAGCCCCCTTTCTCCACCACTCTGCAAACGTGACTACTAGTTAAAAAACCATAGAAGGTCACTGAAAAAAACAAAGGTTACAGGGATGTTATACTTAGGAATTAGCATTTAAAAAACCTTAGACATTTACTAAAAAAACCACAGGTTTTAGGGACGTTATAGTTAGGAATTAGCATTTAAAAAAACCTTAGAAATTCACGGAAAAAAACACAGGTTACAGGAACGTTATAGTTAGGCTGACATTTCACTTGTACAAAACCTGTGAAATTCAGCCGTTATGGTTAGCTGAGCTAACTCGCGCCCCCTCAATGCACTGCTGATGATGTCACATATTACATCACTCATGACATGGTCAGTGACATCACTGATCATATCACTGATGACATCTCAAATGACATCACTGATTACATCATCCACATAATCTCTGATGCACCTACTCACACCCCAATATAACCTTTCTTACACCCACTCCAAATTTCAGACTACTATTCTCGAAACCATAGACACACCAATACCAGTACGTAAATACCCACTCACTGATTCCTAGGTCTATACACACATCCACTCACTCACCCATATAGCCACTCATACATCCAGTCACTCACCAATATAGCACTGATATATCCACTCATACACCCATACAGACACTCAGACACTGCCACTCACCCATAGAGCTACTCACACACCTAGTCACTCCCCCAAAGAGTCAATCACACTGCCATTTACTCACCTATACAGGTATACAAACACCACCTCACTTATTCATACAGATACTAACACATACTTACTCTCATATACAATCACTGACAGAAGCACACACTCATCCATACAGCCACTCTCACAATCAATCACTCACACATACAGTCACTTATATACTCCAACACTCACATATACTGCCTTTCACATATGCAGTTACTCACACATGTACCACTGAGACATCCATTCACTCACCGACACAGCCATATGCACACTCACTCCCCCAAACAGCCCCTCACAGACGGGCTCATGAACGCATACACCCAGTGACTCACCCACTCACACATTCATGCAGGGAGTCACACACACCCTCACCCACCCACACAGACAGTCAGGCACCCATACAGGTACTCAGACAACCAATCAATAACCTATATAGACACTCTTGTAGCTAGTCACCAACCCATGCAGCCACTTACACACCAACTGAAAGACTGATACAGACATTCACACAGATAAGTCACTCACCCATACATTCACTGAGGCAAGTATAATCACTCATTTATACAGTCAGTCACGCACCCATTGAATCATCCATACAAACACTAATACACCCACTCATTCTTCAATACACCTTGGGGTATATATATTAATAACATTCTTAAACTTTTTAGAAACATTCACATTCACTGAATGATGTCATCAGTGATGTCATTTGAGATGTCATGAGTGATGTCACTGACCATGTCATGAGTGATGTAATATGTGACGTCATCAGAAGTGCATTGCGGCACGGGTTATAGTTAGCTCAGCTAACTATAACAGGCGAATTTCAAAGGTTTTGTACAAGTGAAATGTCAGCCTAACTATAACGTTAAAGCGGTAAAATTTACTAATTTCCAATCCAGTCTGTGCAACAGTAGGGAAAGTGTTGAATTTGGAGGGGTAAGATTTACTATTTCCACTTCCATCCCTGCAACAGTAGGGAAAGTGTTGGACTTTGGAAGGGTAAGATTTACTATTTGCACTCCAGTTTCTGCAACTGTAGGGAAAGTGTTGGACTTTGGAGGGATAAGACTTACCTTTCCCACTCTAGTCTGTGCAACAGTAGGGAAAGAGTTGGACTTCAAAGGGATTAAATGTACTATTCCCACTCCAGTCTAAGCAACAGTAGAGAAAGTACTACACATTACATAATGGAATACCCCTATTAATTTGGAACAAATATAAAAATTTTAATATGAGTATTATTAGTTAACCAATATACATTTATATTTTCAGTTGCCTATATCTTTGCTGCCGGTTGATGAATCTTCATGAAATTTTCCAAAACAAATTGTTGTCTGGAAAGTTTTGTGGTGGTTCGTGAAGTGGGGGCCAAGAAAAAGGGGTGGTCCCAAAACGTGTGTTCCCCATGTTAATTCCCATAGGACCTTTCAACACGACTACAGCCCGAACTGCTGAACGGGATTACATAAAATTTGGCAGAAAGCTAGTTATTGGTCCTCAGATCGTGATTTTTGTTATTTGGTGTAAATCTGTTCAGTAGTTTTAGAGATATTAAGCTTAAAACAAATTTGTGTATATAAGGACGCGGATCCTCCGCAGATCCTCCTCGAATTCGCGAATCCACATGCCAACAGCACTTCTATGATTGGCTGTCCACAACCTAAGAGGAAAGTTGCGTCGGCCATTTTGTTCATCGGGACTCGGTTCCCAGCAGGGAAAATAAAATTTAAAAGTGATTGAAGGGGTCAGGGTGGAGGTACCCTGACGCTATGGGACTAATGGAGGGGTCTGTGAGGGACTTCTCATGGGCAAGGAACTGTCCTAAACCCTTTTTTTTATAACCACATGAGAATCTGCAGATCCTCCTGGATTTGGATCTGCAGATCCAGACCCCAATCAACAGAAAATACACTCACTCACATATCGATACACCTACTCACATACCCACTTACCCACACAACCACTCACATACCCATACAGCCCCTCACACACTCAGTCACAAACCATCACAACCACTCAGACAACCACTCACAGACCCACACAGCTTTCACACACCCACTCACATACTCACATGCCCATATACACACCCACACAACCACTCAAACACCCACTCACCCACTCACACACCCATACAGTCACTCATACACCCACTCACAAACCCTCAAAACCACTCACACATCCACTCAGAGACCCACACAGCTTTCACACACCCACTCACACACTCAGGCACCCACACACAGACCCACTCTGACACAAAGGCCATGTGTGGCGTGGGGCTAAATTCATGCAGGGTTGGCTGCAGGGCCTGGCCGTAAACAGGGCCCTGTGGCCACGCCCATGCACAGCGTGGGATTGGCCATAGGGACTGGCCTCAGGCAAGGCCCTATGGGCAACCCCCACTGCTTTTCACTGAAAAAAACAAAGGTTACAAGGCCATTATAGTTAGGAATTAACATTTAAAAAAACTTTCAAAATTCACTAAGACACAAAGGCAAAGGACGTTATAGTTAGGTTCTGAATTTACAAGCGAAAACCCATAGAAAATCAGCTATTATAGTTAGAGTTATTTCAAGTAACTATAACTTGTGCCCTAAGGTGGCTATAACTCGTGCCATCTTGATGACATCTTATATAGCCTCATTGATATTATCACTACAACATTTGCAGTTAAATTATTGATGCAAAAACTGTGCATGCCGGGGGCACGAGATATAGTTACCTTAGGGCACGGATTATAGTTACTTGAAGTAACTCTAACTATAACAGCTGAATTTCTCTAAACCTCCAGTAAATCCTGTGTAATGGATTATGTCAGCCTATAATTGGAGAAAATCTCCTACCCTTTCAGGGGAGAAAAGGAAATAGAAAAGAATTCATATTGTTTGTGCGAAGTCACAAATTCCAAGGCTACAAATGCCTTGGAGCACACAATTTCCACCCCTTGAGTGGTATTTGGCAGAGATCTCTATACGCTTAAATGGGTTCATGTCTACCATGTGAATTCCTGACAGACATTAGTAAATTAAATTCAGTCATAAATATGTTTACAACCGAGTTTACCTTTGTGAAAAAGCCCTTGAGTGTGGGGGCAACAGCATAGGAAATTGTGCAATATAGAACACAATACTGAATTTCTTGGCCAACTGATTTACTATGCAGTCTTAAATCCAGTATATTTCAAAAGTATCGTTTGGAGAGGGTGTTCACCACAAAAGTTAACACACTCCTGAAAAAGTCGTGAACTGTGGTATTTTTCAAGAAAGAGACATAAAGGATAGGGGTTTAATATATGTGTTTTTTATCTAGTGGGTAGGATGAGAGAGATGAGCTTGGCAGCTGAAAAGGTTTAAATGGTGAGCAATTGGTCTGGGAAGGATTTGACAATTCAAGTATTTAAATTCACTTTAAGGTATTGCCCGTTGTGGTTCATTTATTTTATCCCAGTGAAAACCGAAACACAGAATAAAACAGAAATAATTTACAAATAATACATCAACCATGCAAATTTGTGTTTGAAATTGCAGTGCTAAGAAAAGATTATCTGACACAAAAGGATCATATTACCAGTAAAAATGACTGAAATATTTTGAAAGAAATCACCAAGAGACAGCAAAGATGATTATTCAAGGTATTATGGTACATGTACATTTTCTGCAATTGCTTTTATTACATCTGAGATATTTCTTGAGTAATACAAATTCAGTGGCGTACCTAGACCCTATGCCGCCTATGGCGGTCCCTGCTTTTGCCACTCGGCAGCCGCGGGTTAAGAGCGGGGGTGGGGGGATGCTGGTAATTCCTGCATTTGTTTGCTGCCCCATGACAGCCGCAAGTGGGGTGAGGGGAGGAGCCGCCCCCAAAACTTGTTCCGCCCGGGGCAGACCGCCCCACCACACACCACTTGATACGCCACTGTACAAATTCACTAATTTCCTTCTTACTATAGTATCTGATATGTTGAAAAATGATGTTGTTAGTTGCACATAAAGTATAAATACATTTTTTGTGAACAAAAAATAAAGTATATGGTCTCGGGACATATTTTAGGTAGTTTTGGAAACCACTGAAAATATGCTTTTTTAATGCAATCTACTTGACATTTGAAAAGGAACAGTGTGTAATCAGCAGAAGAGCCAATATAGACTCTAAACGAATTCACATTTCCTGAAAATTAGCATGTTCTCGACCCTATAAATCAGAGACGAACAAAGACAGCAGGATAGAAACATGCAAAATATATAAATGAAAAAATGTGCAGTATACTACAAGAAATCATTAGCATATATTTCACAATGAAATATCATGATCTGCATTCTTTAAAATAAAAGGTTTCTGCGCACTGAGGGTCCTTGCCGCCTCTTGAAATGAGATGTTAGGAAAATGGAAATGACCCATGTGCTACCAATCCCCAAATACTTATAAAGATGAGATGTTGAATTGATTAATAAAAGGCGATATTAAAGAAATATGTGTTGAGAAAGAAGCAGAAACTGGCCTTTAAAATTAAGAGGCAACAATGACACTCTGTTGGCAGAGGAAGTAATATATAGTAGCAACCGGTCAGAAACTTATGTAAGCCTGGAAAAAGAGGGCTACTTCAAAACATGTATCGGCTACAGATATACATGTGATGGGCATTTTGCCCATTTGACATAGCAGGGGTAGCTGTAAGAAGCGGAAGAAGCCAAACAGTGATGAAATCAAGATTTTTATGAAAGAAGGAAGCATAAGTGAATAAAGAAAAGAGAATGGAAATTAAACTGAACAGTGTAGTTTAATGGAATCTGAAAAAACAATGGAATCTGAAAAAACAATGGAATCTTAAAATGTACTTATTGTATAACACCTTCATGTTGTTTTAACAGTCAGTGAATACATGCACTTGCTGCAAATCCCAACCTTCCCCAGGACTCTCTGTAGGTAGCAAAGTACTGGCACACCACACTAGTGAAATCAAGGAGAAACTATAGAAGGGCAAAGGGAGAGACATAGGAGCTCTTCATATAGCCTAGACTGGAGTTCTGTTGATTCTAGTAAGGTAGGCTGCAGGCCCCAATAGATAGGTTGGGAATATGAGGTGCTCTAAATACAGGATGGATACCATAGTGTTAGAATACATGAGTTTCAGAGCATGGAAATCTGGTAATAGAAATGTAGTTAGCTTACCCTCCTGCACGACAGGGGTTTGCCATGTTAAGACCAGACATCGTCGTGGATACAAACACTGAAACCGTGAACACCAAAGGGCAGGATTCTGGCACATAGTAACACAAGACAGACCATCAATTAGAGACAAGTGAGGGAGACAAATAGGCAGTGTTAGATCTGTCAGCCTTTGGGTGGTCTTCCCCCAAAACTTTTGCCTCTCCTCCTTCATTTTGCTGAACTTATTTATTTTGGCCACCATGTTGAACTCGCACCTGGACCCAGCCTGAGTAAGTCCTGAACCCAAGTGATGTCCCACCAGTTCTAGACCCTTGGCTGGGGTGCTAAATGTGCATAGAGGGCCAAATCCCCAAATGTAGGACTTTCAACGTTTTTGGCAAAAATTGCTCTGAGAACTAGGAAAAGACTGGGACCAACCTGCTCACCTATATGCCCCAAGTGCAACGCTTGTCAGATTGACTTTGCGGCTTCTACTGCTATGTTCTTCTTCACAGCAGCTGATCCCGTTCAACGATCCTTCGCCAATGTCATCTTGTGAGTCTAGATCTTTGGTCGATTGTCACCCTATCCACATGATTGGTAAACTTTTCAATTGCTTCGCTAGACTTATCTAATATATTAAGAAAATATAATTAAATATTTTTGCTTAAAATCAGCACATCGAAATTTTAAATACACACAAGGCATGTTTTACATAAACATTGCATGCCTATTTATAGTTCAGTTTTTGGAGATAATGGGCTTGTTTCACAAAGGCAACTTACACTTTTGAATAGTTTACACTTTTGAGTAAGTTTAACATTTTTTGGGCTGTTCACAAAATTGGACTATGAATTTACCCCAAAAGTGTAGCTTACACGCCTCTACCAAATTCAATGACCTAGGGGCTATTCACAAACTGCATGAGTTATTCACAAACTGGTGGGTATATTCACAAAGGCAACTTACACTTTTGAGCAATTTACATGCGTAATTCACTCTTACAATTTTGAGTAACTTTACAGTCTGATTTTGTGAGTAGCTGAAAGCAGTAAATTTAAAGACTATGGTAATGAAGAGGTCTGCAGAACAAAACACCTGCACACTCATTGAGTGAAAGTGCTTGCTGTTGTGGTACATTTGCTCTCAAACAGAGAAGTTGACATTTCCTTGCAAATGTGCAAGCATCACTTTCAGGCATTGTGCAAAGACACCAGAAAATGTTGATTCTGATGTTCCAATTGATTCGGCCAGAGTATGTTGAAATGATCCAGTTACACAGAAGTGTAACAGTTAGATGATCTTAACTAGTGGCGATATTGCAGTTGAAATATACATTTTTGAACTAAGGACTGTTTTCATGATGTTTTCCATAACCAATTTGTGATGTGTCTTTTAAACATGGTGTGGCGATAAGGACGTGACCTGTAGATACAGTCACTACATCTCCTTCTTTGTTGGTACGAAGGATGCTGTTTATTTCAGTTACCAAAAGACCACATACAATTATTTTTGAAAATTTAGATATTACATATTGAAATACATTTATAATTACATGATATTATTAAAAGTAATGCATGTTCGAAAAAGGAGACTAAAGGAGGACAAAATGGTAACGCTAAAGACAAGAACTCAATTCAACTCGACAACAACAACAATAATTAAAAAGGAAGCAAGGAAATCAAAGGGAAAAATAAAGGAAAATTTTAAGAAAACCCAAAGGGGGAGAGAATCACTCCAGGAAAAATTAGAGGCAACCAACATAAATTGACTACAAATAATAAATAAATAAAGCATAGAGAAAAATAGCCAAGGAAGTCAAATAAAAAACTAAAAAAGCAAAGAACAACAAATAACAAATAACAATAACAAATAACAACCAACAAACAAAATAAACCAAATCAAAAGACACATATTAAAGGGTTGAAAATCAAACATCAAAAAGGTCAGGAAAAATTCCAAAACTGATCACAACGCAAAAACTTCAGAAATTGAAGTCTTTTACTTCAACAAACCTGCAATACCAATACCAAAAGAGCTTTAAGGATCCAAGAAAATCCAAGAAAATCAGGAAAATAGAAATCACAAGAATTGCGGGAACAACACGTGCACAAAGGGTTTTTGACGAGATGAGATCAGGCAGGGAGAGAACTGTCACATCCATATTGAATAAACGGAAAAAAAAGAGCAAAGGATTAATCGACACACCCAGCGAAAAGAACTTAATGACGGAGGAAAACCCTAACCAGATCCTGGTAGATATTGCAGGTTCCGAACTGAATACAAAATCCACAACAACAATTAGCTTTCAACCAAAAATCTACACAAAATTTGCCTTTCTGAGGGACGCAGGGGCCGCCCTCTGCATGAGTAACGAAAGTTTAAATGGCCTTCCCTCTCCCTTGTACCCGGAGAAACCGGACCTTCAAGGCCCTAAGGCAAACACATCTGAACAAGGCATGAAAGGCACAGAAGGCAACAGGGGAAATTCCTCAGTTACAAGCATCCCACACAGGGAAAGACAGCAAGGGGAGCTAGCATCTATCCAAATAACCAGCGTCCCAACAAAGAGAGATCACATAGGATCTGGCCGAGTACAAATAATGGAAAAGTCTCCTGAGGCAAACCAGGCAACAAGAACAAGGGCACCTTCTGCACCTTCTGCTAAAATTAAGCTTGGCACAGGTATACCCCTTGAACCAACTATCAAAATCTTCTCGGGGAAAACAAATTTCACTTACAACACTTTTCCACAAAATACAGAAAAAGCGCCAATAGTTGCCCCAATCACATCCCCTCCATCTTCAACCCACAATGAGGCACCTAAATAGTGCCCAGGAAGCATGGCCTGTGGACCCATGCCAACTCACATCGAAGTTACGAACATTGAGGAAGATAACAGCACTAAGTCTCCAGTGTCACAGCTGCAAAAACCTCCAGGGCTTAAGGACCTAAATCAATCCAGCCCAGAGATAGGTAGGGAAGTATGGCACACTAAGACCAGCCCCAGTGGGGCAAAAAGCTTAAAGAGCAAGGGCCATTGACTACCAATAGGGGACAACTCAATTGTCACCAACTGTTCCAGTATTGACTGCCACCCCCAGCTTAAGTCACAATTCAATAACCCATTTAGTACTTCTGACGAACTACTTAGGGACAGGGAATCAGGAACCACAGAGGCCAGAAAAGGCGCAAAAGCCGGCAACACAGCTCAAACAACTTATAACCAAGACCAGCAAGAGTTTTGCCACTACTCTGCAGCCACTTGGACTTAACCAACTGGACCCAAAGAAGCTCTGGGAATCTTTATTAGACACCATGCAGCTTTCCGTCAAGTCAATGCAATATCATTTGGACAAGATGGACGTCCAATTATCGATCCTTAACTCAGTGGCCAAACACATCTCAAACATTGACAGCAGATTAGCAGATATGAACGACTTGATTAAAAAGGCCCAGGCAGACACGCAGCTACTTTCAATGCACTGCACCTGCTTTACCATTGTCGACAAACTATCCACACTTCCAGAGGCAATGGGGGATATCCTGGCAGAAATTAGGACAATATCAAAAAGACCTAGAGCACCACCGCAAAAGACCCCAACAAAAGGACCCTCAATAAGCTCATTCTGCAGTCAGGAGGTCATAGTTAACATAGAAGGGGCAAAGGTTCCCCCAAAGGACTCTTACAAGGAAATAAGATCAGCTAAGGACCCAATCGCCAAATCATTCTGTACCTCCGTAGAGACAGCTGAGGAAAAAAGCGAGGAGCTTGACTGTCCCAACAGACCAGAGAACAGATGGGGTCTAGAACAAATCCACGACTTTCATCTGGAAGACCCAACACAAATAAAGCTCGAACTAGATGCTTTAGGAAAGCCCGACGCCGGGGGGAAAGAAGACCAAGCACAGAGTCGTAAGCAAAGGAAGAAGGGAAGAAAGAAGAAAAAGAACATAGCGGATTACTTTCACCCAGGTAGCATTCGACCTGGGACAAAAGGACAAGCCACTAGCAAATTAACAGAACTATTGCCACAAGAAGGAGACAACAAACAGAGCCATTTGACTACTTCAATATTAGGGGATTCAGAAATCAATCTGGATATGATTGAGGAAGAACCATTAAGGACACTCAAAAAAAAAATAACAGGCAGAAGCAAAAAGAACGTAAGCATCAGAGCTTCCGCATTCTTTACAAAAAAAAGATTCGTAGAGGTAACTACCCCGGGGAAAATAGAAGGAGACAATATACCAAGCCCTTTGATCACTTCATCACCAGAGGATTTAGATATTAAACTGGCTACGACTGAGGATGATTCAACAGAGCAATCTATATATAGATCAGATGCAACTAGAAAACACGAAAGTAAGAGAGCTCCAGAAGGTTCCATCAAGCAAAAATCTGTTGAGCCAATCATCTCAAGGAAAGTAATTACTACCACCAAGGAAGATTGCAGACTTCGAGTGGATCTCACGCACCCTCCAATCAAAGAGGAACAACCAAAACAGGCAAAATTTCCATCCGCCAGTCAACCACAACTTACAATCAACTCAATTCTATTCATCCCTGAATACAAATGCAGAGGTTGTGGGGATATCCTCAACAGGAGGAACATTCTACATCTAATTCAAGCAATTAGAAACTTGGAGGACATAAGTACACACAATCTGAAAAGAATTGCATTTAAAAACATCAAAGAAATCTCTGACAGAGAAATAACAAAGACAACCTGGTCCTCAGAAGAAATAGTGAAAAGGATCCTGGACGAAGAACCCCAACTAAAAGAATGGGGAATAAAAATACTACTCTATCAAAGGCCCGGCTACCCGGAACCACTGACGCTAAATAAAAGAAAAGACGCAAATGTAGCTACCTCATCAGCAGGCCCGCCACCACATTCAGTACTTAAAGGAGCGCGCAGTATGGATGTACGGACACCAGAAAGGAATGATCAACATCGAGCAATTAGGCCGGAAGACTGGTCCTGGCTAGCGAGGACAATAAACCGACAGGAGGAGAGCACTTGACACATGACAAAAAAAACACCTTCAAGCAATTACCACCTACGAATTTGCTCCTGGAACATAAACGGCCTGGGCAACAAAACATCGGATAAAGACCTTTTGTATTACTTTCAAGGCTTCGATCTCATCCTACTACAAGAAACTTGGTTAGAGGAACCCTTCCATCTATTTGGCTTCAGAACGCACCAAACTCCAGCAGTGAGAGGCTACAAATTTGGACATCTAAAGGGTGATCTAACAATCTACACATCAATAAAAACAATAACTGCGACTGAAGAGGTTGACACTTTCAGATCTTCCACCAATGCGATTAAGCACTTACAGTGAGTATTCGGGGCGGGAACACCATACAACAAATATTACTCTTAAACTCCTATATACATCCCCGTGACAAAACTAAAGGTGCCAAAATGGTGGAGGCAGAAATTATTAGGCTCCTCTCGGAAGAATTAACTTCAAATCTACTGCTGACAGGTGACTTCAACATGCATCTAATGGGGCCACAGTCAAGGGATGACCTTCTTGAAGAACAACACTCAGCCTGGAATATCCCTTGTCAGGAGCTGAGCACCAAGAGCCAACAATCACCACTTGCCAGAAACTTCGTAAAAGATCTGGAACACCTAGGCCTTGTGGCCCTCAATGGCCTTTCCCAGGAGATCAGCCACCGGCGGCAACATTCCACAGCTCAACCTCAAGCACGCTAATAGACTACACTTTTGTATCCTTATCACTCTTCAATAGGATCATAGGCTTCCAGGTAGGGACCCAAGATCAAAGCGACCACCTCCCGCAGGAAATCTCCACAAGAATAACTGGATCACCACCAGACCAACCTGCTGTGGACCCTGAGTCTATTTATATGGACAATTTTAGGAGAATCAAATTCAAAACTAACGAACTGGATGACCTACTGGCCTCAGCGAAGTTATTATGGGATCAAAGGGAGGAGGCCGATAGAAACGAAATAACGCACTAGGTAGAATTCACTAAAACACTTGGAGCAAAGCACGCGGCAAGCGCTCTACCAGGCTCAACGACAAATAGGAGTTCAGATCACCAAGACAAACACCTTCTCTTTATTAAAACTCCACATCTCCGTATTCTCAAGAAAACAATAAATAAAACACTGCGGGAGATTCGGCGTACAGGACATGACTTGAGTCTACAAAAGGAGCTAGTAAAACTCAAAGCGGAAAAGAAAAAAATTATTTGGCAGGCAAAAAGGGATTCAGACGAAAATCTGTGGGCTAGACTGTTACATGACTCAAAATCGAATAACAGCGCTAGATTCTGGTGCACAATAAACAGTGTAGCAAACCCGAACGCCCTAAGAATCGACTCACATCTAACAGAGGAAGCTTGGGCCTCTCATTTGCTTCAACATTTTAATCCTGACCAGCACCAGAGCACACGCCATACTTCAGGGGGAACCCCTCACAATCATTAAGTTACCCCAGGAAACAAGCATTTTTCGTTTACAATTGATCAGATAAAGGTCAGGATAGCCAAAGGTAAACGGGAGGGAGTTCCGGGTCCCAATGGGATTCCTCCAAGCTTATTTAAAAAAGACCCGGAATACTGGGCTTCCAAACTGTCACTGCTGTTTGCACAAATCGCAGGAGGAAACATTATCCCGGACTCCTGGAGGGGGTCAATCATATCCCCGATATATAAGAAAGGGGACAAGAACTCAGCAAACAGTTACAGACTGGTGGCTTTAATTGATATTGAAGCGAAATACTACGCTGGCCTAATTCTGGAAGATCTCATCGCCTGGACAGAGGATAAATCAATCATTCCCATCAATCAAACAGGCTTTTGCAAGGGCATGGGAACAACCACAAACATACTTGCCCTGGCCCTATTGATAGATAGGATGAAATTAGTAAAACAACCTTTATTTATATGTTTTATTGATTATTCGTCAGCATTTGACAAAATTGACAGGAGCATACTCTGGCATAAGCTTATGGAAAAAAAAATACCATCTGCTCTCCTAAACCAGTTAATACTTCTCCACACAAAAACGTGGGTTCAAGTTAAACTAGTCCCGGAAAATTCCAACAACCATGGGGCTCAAACAGGGGTGCGTCTTGGCGCCGACACTTTTTAACTTGTATATGTCTGATCTATCGCCAGAACTAGACACTTGTAATTCGCATGCACCAAACATAGGAGGGCTGCCACTCTCTAATCTCCTGTATGCAGACGACCTTGTGCTGCTGAGTCGAACCCCCATTGGCTCTTCAACATCTACTAGATACAACTAGTAGATATTCAGCAAATAATGGTTTAACCATCAACTACGACAAAACAAAGGTAATGAGGATCCATCCAAGAAAGGAAACCTCTAAGTTTCGCTGGCATCTGGCCAATTCTACAATTACAGTAGTGGACCAATATAAATATTTAGGAGCGACAATAGACAATAAAGGCACATTTAACGCACAAAAAGATGTCATCAAAAGAAGAGGTAACTCTATCGCTGCGGCAATAAAATCCATTAAGCATCAAACAACCGGCCCAAATCTTACTCCACTACTACGAGTCTGGCAAGCAAAGCTCATTCCGGCAATCACTTATGGGAGCGAGTGCATGAGGGGAAGAGACGCAGCCACACTGGACAGTACTATCTCAAGAGCAGCCAGAATGATTTTCAGTCTACCTAATTATGTTTTGCCGGGTCAAATAAGGCTGGAATTCGGCCTGCAAAGCCAAGAACTAGCTCGTAAAGGAGCCTACGCCAAGAGCTGGTATAGGATCAAAAGGGCTGAAGCAGGAACACTGAATTCTTACCTATGGATCGACATACAACAAAAGAGGGACTGCGCAGCCATGAGCTACCTGACCGCTTCAAAAGAGCGTCTGGGACTGGAGGAACTTTGGGCAGCATCAGGGTCTTACCATTGTTTTAAACAAATTGTAAATAAGACAGTGAAGAAACTATCATTACTAGAAGACAAGGCGGCTCTCACAGAAAGATCCCATGGATGGTTTGTTGTGCAAAGCTACGTCAAGCCCTCCCCGCAATCCTACCTAGGTGTAGGCTTCAACAGGAGGAAGAAAGAAAAATATCTTCATCTCCGAATGGGCATTTTACCATCATTGCAGCACCTTCCCCCCTGGAAACAAACGCCAGGCCAGACAACATGCCGATTATGCAAGGAAGCTAACGAAAGTATAATACATCTTTTGTGCATCTGCAGAGAATTACGGGCTGAACGATGCCAATTACTGAAGCCACACTTCGTAAACGAGGGGATAAGAACCTGTAGACAAGCAGTGATGGCATGCCCTGGAGGAGGGAACGTTCAGCTGACGTGTCGCTTCGTGCAATTCGTGGAAGCGGCTGGGGAGAAACTCGGCCGATAAATCTCTGGTATCTTCCATCACTGCATCATTCCTCTGCTTTTGCTTTTATAGCAAACAACACATACTCAGTTTGCCTTTCTTCTGGACAACACATGCCCCAGTATAACCGTCAACAGCAACCTACCTCTGCCGCTGTTCAGAAAGCAACTATTCCATTGAATATTGACTTCTCTATTCAAACTGAGCATCTGTTTTATTAAAATTTTAATCTTTTAGAATTTTACCCCCTCAAAAATGCTCAGGATCAGAAAACCTGTCAAGATATTGAACGATCAAACCTCTTACTAATGTACTGTATTAGACACAATTATGGACAATTGCACTAATGATGTCAATACAATGCTTGAATGTTTTATGATGATATTATTGAGAAGTCTTAAACCATGAACTTTGCTGCTGTAACTTTTGTTACTCTCCTTTTAAAGAGAAATTGTAAAGGTTTTAATTGACCGGACAATAAACTATTACTTACTCACTTACATATTATGGCCGCCGAAATTTGCCTCCTATTTATTTCTTTGTGGCTACACAGATTGATTGTTCACTCTAGTATGGCCGCCACATTCCTCTTGTCGATAGCTACCTTGGTAGTAGTTTCACGCAATTCCTGTTTACCCCATTTCGGTTATTAGTTTCTTTGTGGCTTTTTCGAGTGATTGCTCATTCTATCATGGCGGCCACATGTCTCTCTCTTTTGATGACGCTTCGAGAATTTCACGTAATTATTTTGAGTGATTGTTCATTCTATCATGGCCGCCACATTTCTCCCGGTGGTTACAGTCCTCTCTCTTTTTTGATTACGCTTCGTGAATTTCACGTAACTATTTTCACGCCCTCTTGAACGCAATTTATTCTCCAGGTTCTGATCCGGTAAATCTTTCGGGAGTGATTCGGGATGCACGAATTCTTCAAGTGACTGAGGTAAGATGTTCTGCGGAGGCCTCTTTCAGGTCACATGGCGCTGCCGTTTTTATCGGCTTTATATGCGAGGCAGATATGACTATTGCTTCAATTGCCCACTAAATTGAGCCCGCGGCGTTTGTTTAATCCCTTGGGGGCCCGTACGTAACATGGAGTGTTTTACGTAACACACTGTATTGAGCCTGTGGCAATAGTTTAATCCCTCGGGGCCTGCATGCAACACGTGGTCTTTTTGCAGAGCCCGTCGGATGGTACTTGGCCATTGTGCACAGCCCTTATCAGTTTGTGCTGGACCTATACCTTGGCAATACAAAGGTAATATTACTGGGTTAAGGGCCGTACTTTAGTTACCTTATTATCTATGGGAATCGTCCAATTTTGTAATTTCCATTTTTTATTTTTCTCCTTTCCAGTTTTGTGCATATGACAAAATGATTTTATTTATGTAGCCATCAGCACGGATATTGAAAACTGCCAGATCCTTTGGGACTGGATTCTGTGTGTATATATATATATATATATATATACATACCAGCTCTCTGCCATTAGTTTGGCTGTAAGTATAATTTGAGGGTACCATCACACATTTCTTTAAATGTGTTGCTCTTTATCCACATTACTAAAGTAACTGAATGGAAACGTTATACTTATCTTATGCATATCTCTTTACAGTTGCCTCTAACTTTTCAAGGAGCAGGCCGGTCACTTATTTCATCTTCTGAGCTTCACAATTTTTGTATATTATGCCTCTTGGATATACCACATTCTGCCCTGGATGTGAGTATGGTTTAGGGCCACTGTTTTATATTTTGTCCATCTGTCGAGGAATACAGGGTTACTAACTGAATCTACAGCAATACGCTTCTGAGTTAATCATTCTGTGGACTCCATACGATTGTCATATTTTCGGTTGGATCTACCATGATAATAGGTGATTTATGGTTCATAACTTTTTTCTAAGGTGTTGGTCACTGTTTTTTCCTCCACGCACTAATATTCATTTTTGATTTTTTGTATACACTGGATTTCGGCATGGTTTGAGGGTCTCCTTATGGCAGCACTGACTTTCCCCCTTCTCTTTCCCCTCTGATTCTTGATTTATTCCTAACTTTCTAATTTTAGATTCATCTTATGCAGTGACATAACTCCTAAAATTTTAATCTTTAATACCCATGTATATATTTTTCTTGTTTTAGATGTTTTATTGAATTGTTTTGGACGCTCCTATAATCATTGTCCTGTCCTGATGATGACCATTTAATTACATTATGGTCGAAACGCCGCCAATGCATATATGTAGCCCAAATTGAAGAGGACGCATTTTTTGCCTTGTGTTGTTTTTGCCTTGTCCTGAACTTCCTATTGTGTATCATTTTTTCCTCAGCCACTTTTTTGATTACACATTGTAGGGCAGATTTACAAGAAGGTGCTGCAGCGTGGCACCGCAAGCCCTTTGGCTGTGCCACGCTGTGGCACCTTCAGAGCACAGGAATGCGACATATTTACAATGATATGTCGCATTCCTGTGCTCCCCCCTGCGCTGGTGCACAAACAGCTGCCATGCGCTGGCGCAGGCACAGTTGCACCATGGTGCAAGGATGCCTGCATCATGGGGAGATTGTTTTTGTGCACCTTCCTGCACAAAAACAATCACTTCAGGCATTTTCCTCTTTCAATGCGTGCTGTACAATGCAGCACGCATTGAAAGAGGAAAAAACGAGGAGAAATAAAAACATTTCTCCTCGTTGCGCCTCGCTACGCCACGCATACTGACGCATTTCCAGGTTTACGAATGCTTGCAAATCTGGAAATGTGTCTTGTTCCATGGGTGTTGCGTGGGAACACCCACAGCAACACCCAAGGAACGCCCCTTTTACGCAAAGTGCTGCGTGTAAAGGGGGCGCATTTACAAGGACAGGAAAAGCCACGCAGGGTGGCTTTTCCTGTCCTTGTAAATATGGGGCAGTGAAATGCGCTGCCAGTGCGTCACAAAAAGTGACTTACTGGCAGCGCAAGGGGCTTGTAAATCTGCACCTGTATTGTTTATTCTGTTGTTTGTGTATCGTGTGGAGCACCAATGTTATTATATGTTTTTGGATTTAATCCTTTGTTAATACATTTTCTACAAATTAAATTTACTTATGCATGGGTACTTTATATTTGAATGTTTCTCTCTTTATATTCATGATTCTTTTTCTTCGAATAGTATAAAAGTTTTTTGATGTATGTTTTGTTTACTTAAGTATTAAACTTGAACCTCTGTTAGGATTCCAGCTTATCATCTGGGGGGCAAGGATTGGAGCAGTCACTGCAGTAAGAGGGAGGTTTTAGTGGCACAGAAAGGATCAGTGGCACAATGGGTGACGTTGTCTGGCGTGGTGGATGGCACAGAGTCAGAGCACAACACTTAGTTGCATGAAAACTCTCATGACACTGCCCATCCCCTTGTGGCATCAGAAAATACTATGTCACCTTCTTCTGGACCTGCCACCATACCCTCCACACACACTGCTCCAACAACTTCAGAAGAGAACTGGCCCCCAGCCTAGAGACCTTGGGCTGGGGCCAACTTTGCCCCATACACCTCTTCCCCAGATCCCGTACCACGACAGCTTGCTTCTTTGAAAGCACTACAGTTCATGAGGGACCTTTGTGCTGGGCAGAAAGCAGTGTTGGTGTTCTCTAGCATTTTATTCAATAGGTGGACCAAATTGTCCATATCCTGGAGAACATTTGTTCAGCACATTCTGCCCAGGACAGGGTGTCTTGGGGAAATATTCCCTTCAGGGAAACATAGATTGCTACTGCCCATTGCCCACCCTTCCCAAGGCCATGAATTCCCTCTTCAAACACTGATCCAAACACATATTATAATATCAAACCTCTCTGCCCCATTCTACCACTCTTCCAACCTGAGGTGTCTGGGTTTCCAGATACACTGATGATTGATTCTCAAATAAGAAGGAGGGCAGTCAATTAAAATTCCAAGGCAAGCCTTGGAAATAACTTTTATTGCCTTCTTTCATTGACTTACATTTTACATTTGTCTCACAGAATTTTATATTGGGTTACAATTTAATTTGGGGGGACTGGGAAATTAAGATGTTGGGTCAGGGTAAGCTTTTTAACATTTGTTGGTGGCCAGACTTGTTTATTTAGCAAGTAAAGCATGCTTAGTTTTGCAGGAAGGAGGAGCGGTGCTGCTTGCGCTTTCTTGCCCTTCCTTGTGCTTTCTATATTTTGGTGGGTGCTATGTAGTTCCAGCTGCGGACAGGAAGGTCTACTGTTTGAGGGCTGGATATACATTGGAGGTGTTATGTATCAGAGCAGGCTGACATGGAGTATCTGCCAAGCTGACTCCGCAGTTTTTCCCCTTTTTCTGTTGAGCCACCTAAGACACTATTTTGAGTGGCAGTCTAGTTGTTGCTTGTTTGCTCATGTGTAGGCAGGAAGGGTCCTATTTAAGGAAGCCTGCTACATGGCTGCATAGTAACTGCACCAGTTATTTTATATTTATCTCACATAATTTTATATTGGGTCATAACTTAATTTGGGAGCTCTGGGTAATTTATTTTTTGGGACAAGGGTTAGACTTTAATCTTTTGATGGTGACAAGGACTGTTTATTTATAACTAGAAGCCTGATTTAAGTTGAGGAGAGAGGGAACAGTGTTACTTGTGATTCCTTGTGCATTCTATCTATTGGAGGATGCTGTTTGGTTGGTACTGGGGTCAGTTGTTTGAGAGAACTATATACATCGGAGACGCTATACATTAGAGAAAACTGACGTGGAATACACGCAGACTGACTGTTATTTTTTCCCTTTTCTGTTAGGCCAACTAGGATGCCATTTTGGTTGGTTTGCCTTCTTATTCATGTGTAGCCAGGAAGGGCCCTAATTAAGGAAGTTAACTGAGTACAGCGTGTGTACCAGCAGTGCTGCAAAGTCACACAAATCTGCACACATCCGGCTCCACTAGCGCTCACTGCCAGCCATACTACATTTTCTCCTTCAAATACCAGCCAAATTAACAGAGGCTGCTATTCAAGAGAGGCTTTATTAAATATTGGTCAGTCATGCCTTGTTTTTTGTCTACGTTTTCTGCCCTTATGGGGACTCTGTAAGCTCCTTCGGGGATGACTAAGTAGAAGTGATTGGTGATTTGGCTTCTCCAGAGTTTGCTGTCCATCCTGACTCTTGCTCTTTAGTTTCAGGTGAGGTCACTCTAAAGAGCGCTCTAGTTCATCCCAATCTGCAGTTAAGCACACTATTCATATTTTTGATCATTTAAATCTGAGCAATTTAGACTTAATGTTTATAACAGAAACCTGGTTTAATGATGTATCAGCGTCTGATATATCTTGGACATGTCTAGTGGGTTATAACATTGTACACTGTCCACATCCCTTGAAACATATAAGGGTTTGGCTATTACTTTTGAAGCTGACCTTATGGTTCAGAAGTTGAGTTTTCATGTACTCCCTTTGGCGGAGGTTCTTGGTTTTTCCATTTCAACATCATCATTAGCCTTGTTAAGTGGCTTAATCTGTTATCATTCATGATTTTTTATTACCATTCCTCCTTTCTCATTTTGCATTTACAGTGCTGGGCAAGTTTAACATCTAGGGTGAGTTGCTCTTCAATATTCAGGCCACACACTTTATTAACACCCTGGCTGCCCTTGAACTCTGTCAAGTTGTGACCCATTCACCAAAGTAGACATATCTTGTAGCAAAATTTTGATCCCAGTGTAAATATGAGCTGTCTGGATATTGTGTCACAGATCTGAACAGATCATTATATGATGTATTAATATTATTTAAAGTGGGGGGCCTGTTCTGGTCAGTCATTGTTGAAAGCTCTGCAGTTTATACACCCTTGGGAAAATCTCTCTATCAATAAACTGAAGGAATTTCTTGTCTAGGTCACTAGCGCACAAGATACTGGCTCAGTCTCTCCAGAATTAGGGGTTATGTTCAGTAGGTTAACAAGCCCTTGAGGTCACTCTTCCTTTGGAGGTTACAATAACCTTTGGAAGCCAAAGATGGGTTGACATCTGCTCTCAGGACATATAAGAAATTAGTAGTCTCTGCATAAACTGAATATTATTCCAATAAGATTTTGGCTGCTCTGAACGCTAAATAATGTTTTCTTTAGTCCATTAATTATCTATGCCTGTATCCTCTACTTAATCATTTGAGCATTTTTAATTGTTCTGTGATAAATTGTCAAATATTTTTGAGGATAAAACTTTGAGGATATGTTGTTCCGCCACTGTTAATAACTGGGTTTCTGGTAGGCAAAGGTATGCACCCTGACCAAGCAGAAGCCACAGTCATGGTCAGGCTAAGCTAGATACACCCTAAAAGATAACTTGTGCTCACCCTCTGGTACCAGGGCACAAATCAGTCAGGCTTATTTGAAGAGGAAAAGTTTAAAGAGTGTGTGAAAAACACAGACACAGAGTAACATGATGAATACACCACAAAAAGACTTCACACAGGTTTATAAGAATAAGTTAGTATATTATAAACAAAACAAGCCCAAAACAACAAATATCGAATGTATAGAAATTGAGATATTGAATTTTAAAAGAAGAAATGCAGTGACGCACTTAGAAGCAAGTAGCGCTGAAAGGTTAATTTAAGTCGTGCTAGACATGGGGCAAAGTCAAATTTTGAGCCAACGTCGTGGAAGTGCAGGCCGGCTAAAGGACCCACGCATGCCCCTATGAACAAAGCACCTTTCCTGGTCGCAAGCAACAAGGTGCATCAATCTTCTCCACACAGAGAAGGCGATGCATCACTTCCGTAGGCAGGTGCCGGAGTCGAGAGGCGTTGAGGGATGCACTGGATGCTGCCACGCAGTTGAGGGGATGTGTTGATCTCATCAAGCTTCAGAAGTGGCGATACGCTGTTGGATGTGATGCATCCATCTCTGGAGGCAAAGTGCTGGGTCCGATGCAATGTGCTGCTTTTACTCCCACAACCATGTTGATGTGCCGGTTCTGTCACACACAGACAAGAGATGTGCTGAAATTTGTGTCGCAAGTATCTGTGGCCCCTTCCAGGGAGCCAGACAAAGGAGCAGAGGTAAAGACTTTGATTTCCCTGAGACTCAAGAAACAGGAGGGAAACCAACTAGCCCTTGGAGATCACTTGGAGTGAAGGGAGAGTCCAGCTCTCCTTCAGCTGAGTCTGAGAGCAGCAGGCAGCATGCAGCACACAAACACAAGAGCAAAGCAGGCCTTCCAAGTCTGCAATCCAAAGATGAGCCCTTTAAGCAGCACAGCAGTCCTTCTGACAGATGTTCAGTTCAAGATCTAGGAGTTTCTGATTTTAGGGGGTCAGAAACCCAGTACTTATACCCAGAAGTGCCTTTGATGTTGGGGGTGACTTCAAAGTAGCACTCTGAAGTTGTGGGTTCCCCTTTCAGCCTAGTCCTAACTGCCTGGTTATCTATGTCAGGCAAATCAGCCCTTTGTGTGGGGACAGGGCACTACCTATTCAAGTGTAGTGTTAGCTTCTCCCTTCCATCCTGCCCAGGCAAGGCCATCAGAATGCAGATGTATGTAGATGTGTACTCCGAAACACCTACCTTTCTTGTGTTGTTGTTGTCTATAGGGAATACAAAAAGTGTAGCTGTCACCCACCCCAGACATGTATTGGAGACAGGCTGTCAGGCACACAGAGAAGTAAGTGCAGAGAAATGTCCACTTTATAAAAGGACCATTTCTAAAATAGTAATGTTAAATCCAACTTCACCAGTAAGCAGGACTTATCAATACCATTCCAAACATACGAAAATTGAAAAAGCTACTCATCTCGGATCAGGAATTACAGCTTAAAAGTGTTTTAAGGAATTTTCAATGTTAACCTATGAGAGAAGTAGTGACAAATGAAATAGGCTGTTTGTCACTACCAGGACATGCAAAACATAAAAGTACATTCCCTACCTTTTACTTACATAGCACCCTGCCCTTAGGGCAATTTGGGGCCTACCTTAGAGGTGAATTATATGTAATAAAAGGGTAGTTTAAGGTTTGGAAAGTAGTTTTAAATGGAAAGTCGAAGTGGCAGTAAACTGCACACACAGGCACTGCAGTGGCAAGCCTGAGACAAGTTTGAAAGGCTACTTCTGTTGGTGGCACAAGCAATGCAGCAGCACACTAGTAGCATTTAACTTACAGATTCTGGGTATATGGTATACCACCTTACAATGGACTTACAAGTAAATTAAATATGTCAATCAGGTATACTTTAATTTCAAACAAGTTTATGGAAGAAGCACATGCACTTTAGCCCAGATTAGCAGTGTAAAAGTGCACAGAGTCCTAAGGCAAACAGAATGATTCAGCAAAACGTGGAGGCAAAGAGATTGGGGGAAGACAACCCTAAGGCAGACATGTCTAGCAGTCTCCACTTCCCATTACATCGGAGGCAGTATTTACAAATGAAGTTTCCCGTCTAGTTGATCGTTAAATTGGCTGAGGTTGCTCCAAGTCCAGGGCACTTTGAGTCACTCTCAGTTGATCTGCTCAGAGAAATTGCTAGTTCCATACCTGTTACGGCCCGCCACGAGAACACTGTAAATGCTGCCATTGTCTTCCCCCAAGGACAGCGAGTGGAGTGTTCTGCTATACAACAATTGCTTTAGCTATTTCAGGAATTAAAGATGTGATGGATCTAAATCTGGGGTAACGTAGAAATAAGACTACAATTCCCGGAATCCCTAGCTAGGGGTTTCGGAAGAGCATGCCCTCAGTGGCTGCAGCTTTGAGAAGAGTATTTCTTCCGGAAACTCGCGCAAAGCCGCGCAGATTATTCCAAGGAGTACAGCGACATAGCCGCTCGCAGAGAAGTCTCTCCAAAGAAGTTGGTGTGCTAAGCGGTTCGGTTTTGAGTGGAACCGCGTGTGTTTACACGCGAAGGAGAATTGAGGAAATTCAGAATGGCTGTTGTAAATGCTAAGAAGTAACATCATTTTTCCACAAATTCTCCAAGCATCATTGTGACTCATAACATTTGGATACTTGGTAGTTTGTCTGTAAAGAAACAGGAAACATTGTAACCGTGTGAGGTTACAAGGCTTGGGTGAAAGCTCGTTTGGAGAAAAGGATATTCTGCAGTATTTCCTGGAAACGGTTGCAAGCGAGGTTTATTAGTTAACCCTTCCGATGTCATGTTCGGATGAGATCACAGAAGCCTCATTTACGGAGTTCTATAAAGTGATAATACACGGAAGGGTATTGCAAAAACTATGTGATATCAAGGAATTAAAAGTGTACTTGTTGCTGGGGTTTATTTCATGCCAAAGAAAAGATCACTAAGCATGTGTATATTCTTCTTTCTCATTGCCATTAACAGGGGAACCAGTAGTGTGGGAGAAAGAGAGTTGAGGAAGAATCCTCTCATTTCTCCGATTCCCCTGTGAAGCCTTGGTTTATAAAAGCGTGGTGGGTATAGATATATAATTATTTCCAAGAGGTTCATTGTGAAAAGGTGGCAATCTCTCATATGAAGTATGTGTGATGTGGGAAATAATATATAGGCCTGCCTTCTTTCTTGTTACTACAGTGTAAGAATCAACAGGTAGAACAGAGGCTATGTTGTTCCTTCTCAGGAGTTTCGAAAGGATAGAACCCATCTTATTTTTTGTTACAGGTATATTAGTATAACTAGATTCTTGGTAGCACACTGTTGGTAATCATTAGCTATATGTGGTGAAAGTATTTATGATTTTTTGTCTTGTTCTTTAGGTCTCCCTCCCTGCTGTTCCCTTCCTTTCTTTCCCTCACTTGATCTGATCAACATTCTGTGCTATTAGGGCAATCCAGAATTGAGACGATCAAGAGGTGGACTTGTTTTAGCATCGCTTCAATCCAGAGGTACCTCCAGGCTGTCACAATACCTCTAGTTCACCTCATGATCCCATTCCATGAAGGGTTTGGGAAGAAGACATCTTGGAACCAGCCAAGCCACTTCGGTATGTGTGCAACAGCTCCTTAGCTAGCGTCTTTCATCTAGATGAGTGGAAAAAAGCATTCATTGTTCAACTTATGAAAAAGCCCACTGCTTATCGATCTGTTCTCTTTAATTTACAGTCAATTTCATTGCTGGATTTCCCCATAAAAATCCTGAAGAAGTGGAAAAACCACTGGTGTCGGTTATTGATGATCTTAGAATGTCGGCAGATAGGGAGCAGCCTGCTGCCTTATGCTTTTAGATGTTTCTGCAACACTGTTTTGCATTGCACCGTTTTGACTATATTGTCAGAAGGAGGAATCTGTGGGACAGCTCTGCTGTAGTGTAAATCTTACCTGGAGGGCAGATGACAGGCAGTATAGCCTTCACCTTTTCAATCAGAAATTAAAGTATAGAATCAAGGTTTTTCAAATGGGTATTACATGAGCCGAGCTCTTTTCAACGTCTACATCCAAGCATTGGTCAAGCTATAAATTGGGTAGGCCTGTGATACCATATCCAAACAGCTCACTTTTCCATTGGGATTGAAAATCAGGTACAACACATGGCTACCTTGATGAGTGTGCCCGGTTTGGCATACATTGTATGAACTATGCAGATGATACTCTTGTTTTGCCTATTGATAACTCTGACCTGGGCCGCCTTGACACATTCTATCACTGGTATGTCTGCAGTTACTATCTGGTTAAGGCAAAATTACCTTGAAATTTACTACAGACAAATCAGAGGTTCTGTGTTTGCTAATAACAGTCCCCAGGGTCCTTTCTCATGGATTTCTATTTGCCATCGTGGCAAACGATCTGCATACAGATGAGGTAGAACGGAATCTAGGGTTCCTTTTGAATGAGAATTTGTCCCTCTCTAAACATGTAAATTATCCTTTTTCCACCTACTTTCTCTTGCTAAGGTTTCTATGTTCTTGGTACTTTTTACTTTCTCTGTGTGCATGGTAGAGGTCCAGGTGACTATTTTGAAGTTGATTGTATTATGGCAATGCTCTTTTCCTGGGCTCCACTACTGGTCATTTAATAAGGCTTTAACATTCTCAAAATACTACAGCCAAGCTGGCCCTTGGTCTGTGACGTTATGCTACTGCATCTGCCACTTTGGACTCTTTACACTGGTTGAAGGTTTCAAAAAGGATTTGGTATAAATCTCTCCATTACATATACACAGCCTTTTATGAAACTGGCCCTACTAACTACAGTCCAAATTTATCCACTATCTGCCTACTTCAAACCTGAAATCCACTGAGGCTTTTTTATTGGTGGTCCTCAGGTTTAAGCCTGGGATGCAGATCTTTCTCTGTCATAGTCACTAAGCTGCGGAATGCCCTTCCAACTACATTGCATAACATGCTAGATCTCTAATTTTGGTAAGATATTTAAAACATGGATTTATCTTCAATATATTCTTTTTCTTTAAATGTTTACAGGTCTAGTATTGTTTCAGTGTCAGGGCACCTTTGTAGGTATTAGAGTGCTCCATACATCTTTACACATACGATAACAGAACTTTCAGCCTACCCCCTTCACTCCCAAAGTCGGCTATATATTTATTTTTTATGTAAAATAAACCCCATGTTGGTATGTTAACTCAGCGCTACAGCTGTGTTTATTTTATTTAAGGAATGTGCTTTATACATACTTGATTGTAAGATAAAACAAAGTCATGTTTTTGTTTTCGTCTTCCATTAATATTTCCGAGAATGCCAATATATCATCCACATTTATTATTACATATGTGTCTAAAAAAATCGCAGAAAATGTTGAAAGGCAACTGGTGCATTGCACAGACCACAAGGCAGCACAGGGAATTCAAAGTGGCCATATCTTCTATTAAGAGCCATATTTCATTCATTTCACTTTCGTATATATTAAATGGAATGCAATACTCAAATCTGTCTTGGTGAATATCCTGCACTTTTATTTGATTTAGTATGGCAGAGATCAGAAGAAGTTAGTATGGATTTCTGATAGTAATTGAATTTAATTCTCTGTAATCAGTACATGGTCAGAATCTGCCATTCAGTTTTGGTATGAAGAAAATGGGTTCTCTTGACGGAGATAATGAATGGCAGATGAAAACCTTTTTCAAATGTTCTTATGTGTATTCCTTGAGGACTTTACCTTCCTGCACAGTTAAGGGATAGATTTTGCCATGAGAGATTTTCAACTTGAGTACAGAAGCAATCGCGCAGTCACAACTCCTGTAAGGAGAGAATTTCTTAGTCTCCTTGGAAGTAAAGAAATAAGTAATTTTGGGGTATTGTAAAGGCAATTCATTTTTTCCATGTTGGTGGTTAAAAGAAATATAAGGTGAGGATGAGTTCCTAAACTTTCACAATCGTTTCCTCAGAGAACAGTTCTTTCTACAATTATGTGATTCCATTGTTATGGTGGAGACTCTACAATGAATCATGAGGTTAGATCTTGTGAACCACTTCGTACCCAAAATTATGGCGAACAATGGGATTTGACAAGATCAAAGGCAAGAGATTCAATGTGTCCCTCATTAGTTGCCATCATAATCTGATAGAGTTTCCGAAACCACCTTCTCTGAGTTTAGCAAGGTACCAGATTTTGCCAACTTTAAGGAAAGATTAAAATAAGTTTTGTCATTAGCAAGCACGTGATTCATGATGATCTAATTTCTTGTCAGTGAAAGACAGTATTTAATTAACTGTCCCGCTTTACCACAGTCAAAAAAACCTTCTTTGTGTCTCGGTTTGTTCTGCTTTTTAGATATCATTTGTGTAGGTTTACCAATTTGCATTGGTTCAGGAGCTTGATGTTCCTCTTTTGCCGTTTCCCGCATTGCTTGAATCAGCCCTTGACCAAATTTTTCTGACTTTCTGGTTTTAAGCTAAGCTACTATTTTTAGAGCAAGAGTGATTCATTGATCTATAGCTGTAGGCTGGTTGGCAACCACGTAGACGGCATCTTTTAAATTATCACATAGATCATTATAAGCTGCAGCTGCTCTGTCTGTCCAGGCTGCTTTGTTTCTTAGTTGTTTGAACTGCCATATTCAAGCAATAGTATATTGTGATCGTTGCTTAACATCTAAAAACCCATGTGTTCAGCCTGCTCAACACGACGATGTCAAAAAAATGGTTGAGATTTTCATCCTAAAGTTGTTATACTGATTAAGTATAGGATTGTCATTATTTATTGGTGGTGAAGCTTACATTAATGCTTCTTTGACTAAGTTTGACAGAATAAATGCCATTTTAAATTGATCCATTGAAAATAAGGTGGACCGAGACAAAAAATGTAATTAGCATTGAACAACAAATGCTTTCAGAGGTACAAGATCCCCTGTAAATCTTTCAGGAGTAGCCAATCGCAGTAGAAAAGGCAATGAGGGACACTGCGGGACCGTCCACAGTATTAGGACTGCAGTGGTCAGTTCGCCACAAGACTGTCCGCACCACCGGAATCAAGGATCCCGCTGGGCTGGTGGTCTGCAACACCACCAGCCGGCACAGTGGAGCATATTACAAGTTGCATTTTCATTGCCCTTTGCATGGCGGTGATCCTACCATGAAAAGGGTGGTGGAAAGGCAACAAAAGGAGCCCCCTGCTGGATTTGGGCCAGAGGGTGCATGCAGGGGGGCACATGTAGTGTCCCCCTGTATTTGCACCCCCACTTCCTGCATGGTGTGGCATGTATGCCACATCGTGCAGGAAGGTGCAGTCGGTGGTCTGACAGTGGCGATCTGCATCATATGCTCTTTTATGAGCCTTGCAGACAGTTGCAGTCAGACCATCGCAACACCGCCCGCCAGACCAGGATTTAACTCCTGATCTGGTGTGTGGTTGCACCACGGGTTTGGCGGTCCTACAGTGGAGAACCACCACCATTGTAAGACCGCCAAACTCGTATTCAGGTCCTTAATTGCTTCTCCAGTATATCAGCAATGAAGAGTATCGGAGCCAACAGGAAATACCCCAACTCATGGGAGAAACAGAAACAAACTTTAGGGGAGCAAATGCAGGCTAGAACAAACCCCTAAATGAGTATGACAAATTCCTCTTCAAAGGGAAATGGGAAGGGAAAATAACCAATGTGGAAGATGCCAAAGGCTGAATAACACCCCATCTCCACAGTTTCTATTGGGACCTATGTCTGCACCTTCTCTTCGATGTCATGGGAACAGAGTATAGGCTTCATGAGAGATTCCAGACACCAAGCCATTGGAGCATTAAAAGCTTTGCCAAGGAATAAACTGTCAAACAGATTTCAGAGATGTCATGTTTGTTTTATTTTCCAGAAATAAATCCAGTAATTGGTTTTAAAAAAAGATAGATTCCAAACATTGCATTTGATTGCACTACTTACAGTAGAAAGTGTGAGCTTTAATGGAGGATTGTTGCTGCTGCAAGACGAGAGAAAAGGTGCCAAAAACAAGAGACTTTGGGCATGGGTTTTGAGCAAAACAAAAATTTGGTGGAAGCTCTGAGTGAGTAAGAGAGCAAAGCTTCAGCAAAAGCTGGTGCACATGGAAGCAAAAGCAAGAGGGAAGACCAGGTAAAAAGGGAGGACTGCCCAGAGTCCTCACTGAATGTTAGTGCTCCAGACCATCAGGAGAGCTGAGAGACCCAGAAGAAGTGCAAGCTCAACATCCTCTGGCCGGTCCTTGTGCTTCTTTAAACTGGCCTCAAAAAGGCAATAGATACAGGAGGCATGTATGCCAGTGGTGACAGATTCCCAAGGAAGAGATGCAGATGGCCTCATTTGCGAAGCCATTGCACTGCTGGTGCATCACTTTTTTTGACGCACCGGCTGCGCAGTGTGCCTGCCCATTTTTACAAGCCCACGTAAAGTTACCGTGCGTGACTTTTCATGGCATTGTAAATATGGGCCCCTTTCACGCATTACTCTGCATGAAAGGGGCACTCCATGGGTGTTGCTGTGGGTGTTCCATTGAACCTGACGCATTCCCAGATTTACAAAGTTTTGTAAAGCTGGAATGTGTCAGAATCCTATGCCTCCCCAGGGGAGGAGTAGGAGTGGCACAAAGAGGATAAATGCTTTTATTTCTCCTTGTTTTTTCCTCTTTCTATGCATGCTGCTTCCTGCACCATGCATAGAAAGAGGAAAATGCCATCAATGATTGTTTTGGTGAATGAAGGTGCCCCTTCCTGCACAAAAGAAATCATCCCCGCAACACAGTAGCCCTTGAAATATGATGCAAGGGTGCCTACGCTAGCTCATGGCAGCCAATTGTGTGCCAGCGCAGGGGAACACACACGGATGCGTAATTTCTTTTGCAGATAAGGTGCAGAGCCTGCAGGACCAATGATTTTCAGGGTTCTCTGATGCTTGATGATTGGAGTGACATAATTCCGTTAGGGTTTGGGAGACAATTTAACAGGTTCTATTGCATACTTATTTTAATTTACACACAACTTGAGGCACAAGGGACATGGCCTAACAAGATGGCTGTGTAAACGTTTTATTCGAGGCTCCCTTCGGCGGCCCGATAATTTGACCGCATCCTGCAATATCCTAGTTCAGATAAGCCAAGCAGAGTAACAACGCCCGCTCCCACCGGTGAAGGGAAACGGCGGAATGAAACGATAACCCAGAGAATGGCATGGTAAAGGAGAGCGCTTAGGGAAGATGGGGTACCATCTTTGAAACCTCAATGCTCCAAAAATACGGGAGGACAAGGCGGAATCCAAAAAACGTCCAGAAGAGGAACTAGTGAATTGAGAGAGAAGCGAAGGCTCCCAAAGGAACCCTAACATCGCCAGCGGATCAGTGAGTTGATGCAAGGCCAGGGAGACCAAGGGTGGACCCATTCCGACCCAGACCTGGGCCTGAACTCCAGGGGGAAGTTACAAAAAAGGCCTGAACGCAGCCGGACTGGTGCTGCTGGTCCCCGGGGCGTGCCTCTGTTCCAGCGGGCGGCCTTGGGTGCGGTGTGGCCCGATCGGGTCAAGACCATTCGGGCCCCGGTGCAAGGAACCGAGAAGCAGGGCTGGCTGTTTGTATGTGTAAAGCAGGCCGGCCGAGTAACAGGACGGGCGGAGCATTGACAAATAGAAGCTGCCAGACAATTGTGGAGCCGAAGGAAGGCCGGTAAACACAATAGTGAGCTCAGGGAGACGATCCCTACAGAGGAGCAGGTACAGCGAAAAGAGTTGGTGAATGGCAGACATCACACACGGGGGATTGGTACGAACCTTGTGAAGGGCACAGACCCGTACATGAACTCTGAAATCGACCTTGGATCTGGGGGCTAGAAAGAGGAAAGAGGAAAATGAAAATCCAGGGGAGATACGGAGAAGACATCGGGAAGCCCCAGTAACAGATCTAGGGAACAGCAAAAGGAAGCATAATTTTAAAGCTGTATTGTGCATATCGGAGACAGAGAGGAGAGACACTACCTCCGGAACCTATAGGCACGGGGAGTGAAATTACCTACCATAATGGTGAAAGACAAAGCGCTCAAATCGCAAGCGAATAAAATATCCAATTATGCACAACCATTGCCCCAAGACCTAGAAGCCAGGGAAGAGGGTTCAAACGGAGATGGAGGCCCACTGATCCGGGAAATGAAGACCTCCCCACGCTGGCAGACGTGATGCAATCAATTCAGCCCACAATAGATGACATGGTTCATAGAATCGACGCAGTCGCTATCGACGTGAACTTACTGAGATGCGATCTGCGGAAAGTGGCGGACAGAGTAACCACTACAGAGAATAACGTGGATACACTGCAGAAGGAAATACGTAACCTTAATGCCACTGTAGGCGACCTTAAAAAGAAAGTAATACAGCTGGACGAGAAGGCGGAAGACTCAGAAGGGCGTTCGCATCGGAATAACCTGCGCTTCATAGGTTTTCCAGAAAGAGCAGAGGGCCCCTCTACAGAACTATTCCTCGAAGACTAGATAGTTAAGAAGATAAACCCTAAGAGACTTTCTAAGTTTTTTAATGTGGAAAGAGCACACAGGGCTCTGGTCCCTCCGCCCCTGCCGGGTGCACCTCCCTGGGCCATCATCACCAGGTTCTTTAATTATAGGGACTGCAATGCAATTTTGCAAGCCACCCGTACTAGAGGTCAGTTGATGTACGCGGGCCACCACATTTCAATATACCCGGAATATTCCCAACGAGTCCAGAATCAAAGAAAAACGTTTATAATGGTCAAATGGATTTTACGGGATCTGAACTTAAAATACAGTCTCATGTTTCCAGCAAAGCTGTCAGTGGAAAGTGAAGGACGCACCTTGTTCTTCTTCTCTGCGGATGAAGAGAGTGCATGGCTGGACACTAGAGGTGGCACAAGGACCTGTCTTGTCCCATCTATGGGATCCACCAGAATATCGGAGACCAGAAAACGAACAAAAGAACAATGGCAATCAAAACGACAGCAACAGCAAAGGAGACTCGGCAGTCCCGGCGGATCAGGGTTCGCCCTGATGGGACATTACAGACCTCAGACTCGGAGACGGTGCCGGAGGTGAAGAGTGTTACAGGAAGGCACAACAGGCCCTGGAGGCTCTGGGAGCAGTCATAGCTGGACTGAAAGAGGAAAGGCAAAGTGACAAAGTACAGATAAATGAACAAAGGTTATAACTTTACAGGGGTGGGAAAGTATGAATAGAGGATAGAGTGAGACGTGGATTTCACTAAGGACATAAGTGGTATCCTGGATTGGAGATCGGGCCGTTTGGGGAGGCGATCCCCCCAACAGAGGCTGGGCTTCGCATGGGGAGCTTGAGGGCTATCTCGCACCCCGGCAAATACCAGTCCACTGGCACATCACTTACTTATAGAAACATGGACAAGGAAACTAAGGTTAGTCAAATGTGATGACCACATGACTCAACACCTACTGCTGTGTACTCAAGATGGAACAGATTGTTGGGTGGTAATGGGGTGGCATGTGCTGGCTATTGTTCTGGTTATAACAACGGGAGCGGGACTCGCATGACTGCCCAAGGGGAGGGGGGGGAGAAAGGAAAGGTTTGGTTGGTTATGTTTTACAATGTTGGGAGAAGTTTACATTGTCGTGTCTAAGGCCATGGTCTCAAACTCAAATCCAGAGAGACTGGAGTGAGGAAATATGCATTCTCAAAGAGGGCAGGGAGGGGGCAGGAAGGAAGGAAGATATATGAAAAATGGCTGCACAAATAATGAAGATCATTACATGGAACTTAAGAGGAATAGCGGGGCTAGAAAAACGGCGTTGGATACATGCTTTCCTGAAACGTTACAGGGTGGCGATAGCCTGTTTACAAGAGACACATATCTGGGCTGGCATGATCACTAGCGTATGTAAGAGATGGAGGGGACAGCTTTTTGACACTTCATATTCTGGGTTTGCCCAGGGGCACTTATATGGGTGGCACCAGGAAACCCCTTTCAGCATCCAAACCATGTTCTGGGTCCAGAGAGGAGATACCTCATCTTACATGGCACATGGGATGGCAGGGAATTATGCATTATAAATGTCTATGCCCCGAATTCAGACTGCCCTGATTTCTTCCTTGCGCTCATAAAGGCAGCAGCACCATACATGGGCGCCGAGGTCATCCTTACCGAGGATTTTACCTGCGTGTTATGATGCAACATTGGACAGGGAACATCCTAGAAGTATTACCAAACCTCGAATGTCAGCATCACTGATATCTATAATGCAGGGCAGGCAGCTACTAGATGAATGGAGGGCTCGAAACCCACTCAAAAAAGTATTCTCATGCCACACCCCAGCGACTAACACGTTTAGCCACATAGACTGCTGCTGCCTTACACCCGAGCTATCGGCTGAGGTCGATGGAATATCATATCTGCCCCGCTAGTTATCTGATCATTCACCACTCCTGTTGACCCTGAAAAATGGGGACGGCCGCACAGCGATACCACTATTGCACCTCAGGACTGAGGCGCTCACAGACTCTCCCTATGCTGCGGTAGTCTCAGATGCCATAAAACACTAGTTTGAGGAAAACTGGGGATCGACGACTAACAGATCAACAGAGTAAGAAGCTATGAAGGTGGTCATACGGGGAGTCTGTTTGAAGACCACGTACGGGGTACGACAACATTTAGAAAGGGATAGACAAAGTCAAGAAAGGCAACCGAAGAGACTGGAGGAGATAATGCATACCACGCCCCATTGCATGGTTAATACAGCCCGGGAGAAACTCTTAGATTCATGGTGTAGGTTAGAAATATGTACATACACAACATACCGACAACGGCTCCATATGGAAGGGGACCGGACGAGTGCACTCCTTGCGAGGTTAAAAAGAACGGAGAGGGCGGCTACACCTATACTTCAATTACAAAACAATGATGGAGACACAGTGTGTACACAAAGGGCAATCCTCTGAGAACTAGCCAGGCATTTAGCGATGGCATGCAACAATAATCTCTCCCCACCCGAACAAACACTCCAGGAATTTTTGATAACACAGACCTGCCCAGATTAGATAGGGAAGCCCAAGGTGAAATACTTACAACTATTAGGGAACTTAAAACGGAGAAATGCCCTGGAAGCGATGGAATCCCAGCGGAATTCTATCAGAGGTTCGCCCCACTATTGGCTGACCACCTATTGGTGGTGTACAATGAGGCATTAACAAAAGGGTCCATACCTGCAATCATGCAGGAGGCATTGGTGACTATGATCCTAAAACCAGATAGAAACCCTCTACTGCTGAAGTCATATAGGCTGATATCCCTCTTAAATATAGATGCCAAGCTATTAAGTGGAATTCTGTTGGCCCGACTAATGCCATACATGTCCCAGCTTATACACTCTAACCAAGCCGGGTTTATACCATGGCGGAACACCACATATAACCTATGAAGATTGGCACATGTGTGGCATGCTCCATGCCTGAAAACCGTGAGTTGCACAATAACACTGCTAGATATCGAACAGGTGTTTGACTCTGTGGAATGGGAAAACATATGGGTGACCCTAAGGTGGATGGGAGTGGGACAGAGGTTTATTCAATGGATACAAGTAATATACACCGGTCCAACGGCTCGGGTGAGACTCCGTAGGCAGGCTTCGGAAACATTTGTACTAACAAGGGGCACTCGACAAGGCTGCCACCTGTCCCTACTCATATTTGCCATTGCAATGGAGCCCTTGGCAGCCACACTAAGGAGAAAACTGGGGAGATGGGAAATTCAACTGGGAAACACCAACCATGTTGTCTCATTATATGCAGACGATACACTGCTGTGTATGCGTCATCCAGATAGCGCGGTCCCGGCTCTTCTGAGAGAGCTAAAGGAATTTGGGACGCTCTCTGGCCTAAATCTCCCACCCCCAGGAAATCAAAACTGTTCCCTATGGGGAGGCTGGCTGGGAAATCGGAAAATGAATTGCATAACGTAGGTCTAGTATGGATAGCAGCCGGTATCAGGTACCTAGGAATCCATCTGACACACACATCCACCGCCTACTTACAAAATAATATGGGAAAGGTAGTGGAGGGTATTGGTAACTCTATAAAATTCTGGAAGGGCTTCCACTTTCCCCGATGGGGAAGATAGCGTTAATAAAAATGGTTATCCTACCAAGGTATTTATATATGCCCTACAGCACTCTTTATACAGAATCCCGAATCCTGGAGGGGTGTGGTGCAGCGGCCAGGGCAGCTGACTTCGGAGCACAGGGTTCACGGTTCGATCCCCGGCTCCGGCGGCAGCTCAGCTCAGCACCATGTGACTCTGGGCAATAGCTCACTTAATTTCCACTACGGCCCCCAGCGCCTTGAGACCCGTAAGGGTGAGTAGCTGCGCTATATAAAAACGGACTTACATTTTACTTCACAAAGTTAGAAAGCCTACTAGTCGAGTTGCTATGGGAAATCAAGCGAAAACGGCTAAAACTCGACACACTCCAATG
The DNA here is from genome assembly GCA_963921515.1 of Calotriton arnoldi. Taxonomy (NCBI): domain Eukaryota; kingdom Metazoa; phylum Chordata; class Amphibia; order Caudata; family Salamandridae; genus Calotriton; species Calotriton arnoldi. The sequence goes on from CAWUFW010006234.1 coordinate 1,126,960, forward strand.
AAAATGGGAGGCGGGAGAAATGAAAATACCATGACTAGACCTGTATTACATGGCCTCACAACTCCAGCATGCAGTACATTGGCTAGATGAGAACAACAACTGGGAGAAACAACTGTTGGCGGGTACACATGAAGAAGTCTCCCTCCTGGAGCTCCTCGTGATGTGTGCGGGGGTTCCCGAATCTTACCCATACAGTATTCGGCACGTTGCAGCGATTTGGGAAACATCAATTAAGAAGGTCGTTCGACACGTGCCCTATGTCCCAGATATGCCATTGTGGGTGTGAAACCCTTCAAGAAGATAGCAGATTCAATGTCTATTAAAAAATGGGTGGAGGGGGATGCCATACAATGAGAGACCTGTACAGCAATGAGCAATGAGTAATTTATAATGCAAGAGGAGGCCGAACACACCTTTGAACTGGGAAGAGGGCAGTTCCTACAATATGGGAAGATATCTGCAGTGGCCCGTGCACTATGGCCCTCTTTTCCGCAAGAGTCACCCAGCACCTCAGTACTACAGGCAATTCTTAACATAGCTAGGGGACGCATATATATAGAGCGTTGAGAGGCGATCTTACGAAGAAGCCCCTCCCAATTCAAGCACGATGGGATGAGGCATTAGATGAGCCCCTGACAGAACAGGAGTGGATAAAAACACATTAGGGAGTTAAAAGGGTGCGCTCTAACGTGAGAATTAAACTCATACAGTACAACATTATACACCAGACTTATTTGACTCTGCGAACCATAAGCAAAATGTACCCGGAATGCACAAACGCATGCCCCAGGTCGCGGTCAAACAGACGCGCATTTCATCCACATGATATGGGAATGCTCAGCACTGGTGCCATAGTGCGGGAACATAGTAGATCAAATGCAAATAGCCACAGGGTGGAATATTCCTAAAACAACACGGGTAGTGTAGTGTAGCTCCTATTTCCCTAATAGGCTCTGCGCATTGGAATAATATACCCTATAGGTTTGACATAGGACTGAGGTCGGTATGTCCCTATCGAGTATATTAAACTTAATTACTTGTGCCAGCTAGCTCAGAGGCCACTAGAAACTCCTTGACAAACAAGAAGGGAGTAGTTTCTGGCAGCCGCAAAACATGACCACTTTGTTTCCCTTTAGAATCAGAACGTGTCCCAGAGTCGTGGAAACAATAGATAACTATTTCACTCAGCTCACTCATGCATACTTAGTTTTCCTCAAAGTTACACAGAAAGAATAGACGGGCGTTTCAATAAAAGATTTATTGAACAGTCTTGTTTCTCGTGTAAGTAAAATGTGCTGTTACGATCACAAGACAGTATGCAAGATAAATAATGTACAGCGTAAGCAGTAGAAATAAATAATACTGCGCTAGCATGATCTTTAGTAGATATTCATTTACATAAATAACATATACTAAAAATGCGAGTACTCATACGATGCGTTTCTAAGCTAGTTCTACCCCAATGTACCTAACCTAACCTAGGTGTAGGGAGAGGTATGAAGTAGGTGAAGTATTCCCTACTATGGTATACTAAGAGTAGGTTACGCCTAGTATGCCTAGTATGCCAAGAGTCCCTCTAGGTATCTAGTCAAACTCCATACCTTGAGAATGAGAGAGGTGGGAATCTCTTGCCAGACTCGAACTCCAACACCCCGCGAGGGAAGTCAGATCACTGGAAGCTGGACTCTCTGCGTGCAGGGATGACAGCGTCTTCTCAGTGCGAAAGGCCGGGAAACGGGCTCCTCTGAAGTCGAGGTCTCCTCTGATTTACAGGGGCTAGGGAAGGTATATTTATACCTGAGAGGTACCTCAGAGTGTTAGCATTGACGTGAATTGGACAGCGGAAGACGTCATGAATGAACCCCTGAGGTATAACGGTTCATGCATAATAGATGAGTCCTTGAAGAAATCAATAGTCCTGTGCTAGGGAAACTCCCGAAGCCTAAGGGTCTGTTCTTCAAGAAATTGTGACGTTAGGGTGGACGGATGTCTGAGACCATGCCTGTATTTGGAGTGCACAGTTTAATGCCTAAATAAGGACTGAGATTTCATGCCTATATAAGGGCAGGGTGAATTGTGCCTATATAAGGACATGATACAGGAAAACCTATATACGGACACCCCAAGAGGAATACAACACCCACTCCACTTTCGTGTGTACGATAATACTAAAATGCTAAACATTTAAAAATGCTAAACATTAAATGGAGTACTGCATATTTAAAAAAAAATATTTCTTAAAAGCATTAAAAACATATTAAAATGCAAAAGGTACTGTACATATTAAGCATTGCTTTTCATTTCAGGCATATATTTGGAAATTAAATGCAATTTGAATGAAATAAGCAGTAATATTTACATGTGACAGAAAATGATCGATAAGTTTGTTCAAAAATCAAAGTCATTTCATGTCATTAATGATTTTTGTAGACAAATAAGATGACAAAAATGTCTGAGGAAGTACCGCGAAGTCTGTACTATAAGGCTAGTTCTACTTCAAGCAGATTGAATTGCCATTTAGTTTGAAAAAATGGAAGTTCAATTTGGGAAGAGTTCCAAGTTTTGAAATATGAAGGCCAAAGTTTACTGCGTCTCTGGTACACCGTGGGTTGAATCAGAGTCAGTGTACGGGTCTGATGTAAACATGAGATCATCTATTTCTGTAGACAAAATATTGTCCACTGAAGTTGGTGTCAGTTGGAACACCTCGTGTAGTAGATTAATTGCACAGAGATGTGAAGCATCGCTCTCAGCATAGGATGCCGCAGCAATGTTCGCGTCCGTTGTTACCTGTGTGCCTGTAGATCCATCTCGTACCTCAGCAGCAGCCGGAAGCGACTGTGAGATCTCAATGAATGCCGTCATCAGTATTGGTAGCCTCTGGGGACAACACATAGAATGGCCGCAATCGGGTCCAGCAGAGTATCGACATCCGTTGGCGTTGCTGATGGAAATGTTAGACAGGTGTCTAACACGCATTCTTCACCGCATAGCAGGCATCGTAGGACAGGTAAGATGCAATCTTGCCAGATTGGTCTGAATGACAGGAACCACATGGTATTCAGGTCCCGTAGACGAGTCATGCCCAAAAGCTGTACTATTCGCTCACGGCACTTTCGTTCAAGGAGAGCTTTCTCCATTTTGCTCGGAGTGATGTCGGCGAATAGGCTGGCCATAGCGTAATAGCAGGAAGAGAAATAGAATTCCGGCAACAAGTGCTAGAATTAATGGTATGCCACCAAACACCGAATGTGCAAAGTTCGGGATGATTCCGAGTATTGCCTGGAAAGGTGCTAACAGACCGGAGCAGATGCCCTTAAATAGATGTACAATTCCGCTTGTATCTGACATGTTAAAGATACGTCCTATCATTTCCACAAAATGTATAGGGCAGTTTGTACGTATTAAAGTCTGTATCTCAGCCGAAGTCCTTGCTACTTGTAGATCATAGGTTTCTTTGGCCGAGGTCAAAGGCACTGTTTGTTGCAAAAGCATGGCTTTCATTCTGCTTAAAGAATCAAATCTTATAAAAGAGACGTTCAGCGAAGGCCACAAAGGCGACTCCATGACTGTGTCTATTGGGGCAAACAATACTTGCATACAGCAAGTGACCCTGGAGTTGACCGTTACTAGATATGGGATGCCTGGCAACATGCCGCAGCAACTCTGATCAGTCAACATGAGGTAACTCCCATTAGAAAGTTGTCCAAACGTTGGATTAATCACAGCAGCTGGTGTACCCTGCTGATGGCAAGACAAATTTGCCACAGAACCATTGCAAGCCCCGTGTAAAGAAATGTCCTGACATATAAGTGAACCGCTCAGTGCACTTTTACAGTGTGTACCGCTCAAAAACACTTCACGATCCCCACTCCAACATCTATATGTATACGGTAAATTGCAAGATGTCTTAATGTATTCCTTACCCAACCTTTCATATTTGCCTGCTTGCATCTGTTTGAGGCAATACTGAAACTGAAAAGTAGTCACAGGTAGCGTGATTTTGCCATGAATGAGCCATTCTGTAGCTGGTTTTTCTGCCACTGTGAATGGTAACTTTTCCAGTTTTTCAATGCTCAGCACTGTGTACTTTGCTCCTCTTTGTGCCAGTTCAATCTGTTTTTCAGTTAGATTGTATTCTGCAAACAGAGCTGACGTGTTGATAAAACGCCAAGGCACATAGCCCGCATGCAAAGATTGCAGCGTCCAGCTTAATAACCCAATAGAACGTAATTGAGATTGGCCTTGCTGTAACATCGCCAAATCTTGTTCTAGTATGTCGATAGCAGAGGATACAATGCCGTCCAATGAATATATTCTGGAGGACAAAGTTGTTAACCCATTGTCGACCACAGTGAGTGTTTTCTCTAAATTAATACGATCAAGTTCACGTATTCGTTCTGCGGCCTCCATCTGTGACACTTTCCAAGCCTCATTATAAGCAGCATAGATGCCGGCATATATGAAACGTTTTTGACGCGCTTTTCTTGGTCCAAGCAAGAATTCCCTAAGGTCTGCATTTTCTTTAAGTAAGGATAAGTTTTGTTTCACATCCTGTAGTGTAGATTTCTGCAGCCAATCGAGGCATAATTTTCCTACACTGTATGTTGTTACTACCCCCGGATGCTGTCTTTGGACATATCTTGGGTCTGGCCTATGAATAGTAAAGCCCTGAGTTTTATTCAGGAATCTTTCCTGACAGTTGTTCGTGTCTGTGGGCCAGATCAACCATTTTTTCCAATCAGGATTAGATCTGTTGAGTTGTAGTATTTTGTCAACTGTCACCGCTGCCTGTGTATTGTTATCACTTGCAGGTGTTGGTACAGAAGGTGTTTTCATCTCTTTGATCTTGGCTAGTCCAAGACAAGATGTTTGTTGGACTGTTTCATTCAAAAACATTATTTGTTCTGGGATGATACAGGCTCTAAATAAAGCTTCTATCCCCTGCACTTGCCAATCTTTAGTACCCCAGACAGTTTTTGTGTCTATTGTGTCTTTCCATAAGTCGAAACCCTGTCTAGACAGTTGGGCAATAAATGCTGCAGAGTAAATCTGTTTCGTATTAGTTTACATAATTTTCATACCTGTTTTGTTTACATTTTTATAGAAAAACGTTTCTGGATCAGATGTATTGTAACCAAAAAATATGGAAACTTGCTAGCAAATGTTTTTGAACTACCTTGTGGTGGTGTAGGACAATGCTCCCATTGGTTAAACATAAACACATTTCTAGGGTATGCGGATTTATGCAAATAATGATGACCATAGTGGTTATAGCAATACAATTGTTCATAGTCTGATGAACCCTCTAAATATTCATTTTTAGAAAATGCAGCAGATTTTTCTAGGTCAAACATTATGTCGTTAACAGTCTCAAAGTCCCAATCATCAGAATAGGTACTGGACGAAATTAGATCACTTAGTGAAATTTTAAATAAATGTGGAATGTTCAATTTTTCCGTCGGGCCAAAAATATAAAAATCTGTTTTGTCCCACACTATACCATCCTGTATAGGAACGGCTGTGATGTTCACTGATGACAAGTCTCTTGCTTCCCAATGGGAAGATTTATGTGGTTTCAAAAGTACATTCACATCTTTTCCTTCAGTGTTCACATGGATGTATCTGCCACTTATAAGCACGCTCACAGTTGTAACCAAAGCTAGCCAGAGCAGGAAAACAAATAGTCCAGATATAATCCAGAATTCAATCCATGGTGAAATCAGATAAATCTTTTTCAGAAAGTGAAGAAAGTCTTGTACTTGCTGCTTGAGTTTGAATGATGCTGGCGTCATTTCAGGTTCACTCGGATCTTCTGAGAACGTATCAAAGTTAATGAAATAGCCAGAAGCAGTTCTGTCAATTGTTGGAATTGCATCAGGATTTGTAGAAATCGCTGGAACCAGTTGATCACTTGCTACATTGGTGAAGACAGGTGTATTTGGACGAACTGTTACTTGGTTTTCAAGAGGGATGAGTTCCATTGCATTGTTGCCTAATCCTTCATCTGTTACAGCTGAATTCTCGATGGTTATCAGTCTTTCAGTCTGAACCTCTTGGATAGTAGCGAGAGGAGTGCGTCTGCTACTAGGTCGGAGTCCACGAGGCCTACTATTTAGTATTGGCCACGTACTGGGGTTTGATGAGGTCGATGGACACAAATCTTTTCTCCTTTCTTCCAGCAAGGGGCGGCAGAAGTACTGTTCTTGTTCCTTGAACTGCTAGGACAGGTACTGGTTGTCTGTAAGAAGGTCCAAATTCCTTCTTGTCCGCAATCTTTTCTCTGACTAGATCCCCAACTTTTGGAATCCAGACAGGCCTTGCTGGGACCGCCGGTTTTTCCCCAGTGGTGGTTGGCTGCAGGAATACGTTGCTTTGTTTTGATCTCAGTTCATTGAGTTCCTGTAAAACAGCCAAACGTTCTTTGATATCAAACGGTTTATTTTCCACCACTGTGCCTACGTGATCGAGATCTGGTACCCACATTCTTGTCCCAAATAGGACCTCATATGGAGTGACTCCCCTAGAGAACTTCTTGGCAGGTTATTTAATGAGCGTTGGACCCCATAAAGATGTTTGACCCACCCATCACCCGAACCTAATACTCTAGCTGTTATAGACTGCTTTATGTCCCGGTTTTTCCTTTCCACAACCGAATTTCCCTCAGGATGGAATGGAGAGGAGTACCGCAATGCAACGCCCAGACTGGCCATGGCTTCTTTGTAAGCCCGAGAGCTAAACGCAGGGCCCTGGTCAGAATGTAGCGTGCCTATTGCGTATGTGCCGATAAAGACTCGCAAATCTTTTATAACAGTTCGAGCGTCAGCCGAGCGCTGAGGCCATATCCATAGGAACCTTGATTCAGTATTTGTGAGATTGCATTTGTCCAGAAGGACGCATGCGCGTAGATAGTCTAATGCTGTCTAACAGTGGTGTCTGTGATGGGCAGCTACATTCGTAGCATGGTGTCTGGTGGCGGTCAGCATCACGCTGTACCTTACAGTCTATGCAGTTATTGATGAAGATGTGGATTTCTGTATTCATCCCAGGCCACCAGTACATCTCTTTTAATGTCAAGATTGTTTTAGAGATCCCTTGATGTGACAGACCCTCCCCCAAATGTGCTTCATAAATCAAAGCTGCTCTACGTTCCATGTTTGGGATTACCCTATCCCCCACTCCAGGGATTCGAGCAAAAGGAACGCTGTTCGCATCAATTACATAAGAGTACTTGAGTGGAAACTTTTTTGGTAACGCTGCACCACTGCCTTTGCTTGTAGCATTGACAGCCAACATTATTTCACTGTCTATTTTTGTTTTTGAATGAGTGATCGCAGCTACGGAAGCTGTCTGAACAGCCCCCTTTGCGGCTTCGTCAGCCAATGAATTCCCTGCAACGTGAACGCCATCACGTTGATGACTCAGTGTGTGGATCACGTGAGCCTTTTGTAGTTCGTTTTTCAACTGAACTACTTGTTCCCAAAGTGTTTTGTGCTTTATTGTGCCATCTTTCGCATCTTTGAAACCATTTTCAAGCCAGTTTTGTATATATTCATTATACGACTGAACACAGTAAAAGGAATCGCACACTATTAGTGTGGGGAATTCTCGATCTGTACTTTCAAGTGCCAGTTTGAATGCTTGTAGTTCAGCTCGCTGAGCTGTACAATCTCCTAGAGACGGGGTTTTTGTGACCATAGGTCTGAAGATGCCATCTCGCATGTGACCTTTAATGATTGCACATGCTGCACTGTAAGCTTGCTTACCCCCTGTTGCGGGTTGTGCAGATCCGTCAGTGTAAATTATGAATTCGTACTGATCGAGAGGTAGAATTTCAGTGGGCAGAGGACATTCTTGTTCATATTGCAGGAACGCTTGTGTTTTTAGATCAGGATCAAAAACATATTCAACATATGTTGCAGCAAGAGAATTAACCCATTGTATCCATCTTGGATGTAATGCCTTAGCATTTGGAATGCTTGCTTTTGTGACCGCCTCTAAAGCTGGTACTGGGGTTACGACAATAATGCGTTTCCCTTGGGCTAGGGCTCTTTCTTTTGCTACAGCGGTTTGAACTGCTGTCAGAATTTTTTCAGTTGAAGTGAAGCGCATTTCTGTTTGTGTATACAAATGAGATTTGTATGCTATTGGTATTTTTTCACCCTCATTAAATGTTAAGTAGGTGAATCCGCATTGACCCGAAATTATTCGGATCACCAGGTTGCGTTGACTTACGCGTGTTTGTAAGTAATTTGTTGCTAACATGTTAGCCTGGAGTGAACGCAAGATTTCTGTATGTTCCTGTGTCCAATTTTTGATTGAAAAATCAGGTTTGATTAATGCGTAGAGAGGTTTAACCCTTTCTGCGTAATTTAGAATGTATGTTCTTCCAAAATTTAGGAAACCCAGGATGGATTGTAAGTTTTTTAGCGTTTTTGGAGGTTGGAGCAGCGCACATTTCTCTAGAAAGTTAGCTGCCAAGCTCTTGCCTTCACTTGAAAGCTCATATCCTAGAAATAGGACATTGAGATGGGCAATTTGGGACTTCTTGAAGTTGAATTTGTAGCCCTCAGAGGCGAATCCCAGTATAATGGTACTCACCCTGTTCAAGTGTTTTTCCAGGTCATCGTCTGTCAGATAGATATCATCGACATAGGACAATGCCTCATTGTCATAAATTTGTAGTAACTCCATTACCCTCGCTGAGAATAAACCTGGGCTGTTCTTGAACCCTTGTGGGAGTCGACAAAATTGACGCTGGGTCCCCATTATGGAGAATGCTGTTAAGTACCTGCTTTCAGGTGCTATGTTTTGACAAAAGAAACCATTTGAGATGTCTAATGTGGTTTTATATTTTTTACGCACAATGTTATTCATTAATGCTGTGCTATGTGCATTTTGTACTGCAAAAGTTTTTGAACAAGTGTTTAAGTGTCTGTAATCCAAAACTAGATGATATGTATTGTCTGGTTTGGAGACAGGAAACAAAGGATTGTTCATTGAAGAGGTGCATGTTTCAATCACCCCTTGGTATTCAAGTTGATCAAAGATCTCCCTGACCTGTTTTTTAGCTTCTTGCTTTACTGGATACTGCCTCTGTGCAGTTGGTTCATGTCTCAGATGTATTTTATGGTGAGGTGAGTCCTCATCCCATCCTACATGATTTTTATATAATGCTGGGGCCTGGGCTACTGCCCATTTCCTGGCTTATGTATATTTTAGGTGAATTGGAATATGGTTAGAGAAGGCAGGCATAATAATGTCCTCGCCGTGTGGTCACTCCCTGACAAATTGTGGTGGCCAGTCTTTTTCTGCTAGATGTATGTCATAGCCCCTTGAACGTTTTTCCCAAAAAAGTGCTTTCACCTGTCTAGGTATGTCTCCCTCCACCCGGAGTGTTATTTCATATAACTTTTGTGGAGTACTAACCCTGGTGTCTACAGTTTCAACTGTAATGTACTCATTCAAGTCCACTATCTCCAGAAGTTCCTTCAGGTTCTGGCGAGCTATTGTGACTTCTGCTGCACTGTCCAGCATTGTCTGAGCCCATTCTCCGTTCTTGAGTTGTGTTCTCAGTATTCTCGGCATGTCTGATCTTTAGACCTGCTACTTTCTTTTTGGAGAATTGAGGTTTTGTTTTATTTTTTGGAGCGTGTTTTTCTTCCTTGGATTTCACGCATTCTTCTCTATGTTCTGACCGTCCTCTTCTTTCCGAAGTCTGTGATGAGATCTGAAAGGTACGAGAGGAACGTGTATCAGTATCTTGATACCTGTCAGGCTTTCTCAAATTATCCCTGTTCCTGAGGTTATACCTCCTTTCAGAGGGCTCCTTTGAGGAGACCTACCTCGGGATTGAGAACGTTTCTCGTTTGAATTTTGTTTATTAGTCTCCCACCTCTTTTTAGAAGATGTCGGAGTTTGTTTAATTGTGTCCTTCTCAGGACTTTCAGATAGTTTCGGCTTCACTGGTCTTCCACCCAAACTATCTCTGCCTAATTCTGCATAAGATTGTTCAATTATTCTGGGTAGCTCAGTTTGATGTTCTATAACATCAAATTCCCTTAATTTTTGGTGGATCGCCACTGCTGCTGCCTCCCCTTTAATATTAGATAATATTATTGTTGAGACCTGGTCGAAATTTTTCAGTAATTTCATACCTAAATTTAGAGCAGGCTCTGCCCCGTATTCGTTTTGAATTTGTTTCAGGACATCAGGTATTACCGCAATTGACGGAATGCCATGTGTTTTAGTATAGATGGCAGCAAAGACTGAGCCCCAAGTGGTGCAGTCTTCCAGTTGTGGTGTGATCCCCATCGGTAAACTGATTGTTAGGATTCTGTGTTTCTCATACGGGCTTGTATTTGGAAATACTGATTCGATTTGAGTGATTTTTTGAGCTATCCAAAATGGAACCTGCTCACGTTTTGTGGGCATTTTTCCCATGACTGCGTATATAGTCTGTGGTGTAATTTTTAGGGTATTCCCTAGTTGAGGAATTTGATTTGGAAGTGTTAATGGTGGTTGGACTGTGAAAGTCCTCATGACATATTGGACCAATTGTCTGTAGATTTTTATTAATTCTTGTAGTTGAACAAGTAATTCCTCATCTGACATTATTTCGATGCCAGGATGAGGTGTGTAGCTGGCTAGAATCGGCCATGTTGCTCCTGGTCTACCTAGTGGACCGAGCCTGGTAATGTTTCTGTGATGTTTTAGGGCGCCTTTAAACCAGAGCTGATGCTCCTGGTATGTTAATGGAATTTCTATATCCTCGAAAGGAATGTATTCCTCTGGTGGATCATCTTCTTTGTAGAAGTGAAACAGTTTTGTAACTGGATTGGATTCAGGAAATATTACCCATGAATAGAATACCTCTGTCTGAAAGGATTCGTGTGCCTCTATCACGAAAACTGCTCTACTGCCTCTTGGTGGTAGGCCGTGTTTTATGAGTTTTAGAGTGATGGCTCTTCTTAAGTTTGGATGGATGTCTATAACACCCTCCTCGGTTTCATTTAAACCGGTAAAATTTAAAACTGCCATGGCTGGGTCAGCCGCAGCTCCACCGTTTCCGGTGGCTTCGTCCCCTGTTATGGACATTTTGTTTTTGAAAAATGTAGAACAAGTTTCAAGGAAACAAAGATAAGGTGCACAATATTTTGGAACACTGTATCCTTCAACGTTGAGCAAACCAAACAGCTAATATATAGGGTGCTTCCCTATGTAGCCATGGCGGATACTTAACCCTGCCCACTCCAGACGTCTTTTGGAGTACATGGGTAGGGGTCTCTGAGAGAAAAAGCACGGCTGAGTTAATCAGTATCTAACGTTGAATTACCGCCTTACCAAACGTTGGGCGCCATGTAGTGTAGCTCCTATTTCCTAATAGGCTCTACGCATTGGAATAATATACCCTATAGGTTTGACATAGGACTGAGGTTGATATGTCCCTATCGAGTATATTAAACTTAATTACTTGTGCCAGCTAGCTCAGAGGCCACTAGAAACTCCTTGACAAACAAGAAGGGAGTAGTTTCTGGCAGCCGCAAAACATGACCACTTTGTTTCCCTTTAGAATCAGAACGTGTCCCAGAGTCGTGGAAACAATAGATAACTATTTCACTCAGCTCACTCATGCATACTTAGTTTTCCTCAAAGTTATACAGAAAGAATAGACGGGCGTTTCAATAAAAGATTTATTGAACAGTCTTGTTTCTCGTGTAAGTAAAATGTGCTGTTACGATCACAAGACAGTATGCAAGATAAATAATGTACAGCGTAAGCAGTAGAAATAAATAATACTGCGCTAGCATGATCTTTAGTAGATATTCATTTACATAAATAACATATACTAAAAATGCGAGTACTCATACAATGCGTTTCTAAGCTAGTTCTACCCCAATGTACCTAACCTAACCTAGGTGTAGGGAGAGGTATGAAGTAGGTGAAGTATTCCTTACTATGGTATACTAAGAGTAGGTTACGCCTAGTAAGCCTAGTATGCCAAGAGTCCCTCTAAGTATCTAGTCAAACTCCATACCTTGAGAATGAGAGAGGTGGGAATCTCTTGCCAGACTCGAACTCCAACACCCCGTGAGGGAAGTCAGATCACTGGAAGCTGGACTCTCTGCGTGCAGGGATGACAGCGTCTTCTCAGTGCGTCAGGCCGGGAAACGGGCTCTTCTGAAGTCGAGGTCTCCTCTGATTTACAGGGGCTAGGGAAGGTATATTTATACCTGAGAGGTACCTCAGAGTGTTAGCATTGACGTGAATCGGACAGCGGAAGACGTCATTAATGAACCCCTAAGGTATAACGGTTCATGCATAATAGATGAGTCCTTGAAGAAATCAATAGTCCTGTGCTAGGGAAACTCCCGAAGCCTAAGGGTCTGTTCTTCAAGAACTCGTTGTGACGTTAGGGTGGACGGATGTCTGAGACCATGCCTGTATTTGGAGTGCACGGTTTAATGCCTAAATAAGGACTGGGATTTCATGCCTATATAAGGGCAGGGTGAATTGTGCCTATATAAGGACATGATACAGGAAAACCTATATACGGACACCCTAAGAGGAATACAACAGTAGTAATATCGGGACTGCTTTCCATGCCAAAATCAAAGAAACTTAGCACAAGGCTTGTGCTGTTAGGGCTGGTGCTAGCAAGGAGGAGAATAGCAATTAGATGGCTAAGTTCTGATCCCCCGACAATAGAGGGATGGCTGAAAGACCTCAATGAATGGGCAACCGTGGAACTAGTCAGAATGAATTGGATCAAGAAAGAGAAAAAGATAGAAGAGGATGCCTGAGCATGGTCACTCATGATGGCGGACGCAAAGGGACCCCCCGCCCCTACTGCGGAAACAAATGGGGAGGGAGAGGTGGGGACTGGCAACCAGGGGGAGTCAGGCGAAGTGAAAAATAGAGAATGCACTATGTAAATAAAAGAATGGCCCGTTGGGAGGTCAACATGCTATTTGGGACCAGGCACGACAGGGAGGGAAGGGGAGGGTGTTAATGCAATTAAATTGGCACAGGCAGTATGGCAAGAAGTGGATGAGGCATAATATTGATGTACACCTATGAGAACACAGACAGGGATGGGAGGGGGAGAAATACAAAGTTGATGTAGTAACTGTAATTCTGTCTTGCTATTATGCTGAAAATGCCAATAAAAATGTTTTGAAAAAAAAACTTGAGGCACAAAGAAATGCGATGATTTACTAAGAATTACACAATAATAGGGAAAGTGATGACAAACCAAATCTTGAAGTAGTAAAGTGGGCAAAATAGTTACTCTCTAAAAATGTTTAAATGAAATGTAGAATAAAATAAAAACATTTGCAGAAGGGAACCCGTATTACCTGTTGCAGAAAGGAGAACATGGAGTTACTTACAGATATAAGGGCTCAATTTATGTTGTGACATCAGTTAGTCTATTTCCATGTCTGTTTCAAGTTGTAATAAAAATGTTGTGTTACAGTATGTTGACTACTTTTTCGTCTGATGCTCATTTTGTGTGGTGAATATATACTTAGCATTAGAAGGTGACGATAGCTTGATGATAGATTATTTGTCAGTGAAAATGGCCTATTACTTTCTGGTAATCCTCATTACTCCTGGTCCCATTGTCCTAGTCCTATTCATAACAAAGTGAGATAATTCTATCTCACAGACAGAAAAAAGAACGAAGGAAAGCTGAAACCCCACCCCACCACACCCTCTCCCCTTCCCACTGGGAGTACATAGGTGTACTTACCAAGTATTCCCTCTGAACTACCGAGCCCCAATGCAGGCCGGCCGTCCGGGGTGGGGGGGGGAGGAAAGTATTGAATAGGACGAGGACAACGGGACCAGGAGTAATGAAGATTATTGGTAAATAGTAGGGCATTACCACCAGGTCCCTCCAGGCCTCACCCTATTCATAACAAAGTGAGAATACCCGAGCAACAAACTGGCATTAAATAACAACAAACCACCAGGACACAAGAAATACAGCAGCACCAAGTGATTTAATGGAACACAAATACAAGAATTCTGGAGCTCACAGCCTGCAACACCCCGAAACCAAAATTAGTATCATCACAAAGCAAATTCTGGATCCGATATTGCGGCACAAATGTATTAGAGGATACCCATATAGTGGCCCTACAAATCTCAGACAGGGAAACCTGCGCCTAGTAGAATGTCCCTTCACACCAGCAGGAGGCGGAGACCCCAAAAGGGAGTAAACTAACTCAATATCCAGTTTCAGCCAACGGCAAATGGACATTGAAGAGGCCTGCCCAACATGAGAGGAGACCCCAAAAGAAAGTCTGATTTCCAAAACCGATCACTCCAATCCAGACAAATACGCAAAGCCCAACTGACATCCAGCAAAGACAATGGAACATCATCCCCAGAAACATGATCCACCCGCAAAGCAGGCAAAACCACTTCCTGGGAAGGATGGAACTGGGACGCCACCTTTGGCACAAATGAGGAATCCAAACGTAAGACAACCCCATCCTCAGAAAACGAGAGGAAGGGCTCCCTCACCATCAGAGTCCCCAACTTACCCAGGCACCGGGCACAAATGAAGACAACCAGGAAAACAACTTTCTAAGTGACAAACTGAACGTCCACCAGGTCCAATGGTTCAAAGGGAGCTGTGACCAAAGCCCACAAAACAAGAGGAAGGTCCCACAACGAGAACAGCGGCCTAACCAAAGGATGAGATAATGAAAAACCCTTCAGCAACTGGGAACCCAAATTGTCCACATCCGCCAAATTCCCCCAAGGGGAACAAAATGCCTTAATCGCAGCCCACTTGGCCCGTAAGGTAAAAACAGCCAAATATTTCTCTAAACCCTGCCAAAGAAACTGAAACACATCCGTCAGGGAACACTCTAGGGGAGACAACTGAAGAGCATCACACCAGTGCTGGAAATTCCTCCAATGTCTCCCCTAGGACTTGAGGATAGAAGACCAATGAAACTGCTGAACGGCCAAAGGTAAATGTTCGGGGAGCCACTTGTGCCACCACCTCTGCCTCTCAACTTCCACACCAACAGCTGCACCCGCTGAGCAGGCAACATCGGAGCAGAGGAGAGGGGAAGCAGGGAGCCACCCACAGACCCTGAACTGCCAACACCCTGAGAGTGGGGAACCAAGACCTCCGTGGCCAAAGGGCACCACTACCACCGCTTCTCAGGACTCCTGCACTATACGAGCAAGAAATAGGAGGATCAGAGCAATAGGCGGGAACGCATACAACAAGCGGGATGGCCAAGGAATGGTCAAGGAATCCACTCCCCAAGCCCCCACTTGTTGAATGCGGGAACAAAACCGAGGCAGCTGAGCATTGTGCAAGGAAGCAAACAGGTCAAGGAAAGGAACTCTAAACCTCCCGCACACCTGTTAAAAAACATCCTGAGTGAGAGACAACTCCTGGAAGGGAGGAAAGAAGCAACTAAGAGCATCGACCAACCAATTGTCCACTGCCCTGGATGTGAACAGCCACCAGAGACAACAGATGCCAGTCCCCCCAGCAAAACAAGGGAACAACCACCGCATTCAGAGACCGGGATCGAATCCCACCCTGATGATTTATGTAAGCCACCGTCACCATGTTGCCAGACCTGACCACCGTATTCTGCCCCACCAACTGAAGACGGAAACCCATGACTGCCCATAGACGGCCATCAGGTCCCTCCAATTAGAAGAACTCCTCCCCTCCTGCAGAGACCAATGCCCCTGCAGGGAGCTGCTCCCCAGTGTGGCCCCCAAATCGAAAGCACTGGAATCCGTAGTAATGACCACAGGCGGGGTGGGCTGCAATGGCATCCCCCGTGAAAGATTGTCCAACACTGTCTACTAAACCAAAACAGGAAGGAAGGTTGGAGATACTGGAACCACATGGTCGAGTTCCCAAGACAAGGAATCCTAACAAGCCAGCAGATGTATCCACAAGGGCCAGAGATGAAAACGCACCCAGGGCACTGTGAACGCTGCTGCTGCCATGAGATTCAGAAGCAGCAACCACAGCCGAACTGGCACCCGCAGAGCCTTGGACATCAAGGCCACATCCCAGGGGTCCGACAAGAACATTCTGTTCAGGTCTGTGTGAAATATGGCCCCTACAAATGTCATATCCTGGGAAGACAACAGCTGACACTTGGAATGGTTCAGCAGGAACTCATGACTCCACAAGGCTGGACATATCACCTGCAGATCGACCAGCCGCCAGTCCCAAGAGGGAGCATCGATCAGTCAATCATCGAGATACGGGTACAGGAGTATACCCTGAAGATGTAAGGAAGCCACCAATGGAGCCACGACTTTTGTGAAAACCCTCGGGGCAGATTGAAGGCCAAAGGGCTGGACACGAAACTGAAAGTGACTTCCGTGAATGCAGAATCTCAGGAACCGGCGACAGTTTGGATGGATTGGAACATGATAGTAAGTGTCCTGTAGATCCAGCGGGAACATGAAATGATCCCTGAAAACCAACGGGATCCCCCTCTGCAGAGTCTCCATCTTGAAGGGTAGGCAGACAACAAACTTGTTCAGATCCTTTAAGTCTAATACCCGACAGAATCCCCCTGTCACCTTGGCCACAAGGAAGAGTATGGAGTAAAAGCCCAGCTCTGTCTCCAGAGGAGGTACCACCTGAATCGCCCCCTTCTGGAGAAGTGAGCCAATTCCCAGAGACAATTCGGTCCACTTCATCTGAATGGACAACCACGGAGTTGGTCAAACTCTGGAATCCAGAGGAGGAACAGTGAACTTGAAGCTGTACCCCTGTCACACAATGCCCAGCAACCATGCATCTGAAGAAGATTTCTCCCAGGCCGGAAGAAAGTGCCAAATTCACCCTCCGGCCAACAATCCCAGCTTGTCCATCATATAGTCGGGAGAGATGTTTAGACTGGGGAGAGTTGTCTTTTCTGTCTTGCCCTCGGCCTGAAGAAAACCTTCCCTGTCCCCTAGAAAACTGCCTCTGAGACAGCTGGCAAAAAGGGGATGTAGACTTCAAAGCCTGTTTATCAGCAGAGGACAGCTTCAAGGAACTGGAGCGCTTTTTCTCCTTAAAAGGTTTGCGCACCTTGCCCTCCAACTCCTCACCAACATCATATTCCCCTGGAAAGGCAGACGCAGGGCCAAAGTCTTTTCGGCGGAATCAGTTTTCCAATCTTTTAACACCAGTTTGCGGTGAGCTGCCACCGAAGCGCCACCAGAAAGAGGTGAGGACCGCACCACATCAAAAGTCACATCGGAAAGAAACTCAAGCTGGCGCTTGATGTGTTCCAACAGCCCAGAACAGAGAGTTTGCTGTGTAAGTACACCTATGTACTCCGGGTGGGAGGGGGTGGGGTAGGAGTGCAGCATTCCTTTGTTCTTTTTTTCTGTCTCTAAGATAGCATTATCTCACTTTGTTATGAATGTGACGAGGACTGGAGGGACCTGGTGGCAGTGGCGACTCACATAGGGCGTGCTACGGGGCGGTGAGGTGGGGCGGGGGAGGGGCAGGGTGGGGGGGTAGTAAACTCGGACATACGACGGAACGGAGGAACGTAATAATTACTTTCCTCCGTTACGTCGTATGTCCGAGTTTACTACCCCCCACCCTGCCCCTCCCCCGCCCCGCTGCCCCGCAGCACGCCCTATGCGAGCCGCCACTGCCTGGTGGTAATATAATAATTGCATCCTTACATGAAATAAACACTCGTGGCTGATTGTTCATTTGTTTAGATTATAATGCATTTTCAGCTAATGGCTGTATGTTTAGTGGAATTAAATTCCAGTAACATGGCTTTTGGCGATAAGATTGACAACTAGCACACTTCAATATATGGGCGGGCTTTAGATAATGAAACACATTTGAAGTTTCACCAACCTTAATAATATTTAACAAAAGACGCACAACACATTAGGTAGAATTAATAGCATTTTGTACAACAAAATACAGGTCACAAAAACAAAGATATCAGAGATGGAAAATAAAGCAATGCGCCTTCATACTATATCACTGCTGTTAACAAAGAGGTCTGACAGTGCCACAGAGAAGAGAGTCAATTGTGATTTGCAGTGCATTGTGTTTAGAAAAATGCTGCCACAATTATGTTTTTCTTCTAATCTTCTCCTTTCATCTTTTTTCCATCAGGCAACTCTATCGATAGCATTCCCCTTTCTGTGACTAATAGGTACTGGAAGCAACAGGCCTCATAGTTGCTGCCATTAAATGCAGTTTAGGAGTGACTACATTAAAAGAAGTCTCTGATGTATGTACCGTAGTGTGGCTTTTGTGAAGAAAACCGGAGCGTGATTCTGTGGGATGATTAAAGGTCAAGCAGACCTTCTGAGAACAAAAGAGAGGATCTCAAACCAATTCTTTTGTGTCAGTATTATTTCCTATTCACCAGGACAGAAATGCATGGCACACAGAAGAAATGTTGCTTTTTATGTTCCTCCGTTTGTTTTTTGTAACTTATCACTCAAGCTTTTCGACGAAAATATTGTGCAAAATAAGCTATTTTCCATTTAGACAGCTGAAGGCAAAGGCATTCAATTTCTCAAAATAAATCTAGCAAACTAAGCCATTGTTGGCTACGGGGTATTATATCCCATTATTCATTGAATTCAGGAGGCTAGGGTGATAAATATCCCCCTATCCTTTGTGCTCAACAGACTGCTGTGATAAATGCACCACTATTGTGCAACCTCTTCTGAAAAATCAAATGCCAGCTCCTGTTCTCCTGCTTCTTTCTAATTTTAGTTTGGAATTCATGTTTTGACAATGCTGTTAATGCCTTATTTTTGCAGATCCCATTGCTTGGCATGGTTATTTATCATTTTGGAAAAATTTCAAATGACACAAGAGGCTACCAAAAATTAGTTCTTTAAAACGCAAGTAGTATTTACTTTTTTTGGCCCTCTCTTAATTGTTATCTGAATTGCAGAAGGCCGCAGAAAAGCGAAAATGACCCATGTGTAAAGTAAAGAGGCAACACGCACTCACAAAACCTCTTCACAGGTGCATAGCATCACCTGTGGCTACTGAAAGGCCGCTTAGCAAAATGCTTCGCGAATCGGTGGGACAGTTGTTTCTTTACTTTTCTACTTTTTGTAGAACCATGCTTACCTGCTCAAACTGGGTTCTTCATTTCTGAAACTTGCAACATGAACTGAGGATCGCCCTTGGGCTTGGCTCTCCTAACACTCTTTAACAGCTACATGGCCCCATTTGCTTGTGTAATCTATGCTACCACATATAAGCATGTAATATGCTTGTTGATGTTAAACTCCTAGTCGGATATCCGGTCCGGCACTCAGAGTTGGACTGGCTAATGGATGGATACTAACTTTCTCTGGCTTAATGATGCAAATACAGAAATGCTGCTAGTGTTGACGCAACATTGCTTCCCTTCAACTGCCTGGGCAGACTGAGAACCATTTTTATGCCAATAAGGTAGGCTCACAACTAGTAGGCACCGGTAAAGAGTGAACTTTTCCTGCAAACTTCAAGTAAATGAAATACCCACTAATAGATTACATTGTATGTATCCATGTCTGTATGAATGCATGTGTAGGTATTTGAATAATGTGAACCATGCCAAAAGGCAATAGATTGTGGTACAGGTTCAAAGGCAGGCATACAGTCAACAAGTGATGGGAGAGGTGGAGGTTATAATAATATTATTTAGGGCTCGATTTAGAGGCTGGAGGATGGGATACTGGTATCCAGTCCACTGTATTACAAGTGATATAGGTTATAATGCACTGTAACATGCCGGTCAGGATATCAGTCATGTTTGTGACAGAGTATATCATCTGCCAAGCTCTAAATCCGGTCCTCAATTTTCTACATGGGATACTCCTACCTTTGCAAGCATCCAACAAAATCCCTCATCCTAGTAGTAAAATTTCCAGCTTTAACTTTTGTATGTATTTCCCAAAAGCACTCTTCAAACTCCAGAAGATTTAAAACTATATTGTCCAGCTCTTATTTGGCCCTACACATTGTGAGCACATTACACCTGCCCTAAAGTCACTCAACTATCTACCAGTCAAAGAATGGTACCAATGCATACGTTTAAGCATTTTGTATGTTTCATAATCACTCTGGGTGACTTATCTAAGGTCTTCTATAAAATGGCTATTTGCCTATGATCTTTGACCCTCAAACTCATCTCCTTTGACAAAGCTCTCCTTTGGCTGATAAATCAAGTTTCCAAAGCCACCTTTACCATGAAGATCAGGGTAACATTTTCCCTCTCCCTTGTTTTCCCCATCAGGTAGAGACGACCATTATTTTAATTAATTTAATTTTGCCTATATTACTTCAGAAATTATTATCTAGGGCCTGTATGTGTCGTCCACGGTTCTCTGACAAAATACTGTGGTAAAAATATTGTTGACCAAAATATTGTGGTAAAAATATCATTTACCACAATATCGTGCTTTATACTTATAATGTTAAGTACAAAAATATCCGAACAAAAATATTATTGGCAATAAAATTGTCCAAAAATAGACAAAAATAGCTATTTTTAGTATAGAGTTTAAAGTAGTAAATGTTAAATATTTTTAAGATAACATTTAATATAATGCAAATTAAAAATATTCCAAAAATTGTTAATACTATATATATGAATATATACTTATATAAACATACACACACACACATATATATATATATTGAATCTGCAATTTACGGATACAATTAGCAAGACTCAAGTCTGTTTTTGAGACTTGGAAGTTTATGTGAAAGACAATACAATCCATACGTGCACATATAGAAAACCAATGGCTGGGAACTCGATTTTACATTCTCGGAGTTTCCACCCGTCAAAATTGAAAAACAGTATCCCGTATGCAGAACATCTCAGAATGAAGAGAAACTGTAGTGAGGTCAGTTTCCTAGAAGCAGCCCAGAGTAATTTGATGAGCAGATTCTCGGAAAGGGGTTACAGTCCCCAGGTACTGAATCAAGCATTAAAAAAAGTTGACAAACTCAGGAGAGAATCATTGATATGTCCTAGTGAGACTTCAAGAGGGGTTAAAAAGGGCAATAAAAACACAAATGAGATACGTATGATAACGGGGTACAATGCCTACCATGCCAGGGTGAGAGAATGCTTGAGTAGACACTGGCACCTCATTAAAAGAGACCCTATATTGAATAGCATAATCACGCGTAGACCCCAACTCACCTTTCGAAAAGCCAAATCAATGAGACAGGAGTTGGTAAATAGCAGCCCGGAGACGGTGTCTGCGGAGAGCTGCCTGAGGGCAAGTCCCGGCTTTAATAAATGCTTTAAATGTAAGGCATGCCGTTTTGGCCAGAATACGAAGGAAGTCATGACACTGTTATTAAAAAGTCCATGGAGAATCACAAAATTCTTGAACTGCAAGAGTGAATTTGTGGTTTATGTGTTGCAATGTACGTGTCCTAAACTTTATGTGGGCAGTACCATCCATATGGCCACATAAGAATTTTGCAGCACTTGAGGGCGGTTAAAAATAATGACAAGAACTATCCTGTCGCTAGGCATATCTCAATGAAATCCATGGTGGAAATGTAAAAGATCTCTCTTATTTTGTAACTGACCAAGTTGCCAAAATGAGAAGAGGTGGAAATCGTGAGCAGAAGCTATGACAGCTTGAGTCGAGATATATATTGTTATTCAATACCAAAATTCCGTTCGGTCTTAGCTCGGATGAAGACTTGTTTGTACATATATGACAAGAATAATCTTTGTATCCTCCCTTTTAAAGTGTACAAGAGAACTACTGGACAATAGAGGTATACCAATAAGAGGTACATGATTGCAATAGCAGAACCAATGAATTGTGATTGTAGTACAGTTGATTTTATTTAGTTGGAATTGAGCAGGACCCTTTACTACATAGGAGTCATATGTATCAGAGTATGATTGCAGCTCATAGTCATGGTTATAGTGAGACAGAGGGGTTTAATTCTAACCCATCCACTCTCCTAAATTTAATTTTATTTAAATTTTGATAGTAATTTATTGTTTTTTATTTTTCCACAAGAATCTGTGCACTGAAGGTTTGTAAATTTACTAGGAGAGTTAAAATGTGATAAGGCCGGATTCCTCAGTACAAATTACTAGGAACCCTCAGTCAACTGGATCTTTATTACCTGCTGGGAAGTGTAAAGGGGAGAAACAATACATTCATTCCAAACTGGCATAAATCAATTTAAGAAAATCTCGGAAAAGACCACTGACTCTGAATTCCAAGTTTAGGGGGTTTATTACAAAACCAAAAATAACTGAACATACAAACACCTCAGGACGAGGTTGTAAAAATACAAAGGCACTAATACAAAGTCTATCCTACGAACCAATCTAATCCGATATAGCATAAAGAGAATAAGCAATTCCAGAAATACTAAACAAGCAATAACTGCACCAACATCTATATTAGTCTTCATTAGTATCTGTAAAGGAAATCCATTAACCTATCCCTACACTATTCTAAAGGGACATCCCTACTTAACTTTACCCAAGCACGATCAAGAAAAAGGTGTCAGCTCATGAAGACTTCCTCAGAAGTGCACTCACGTTGTGAAAGCCAGTCTAAGTCTTCATCCTAAGAATCGATCCTTTCCTTCTACCCTCTAACGGCTCACTGCCCTCTCCTCTCTGCTCTTCTCTCTCCTTTTTGCTAACTCATCCCTCGGGGCACTGTCCCTAATACAAAATGGACACTGAGTAACCACGCCTCCTGAAACACCTCCTCTGGCCAGGCACCTCTGGTAGGTAACTTTCCACAAAACTTGTACTCGTTCCAGCAATGGTTGATGTGTCCTTGGGTCTCAGGCTTCTTCAGCACAACTTCCAATTATCGGCATTCCTGGAGACTTTGTAACCGGTTTCTTCCATACCTAACTCCTAAAACAAAAGCGTTATTCTAACTAACGAGGACGGTGTCCTTGCACCTGCAACAGAAGTATGAGAACAGAGCAACCTTGCACGCACATGAATTTCGCTGACTGTCTCCAAATGAGAGCCTCACCAGGGGAAAATACATTTCAGGCCTACATAAACCAGCTAACATAAGGAAACGAATAGGCCTTTCTTAACGCGAAGGAGCAAATACTCCATCTAGGCCCTTAACATCAACTTAACCACATTTAAAATGTTACATCTGTAAGCACTAAATTTCATCACATTTAGACACCATTAGTCATCTATGCGTGTGCAACTTCAACATGGTGCACGTTTAAATCTACTGCATTACATTACATATAACTACCTCATTATGCATTTGCAATGAACATCGAAAGTTACATAATTCCCTCTAAATGCCACTTTACGGTTCTTGAATGGCACGACTCATCTTAACATTTCATTTACCACTGATTATTACAACACGAGTTCTAACTAAGGTTAACGCACACATAAGAATATATGCGGGTACGGACTATTCATGAATATAATGTACCCCTACAATTTTCAGAATATCACTGCGCTCTATCAGTTCCTCCCCCTGATGACTAGTGTCATCAACAAAATCACAACTCCCTGGAGAAAGAACCGACCTAAACAGAGCTTGTAGCCAATCTTCCCTGTCGGAACCTTTCCAGATTCTTGATATTCTCATAATGACTGTCCTGCCTTCTAGACATCCTTACCTCCCTCTCCCTAAAGGATCTTTCAACTTGATTCACCCTGTACCACTGATAAGCCCTCACAAAACCCCACAGGCAAATCACACAGACCACGATTATAATGATAGGTCTCAGAATGTAACCAAGAATACCTTTTCCCAGGCTTGCAAACCAACTCCCAACTCTACCAAACCCTTTTCCAACTTTCTCCCAAACACCCTCTTCAGTCAGATCCTGGATCTCATGATGAATCTCAGTTATGTTACTTATATACTTCTTCAGATCGTTACTATTATCTGGTATATAAGTACAGCACTCTTGCACCTTCAGCATTTTACAGACTCCGCCCTCTTTTGCCAATAAGACATCCAAAGCAAGACGGTTCTGCATCACCATTGTCCTTATCGACAACATCTCTCCATCCACAAGCAATAGTGATTTATCTGTATTCGTCGTCAACTTGTCCACAACAGTCGCCAGCTTTATAATCTTCACGTCATTCAAAACCACTCCTAAACCTAGTATCACAGCTCCAAAAATATCTCCAATCACTCCTCCTGCTCTTGCATCTCTCCTTACCCTAGAATGCATTCCTCCTTCCAGGAGTCCTAGCTCCTCTACATGGTAAATCTTGGGGAAAACAGCTGCCAGGTAACAAGTACCATACCAATTGGCAGGCAATCTCACATAAGCATTTTTCCCACATACAAAGTATACTGTTGGCACCACTTGTACCAGACCCTGCAAAAAGTTCTTCGCTGACTCTTCCATGGTGAAAATGTGATCACTCGCACTCTGTCCCACATAAACCTTATCATAATAGGTCTGGACACGTTTCACACACAGCTTCCCTTTTTGCACCAGATCTAATGCTATAGGGCCATAGCTCCCTTTCGCTCTGTGAGCCAACTGCTCCTTTGTCCAATTTAATGGACTTTCTCCAGTGTTACGTGTTTATGTTAGCTGTCTATCTCTATCCTCTACTTGATCTACAAACTTCTTTTCTATCTCTGTTAGTGAGCACGTCAGGTTATGTCTGTGTGCATAAGCGGTATCTAACGTTATAGTTGGTATGAAATACTTCCCAATTCTATCCTCCTGCTTATAATAATCATACTTATTCAGGTGCTTATATGCTGGAACCTCTGAAAGCACCACATCGTAATTGGAAAAGAAGTATTCATAATGACCCCTCCCATAAAACATGCTAAGCAACAAACTACATGAAATCCCATAAGTCAACGGAAGATGATGATATCTAATGCCCTCATCCACTGATGCAGGCAATTGCATACATACATAACAGTCACTCACATCCATCATCTCGATATACTCATATAGCAGCTTGGCATACTCATTAAGCTTAAAATCACCTCTAGACAAATCTACATGCAATCTACGACTATTTTGATCTAGCATAGCCTTTTCAGCTCCTATGGTATCCTCCTTTTCGCTAGAAGTACTGGGTGTAGGTGTCCCTTTCACCACTACGACTTCTACCTCATGTGGAACAATAACTGACACTACAATAACTATGACTATTAACACTATCACTCCCACTATGGAAGCACCTATCATACACTTGGATCTACGGTTCGGATTTCCAGACTCCATCTTCTCTCGTTACAACAGTTCAAATTAGAGGATACACAAAAGTCTCTTCTTTCCACCTCAATTTGCTGCTCAAAGACTCAAACAAAGTTCATTGGAATCCTGGAAATTCGTTCAAAGTTCAGTTCTTCTGGATTTATTTACACAGTCTAAAAAAGACTTCCCTAGCCCTCTTTCTTCTTCTACTGAAAAACCCTAGTTTTATTCTTCTTCCACTCAGGCCTAAGTTATCTTCTTTGAAACACCTATTTACAACGCACAGTTCATTCGCAATCTACGATAAGTTCAGATCCGATTGCAGCTAGAACATGTTGCAATATCTCAAGACGAACATCTACCAGTTCATGAGGTGATGCTTCAAATCCAAACGTTGGGAAAACTAGTTCATGCAATATCAGAATTCGCACCTTACTCAAAACTGGAGGTTTTAGGACCATGATTGTCAGCACTCCTTCAACTTCGAGTCCTGGAACTATCAGTCCCACATCAATTTTCAGTAGAGGATTCCTGTTGATCACTCGCACGGACCTCAGCCTCCCGGAACTCACTACTCCCGGCATCAGTTACTACGTAAGTCCATGTATTGAAGTAGGGTTTTAAGTAAGACAGGAAGATTGGCGCTCTGGCTAATATGCGTAGTGTGTAAGTGGAGGGGAGTAAGTACGGTGCTGCCAGGTCGGAGGAACTACCCTGTAACCCCTGTGGATGATTGGGTCATGAAACCCACCCCAGAAATTAAGAAAAAGAGTCCCGGGCACACGTAATGAGAGTAATAATATCCTAATGGTAGAAATGTCTGGTTTTAGCGAATCAGTGGTCAACACCAGTGGATTGATAAGAATGTTCTTTAATGAAGCGAAAAACAAAGAAACGACCAGCCGACACATGTTTCGTCACAAACGGGAGATGTCCCGTGACTCTTCAGGGCTGGAAAGAATACAAGAATAGGGTGAAGGACAGTATAGATGCAAAATAACGATGAATAAGGTTAAAACTTAAGAAAACCCACAATGTGGGTCAATAAACACCCAAATAACGTGGAAACCCTACGTGCGATCGCATGGACATAATGAATGGTGACTTGGTGACAAGAACTGATGCGAATGACATAAATGGAGAAAAAACATAAGGACAAAACATCATGGCACAAAATTGAAATTATACCATGTGCCTGGTGTGATGCTATCGCGTGACCTCCAAAATGGTGACTGTGCACGAGAAGAGACATCGAATAAAAACAAAAATAATAATAAATACATGAAAAGTGGTTACACAACAGCGTTAATCTGAACTGGAGTCATAGGGTCACATGACAGAATACATCCAGAATAAATGAAAAGGATGCAAAAAACCAACAACAAAATTGTTGGCATGGAAAAATGCCAGAAATACTAGGGCGGATAAACTCTAAACAATGTAGTCCAAAACTTTTTATAGAGTAATGGGACAAAATAGCAGTACAGGAAAGGAAAGACTAAAAATCAGCATAGGCCTGTGAGGGTGCTGAGAGCCTGAAAGCAGAAGGCTGAGGTAAATATAAAATGAAAGAAAAAAAGTATGATAGAGGATGTCTCAGAGGGACAAAAGGTGGAGGCCCGCGGAAAGACCGAGAAGCAAGGAGAAAGGGAATCATGAGGTAGGGATAATGAGAGATGGCCACCGCGAAAGAGAAAGGAAAACACAGAAAACCGTGTTGGTGGCGTGGAACAAAATGGGTCATAGAAAGACGGGTGAAAAGAAAGGATGAAAAAGTACACAGAGGCCAGGATAGTGAATGGCGGGGGGTCCGCCAGGAGGAAGGGTGAAGGAAGAAAAGAAGGAAACAAAACCGTGAAAAAAGGTTGCTAAAGTTGGAGGGTGAGTGCATGGGAAGTCAAGAAAAGTGTTGAGAAACAAACGTGTGCGGGTGGAAAGGTAAAAAGCAGGGAGCACGCCGTGAAAACTGGAACATAGCAGAAAGCAAGAAAGGAAATCGCCTAAGCAAGCGGAACTGTTGAAAATTCAAAGGTAAGATGGAAAAGTGGCCAAAAAACTTACCCACGTAGCAGAGGTAGAAAAACAATGAAAAAGACCGGGATGCAAATAGCGGGTCCGCCAGAAGCAAAGAAGATCGGGTGTCAATGGGGACCCAGGGTGGCAGGTCCTGTGGTAAGAAGGTAAGGAGGTGCCTGGGGGCAGAATCGGAGAACCTAGACACCTGGAAGGAAAACGGGAGGGCCCGTGTGAAGAAAAACAAGAAAAAGGGCACGGAGCGGAGTAACAACATGCTACGGGGGTGAACTGTAAGCCAAAACGCTCTCTAAGGTGGTAAGGGTGGAAGAACTTACCCAGACGGGGTAGAAATCCTGGGGAAAAATACGGGTGCCACTTGGGACCAGGGTAGGAGGTCCTGTGACTGAAGGGTCCCTGGGGACGGATAAGCCAGGTACCTGAAAAAAGAGGTGGCGGGGAGTGAGAATGAGAAAAGGACGTGGGAAAGTAAGGCCGGAAAGGGCAGCGCGGCTAGGGATGGCTTACCTCGCATGCACAGTGAAAACCAATGGAACGATGAGTCCGTATGAATTCTGGATGCGGAAGTCAGCGGAAAGAAAAGGGGGCAGTGCTAAAAAAGTGAGATTAGGAAACTAGACCGCCCACCCAGGAAACCGAAAATGACGTGCTGGGCGTGGCGAGGTAGGGCGGAGAGAAAAAACTATAAAGCTTGGCGCGCATGCGTGACGTGAAAAGAACAATCAGAATGAGCGATGTGTCGGGAAGAGGTGAAAAGAAAAGTGGTAGTGAAGAAATGGAAAAATAGGAAAACATATGTACGGAAAGCCCGTAAGGGGGTGAATGGTGTCAGTGGAAGAAACTATTGAGAAAGAAGGGAAAAGGCACATGAGAAACAAATAAAAAGAAATCTGTCAGGAATGTTGTCGCAGAAGACAGAATAAAGTCTTGAAGGAAAGAAGGAGAAGAACGTACAACACATGAGTCAGAGAGGGAAAATGAGATACTCTAGGTATGACAAGGTGCCCACAATAAAAAATGAGCATAGGTCAAAAATTAGGCGCACAGTCACAATTGAATAATTACTGAAACATGTGTTCATGTATGAACTGATGAAATGTTTAAACAGTGTACAGCCACAATTAAAGAATCACCATATAAACGACATTAGTAATTGAACAGCCTGCGGAGAGGGAGAGACAGGTGGAAAATGTCAACACAATAAGGTATCATCAAAGGTGGATAGAGCATGTTCAATCCCCTAGAAAGTAGTGTAACTCATGGTCTGTATTGAGACCGTGTTGTACCAACTGTAGTCGCATGATCCAGGTTGCCTCAACACTTTTCTTGACTTCCCATGCACTCACCCTCCAACTTTAGCAACCTTTTTTCACGGTTTTGTTTCCTTCTTTTCTTCCTTCACCCATCCTCCTGGCGGACCCCCCGCCATTCACTATCCTGGCCTCTGTGTACTTTTTCATCCTTTCTTTTCGCCCGTCTTTCTATGACCCATTTTGTTCCACGCCACCAACACGGTTTTCTGTGTTTTCCTTTCTCTTTCGCGGTGGCCATCTCTCATTATCCCTACCTCATGATTCCCTTTCTCCTTGCTTCTCGGTCTTTCCGCGGGCCTCCACCTTTTGTCCCTCTGAGACATCCTCTATCATACTTTTTTCTTTCATTTTATATTTACCTCAGCCTTCTGCTTTCAGGCTCTCAGCACCCTCACAGGCCTATGTTGATTTTTAGTCTTTCCTTTCCTGTACTGCTATTTTGTCCCATTACTCTATAAAAAGTTTTGGACTACATTGTTTAGAGTTTATCCGCTCTAGTATTTCTGGCATTTTTCCATGCCAACAATTTTGTTGTTGGTTTTTTGCATCCTTTTCATTTATTCTGGATGTATTCTGTCATGTGACCCTATGACTCCAGTTCAGATTAACGCTGTTGTGTAACCACTTTTCATGTATTTATTATTATTTTTGTTTTTATTCGATGTCTCTTCTCGTGCACAGTCACCATTTTGGAGGTCACGCGATAGCATCACACCAGGCACATTGTATAATTTCAATTTTGTGCCATGATGTTTTGTCCTTATATTTTTTCTCCATTTATGTCATTCGCATCAGTTCTTGTCACCAAGTCACCATTCATTATGTCCATGCGATCGCACGTAGGGTTTCCACGTTATTTGGGTGTTTATTGACCCACATTGTGGGTTTTCTTAAGTTTTAACCTTATTCATCGTTATTTTGCATCTATACTGTCCTTCACCCTATTCTTGTATTCTTTCCAGCCCTGAAGAGTCACGGGACATCTCCCGTTTGTGACGAAACACGTGTCGGCTGGTCGTTTCTTTGTTTTTCGCTTCATTAAAGAACATTCTTATCAATCCACTGGTGTTGACCACTGATTCGCTAAAACCAGACATTTCTACCATTAGGATATTGTTACTCTCATTACGTGTGCCCGGGACTCTTTTTCTTACTACGTAAGTCCACTCCGGGGCAGCGTATCTCTGGCAAGGCACTCTTGTCCTTCTCGACCTTCTCAGGCCTCCTTGGGCTTGCTCTTCTTCACTCACTTCTGATTCAGATGTCTCAGACACAAGGGCAAGATCTCTTTCAGGGGCCAATCGTAGGTTCAGCCTTCTCTGTCTTTCAGGCCATGATTCTCTTGCTCGGTCAGCCCTTTTGCTTTCCCCCCGAACACTCTGCACACCACTTTCTTCGGCTGAGTCTGACTCTATATCACCCGCAACGTTACCTTCTTCCTCAGAGTCAATACCTGGGTTGTGTGTAGCGTAACCCTCCTCAGCCTGGTCTGGTGAGCAACCAGCTTCGTCAGAAACCCTCACAGCTTAGCTTGTCCTCTCTCATGGCCCTGCCGCCACAGCTGGATTTTCATTCTCGAGAGGAGCTGTTTCTTCCAAGGGTTCTGAAACTCGGCGGGTGTGGGAAGCATGTATCCAATTCGGCAACTCTCCGCACTTCACCGCTGTGTTCGTTACAAGTATCACCTGGTAAGGGCCTCGCCACCGAGCATCCAAACAGCTCTTCCTAACGTGCTTACGGACAAGCACCCAGTCACCCGGGCACAGGTCATGGCAGAGATCTCTTGAAGCCGGAACAGCAGCAGCTTCCACCTGCTGAGACATAGAATGGACCACATCAGCTAGTCCTTTGCAGTAATCAAGGATTAAGTCATCAGTGATGTTTATCAAGGCTGAAAATGGTATTGCTGGCAATCGCATCGCCCTCCCCATAAGGATCTCATGCGGGGAAAGACCGGTCCTCCTATCTGGGACACTGCGAACACTCATCAACACCAGAGGCAACGCATCAGGCCACTTCAGAGATGTAGACGAACACACTTTTGTTATCCGTGCTTTCAAAGTTCCATTAATCTGCTCTACTATCCCAGAAGCCTCTGGTCAATAGCTACAATGGAGTCTCTGATCAACATTTAAAGCAGCGCAAAGCAATTTCATGATCTCGCTGTGGAAGTGTGTTCCTCTATCCGATTCCAATGAAGTTGGAAAACCGAACCTTGGAATCAACTCTCTCAACAATAGCTTCGCTACTGTAAGGGTGTCACACCTTCGTGTTGGGTAGGCTTCCACCCATCGTGAAAAAACACATACCACCACTAAAATGTACCTCAATCCGTTGCACCTAGGCATTTTGATAAAATCAAGCTGTATCCTATTGAAAGGCCCTTCTGACCTCCCAATGTGACTCAGTGCAACCACAGTTTTCTTTCCAGCATTCATTTGTTGACAGGTAACACACCTATGACACACTGCTTCAGCAAATGCATGAAACTGTGGATTGTACCACATCTGTCTGAACACTCGCACCATCGCATCTCTTCCTAGATGTACAGCACCATGAATTTGCCTTGCCATCGGGCTCAATAGGTCATCTGGTAACACTGCTCGACCATCACTTGAAACCCAAATGCCAATATCCCCCTTCTCACACCCTGATCTGATCCATACATCTCTTTCCTGATCTGAAGCTCCTTCCTGCAGGCTCTTGAGTTTCTCCCAAGTGTCTGCCATGGCTAACATCATGCTGAGCTCGGTTCTTTCTTGGCTCTCTCCAGTAAATATACACCCTTGTTCAGCGCAACAACGTGCAATTTCATCCGCATACTTATTTCCGATAGAAACAAAATCCGTCCCCCTCCCATGTGCAGCGCACTTTACCACTGCTATTTCCCTGGGACATTGCAACGCTTCTAACAGTTGTCTCACATATTCTCCATTTCTGATGGGAGATCCAGATGATGTCAAGAAACCCCTCTGAGACCATAGCTGTCCGAAGTCATGAACCACACCGAACCCATATTGGCTGTCAGTGTAGATCAGTGTTCTTCAATCTGTGGGGCGCGCCCCCCCCTGGGGGCGCGCAACACCATCTCAGGGGGGGCGCGCACTCCACCCTAAAATCTCACCTTTGTTTACCAGTGGTCAACGTCGCAAGTACATTAGCTTCCGGTATTTCTTCACCCATTTCAAATGGGGCCTTTGGATTGGAGAACAGCAGCCAATCAGCACATAGAACGTCACCACTGACTTTCCACCAATGAGGGGGACAGCATTATAGATGGGAGGAAGTGCGCGAAATTTTGCGTGCATAAACTCCTGCATACTACTACCTTTTGGTTGTGTGGCGCTTCTTCACTCCTGCCGTTTGCCCCGTGCTTGCTGCCTTTTCTTCTTTGGTTGCTGTCCTTTGCCTGCTGCCTCGCTGTGAAGGATCGCGCCTCGGAACATTTTACATCACCAACAGGTAAATGAAAGCGAACAGACAGTCCTTCCCAGGGCGTCTGCTTGCCTAAAATAAGTCTGTTCACTTTCGATTTGACAGCACAGGAGACTCCGTGCCTTCCACTGCAGCTGAGGCCTTTCGGGGGTGGGAGGGGGAATGTAGCTAATACAATTAACTTTATTAAAAGTCAGCTGCGAGTATCTTACTTAAACTACTTTTTGGATGTGTACATTGTCTGCCCACGAATCACACAACAGATCCTGTGACATCACGGGGTTTTGCTGATACTATTTAGCCTCCCCACTATTTGTTTCAGGGACTGGCCCCGACAGTCCTAGAAGTTAATTGGACCTGACAATAATATATAATAAATGCACTACTGAAAATAGCTCTCAGATGGGGCACAGTAGAAAGGGGAACTCGTACAGATCCTGAGCTATGTGCGGAGAGCCAAGGACTGCTCTCGGGTGATGCAGGCTGGTGAGGGCAGGCGCTGCACTCCTGGAGTTGTGTGCACAGAGCTGGTGTGGGCTGTTGAAGGCAGGTGCTGCACTCCTGGAGTTGTGTGCACAGAGCTGGTGTGGGCTGTTGAAGGCAGGTGCTGCACTCCTGGAGTTGTGTGCACAGAGCTGCTGCGGGCTGTTGACGGCAGGCGCTGCACTCCTGGAGTCGTGTGTAGAGAGCTGGTGTGGGCTGTTGAGGGCAGGTGCTGCACTCCTGGAGTTGTGTGCACAGAGCTGCTGCGGGCTGTTGAGGGCAGGCGCTGCACTCCTGGAGTCGTGTGTAGAGAGCTGGTGCGGGCTGTTGAGGGCAGGCGCTGCACTCCTGGATTCTTGTGTAGAGAGCCGAGGGCAGCTCCCTAAGCTCTTGGGTGGTGCAGGCTGTTGAGGACAGGCGCTGCACTCCTGGAGTTGTGTGCACAGAGCTGGTGTGGGCTGTTGAGGGCAGGCGCTGTACTCCTGGAGTTGTGTGCACAGAGCTGGTGCGGGCTGTTGAGGGCAGGCGCTGCACTCCTGGAGTTGTGTGCACAGAGCTGGTGTAGGCTGTTGAGGGCAGGTGCTGCACTCCTGGAGTTGTGTGCACAGAGCTGGTGCGGGCTGTTGAGGGCAGGCGCTGCACCCCTGGAGTCGTGTGTAGAGAGCTGAGGGCAGCTCCCTAAGCTCTTGAGTGGTGCAGGCTGTTGAGGACAGGCGCTGCACTCCTGGAGTTGTGTGCACAGAGCTGGTGTGGGCTGTTGAGGGCAGGCGCTGCACTCCTGGAGTTGTGTGCACAGAGCTGGTGTGGGCTGTTGAAGGCAGGCGCTGCCCTCCTCGAGTTGTGTGTACAGAGCTGGGTCAGTCTGTTGAGGACAGCTGCTGCACTATGCTTCAGGTCTTGTCTTTCCATACTCAAATTTTTTATACTGCCAAGCAGTGTGAAGACAAATACTGCAGCTGCTTGCCAACCTGCTAGCAGGCTCTGTGTTCCTCTGGATTTTCTTTAATAAGATGGAACCTTTAAGTTCTCTGGTCCTTCAGAATTGAAGGTTCAAATGCCTCTGCGTCAGCATCAAGAATTGCATTCCCTTTCTTGGCTTTTTCCCAATCTGGAAACCCAATGTATATGTCTTCCTGCTGCCTGCCCTGAATCAGAGAAAGCGTCTTCCACTCTCCAGTTTAAGTCTGCTCGGTGGTAGTGTAAGGGGATTTATAAAACAACAAACAAGAGACCAAACTTGTACCAATCACTGGTTGCATGTCTGCATATCCAGTGCTTTCCCAGTCGCACAACTGATGTCTTCCCAAATGCATTGGCTTCAGAATTACTAACAAATGTGCTTCATTTTTGTTTTCCTAACTGCTGAAGATGTACATTATGTAATGGACAATTTGTTGTGTGTTTCAAAAAATGACATCCTCCTGCCTTTCATTTGACACTCACTGTACCCAAAATAGATTGACTGCAAAGTGAGAGGAGTTTGTAAATACCAATTCCAATGTCAAAAAAAAAAAAACAGAAAGTTGACATTAGACACAGCCTGACATTTGGTCTCTGGCTTTGAAGCGCAGCAAATGAAACAAGATAAATACAGATTTTTTTAAGGCATCTTTATTTATTGCTTGAACTTTCGGCCCACCAGTGCATAACCACCCACAGTTTAGGAAACACTGGCTTAGATTATATAGCGTTTACCTTCAAAACGGCCACCAAGATTTAAAAATCTCATGCAATATTTTATAATGGATTGCAATGGGCTGAATGTTAGTCTAAGTAAAATTCCAAACAATCATTGCTACTTTTTCATAATGATAACAATAAACTCAATCATTGCAATACCTGAAATTCATATGTCGTTGTCTGGGGCAGTCCACTCAGTGATTTCATGGAAGCCAACCTCCGCAATTATACATTAACAGACCAGGAACCCGGATATAACCGCTTCCTTGCTGCAACCGTCTTTGATGTATTTGTGACAAAATGAAAAACGGGAACAGGATGTTGGCCATTCCAGAACCCCTGCACAATCCTTCTCTAGACTTCTTCACTTTTTGTTCGGGAAATCGAGCACATTACAGAGGATGGAGAAAAGAGTTCTATGGGAGACTAGAAACCAAGTAAATATTTCAGCACAGACCGAATCTGGTTGGATATTGCCACCAGTTGCAGTGCAGTGGGTATTCATGCTCATAGAGCCTGGGAGTGCAGAAAGCACAGGGAGTATCTTCTCTGCACTGGACATGCCTGAAGGTACAGGAAGGGCTGTGGATATTCTTCCAGTCTTATTGACAGTACCCCAGGTTCTGAGGCTTGCACAGACGGATCCTGAGAACAGCTTGGTATGACATCTATGCACAGATTGCAGCTCATGAGTAACAGAAAGGTGGTAAGTCTTAACACATAAATAATCTTGTATCCGTAGATTGAAAGGTTTGTAGTGCCCCCTGTCTCATGTTTAATTAGTTTTTTATGTCCATGTTGCCTGTATTATATTCTATAAAGAACTGTTTTTTTCCAGTTTTTGTGACTTCTGGTGCCACATAGGCAACCGCATCACCTGCTTTTGCAGCTGTACTCCCCTACACACTGTACTCCCCTGGCCCCCATATTTTAGGGTTCCTGTTATCAATGAGCAGGTGTTTTAGGTAGCACATGGGTTAAAATATCCCTGGGCTTGACTTTGGGGTTGTAGGATTTTTCGGAAAAAGGCAAATTGGGGATTATACCTTAGGAATACTTTGGCAGTACAATGCACCATTTAAAACCATTCTCTTTCATTATGTATTACGTTTTTTTCTAAATGTATGCGGTACAATGCATTGTTTGAACTATTTTTTTCATAAGATAATCACACTTATTAAACCCAACCCTCTTTTAGTTTGCGCTCATCCACTGTGCTCGTTCGCGTGCTGTACATGATTGATGCTTTCTGCCCCATCACTTTTACCATGAGTTTGTTAGCAGTTTCACAGGTGGGAGAAGGGTAACCGAGCCCATGTAAATAAATAGTAAGTCGTTACATTTCCAACTGTATTTGTTAAGTTTGCTCAAAATACACCAGAGCTGGTGACTTATAACTGGGGAATCAGGTTCCAGAAATTTTGCCGGATATGGCCTGGGATATGCGGACGACGGTCGATTATGTAGTGTACCAGGTTCCAGAACTTTTTGTCAGGTGGTGGGGGGGCCCGACATCTAAAAAAATTCAGCTGGGGGGGCTCAACCTAAAAAAGTTTGAAGACCTCTGGTGTAGATGGTGAATCGGATCTGATCAGCTGCCAAACAGGCGCGAGTCAAAGCAATGATTTCGGCCACTTGTGTGGAGTATACTCCTTCTAGGCAAGCAGCTTCAACCACTCCAGTAATGGTACATACAGCAAACGCTGCTCTCAAATGACCCACATTGTCTCTTAACATGAACCATCGACAAAGAAAATTTCATCAGGGTCAGACAGAGGTTCATCAACAATGTCAGGTCTCGGTTTGGTGCAAAGTTCAGTCACATCAAGACAGTCATGGTCTTCACAATCTTCATCATCTGCATTTGGCAATGGCATCAATGTAGCAGGATTTAAAACAGAACACCTTTTCAGAGTCACATTCTCAGCGGCAAGTATGACTTGCTCGTAACGTGTGAGTCTATTGTTTGTCAGGTGCTGTGTTTTAGTCCTTGTCATCAAAAGCTCAACAGAATGTGGACCATATACCATAAGTGGGTGACCCATAACAATGCTTTCACGCCTCTCAATGCTGACACCCGTTGCAGCAATGGATTTGAGACATCCGGGCAACGCTGAAGCTACTGGATCTAAAGTAGCTGAAAAGTAGGCAACTGGTCTTCGGACACCTCCATGACTCTGAGTCAGGACTGACAATGCGCAACCTTCATGATCATAACAGAACAATGAAAAGGACTTGTTGTAGTCAGGCATTCCCAGAGCCGTAGCACGACATAAGCCCTCTCTCAACTCCAAGAAGGGAATCAGACAGTCATTGTCCCATCACTCACATCCTTATGCGTCAGCCTCTGCAGAGGCTTCGCCTTCAGTGAGAAGTTGGGAATCCATTGGCGACAGTAATCAACCATTCCCAAGAACATTCTGACTTCCTTCTGAGTGGTAGGCACAGTCATGTTCATGATCGCCTCAATTCGGTCTGGTGACACTTTTCTCTTGCCTTTCTCAATTCGATGACCTAAATACTGAACCTCACTCAGACAGTACTGCAACTTGTTTGGGGACACCTTGTGTCCATTCTCCCCTAAATGATTCAGTAAGGCAATCGTGTCAATCCTACAAGCATCCTCCGTTTCTGATGCGATGAGGAGATCGTCGATGTACTGCACGAGAACAGAATTCTGCGGTAGTACAAGACTCTCGAGATTCTTCTTCAAAATCTGATTGAAGATTGATGGACTCTCTGTATACCCTTGAGGGACACGACACCACATTAACACACGATCTTCCAGACGGAAAGCAAACAAAAATTGGCTCTCCTTGTGCAAAGGTATCAAAAAGAATGCTTGGCACAAGTCAATCACCGTGAACCACTCGGCTTCACATGGAATCAGGAATAGTATCACTGATGGATTCGATACCACTGGACAACACGGAACCACAATCGCGTTGACCTTTCGCAGGTCTTGCACAATTCTGAATTTCCCACTTGGTTTCTGCAATCCCATAATGGGTGAGTTGCATGGACTGCCCATTATCTCCTTCAGAATTCCCTGCTGAATCATGGAATCAATTACAGGTTTAATCCCTGTGATCGTTTCGGGCGACAGATTATACTGGGGTGTTTTCGGAAACTCAACATTTTGCTTGACCTGGATCTTAACTGGCTCAACACCTCTGATCAGTCCAATCTCTTCTCCTGTAAAATCCCACACATCCAATGAAACAGAGTCTCTTAAGTCAAGTGGAAGCTCTTCCACTGTTAACATAGGGTACATCTCTATGCAGAAATGCTGATTTGCAACCTTGAAGGTGGCATCATCATCATTTGTCTGTAATTCCACTCCCTTGGGGGTGCAATAGATGGTACAATTCAGTTTGCACAAAAGATCACGTCCTAGCAAACAGACTGGACTTGAGTCGCACACCACAAATTGGTGTTGATCTCGGAAAGTTCCTATTCTCACAGGAATCGGCTCAGTCAATGGGTTAGTCATCTTCTTATTCGCCACTCCTACTTCTTGGATTGATTGTCCCGAGAGGGGTAGGTTGGGAACTACTTCAGATCTCACAGTAGAACGGGTAGCACCAGTATCAACCAAAAAGGTGGTGGGATGACCGTCAACATTCGCCTCTACAAACAGTCCCCTCTGGTCTACCTCTAAGACTGCCCCAAGAGTGCAGCCTTCCTCCCCCCTCAGGCACCGTCATGTCAACGGGTCCGAGCTGTAATCATCACAATCCTCGAAAAGGGGCATCTGCTGGTACGTTCGATTTCCCTGTGGAATTCTCGGAGGTTGCGGAACTTGCACCTGTGGGCACAATGTCCCCCCTTGCATGGATCTGGGTCTCGTCACTGTATTGACGACCTCAGATACCTGCACCGTCTCTCCCTCTTGTTGCACTTGGTTCGCTGGATTCGATCTACACTCGCGTTTCCAATGCCCGATCTTGTGACAAAAGTGACACGCAGTTGTCTTTTTCAGTGTTGCCACATCCATCCCTGTCTTAGGGTCTATAGGTTTCCCCCTTCCCGGACCCTGCCCACTCTGGGTCCCTCCTTAATTGTTTCCCTGTCTTCTCCCTAGCGTCCCTCCACTTGTCTGTGTCTGAACTTCCCTGTCAGCGTTTTGCTTTTGGACTAGCATTAGCTTATCTTTAAGCTTCCTGTGTTTCGAGTCCACTTCATCGCTGCAGTACCTGGCGTACCGCAGTATTTCGTCCACCGACTTGTTCTGCCAGCAGATCAAATGCTGCTGAATCATGAAGCTGATTTCTGGTCTCAAACCCAAGACGAACTTGGAAACGAATTGTCCCATGTCTTTGGGGTCTAACGTGTCTAGCCCACTGTACTGTTTAAAGACTTGTAAGAGCCTCTCGTAATATTCATGTACTGACTCTTTTGGTTCCTGAACAGTTCGATCTATCTTAACCCAATCAATGTCTTGTGATGAGATTTTGGATTTCAGCCATGTAATTACTTGCTCAAACTTTTTCATAACAATTGGTGAACGACCATTGGTCTGGTTCGGAAGTAGGCCAATCAACTGCAACTTTACAAGCCGCCCACAAATCACTTGGTACTACAATCTCAAACAATGGGGCATATTATCAAGGGCAGTATCGCCACTCTAGCAGCACTTTTTGCCGCTAAAGCGGCAATATTTTTATCGCCCTATTAGCAAGCTGTCGCTAACAGCTGTTAGCGACAGCTTTATGGCGAAAGCAGCCGTTTTCTTGCCGCTTTGCATGTCAGCGATAATTATCGCTAATGACATGCAAAGTAGGCGTTCTCAACTAAAAGCGACTGAAAACAGTCGCAAACACAGCTTCCCCCTATTAGCAATGCCCGCGAAGCGATAAAATAATTTGCGCTAACCGCGATTATCGCTGGAATCTAACACCTCTTTAAAACTTGACTTAACCATTCTAGTCAATGGGGGGTGGATTGTAAGGTTAAGTCCTCACCTGCCTATTAGCAAGCTTTTCATTAGCGCGTGGAATTTATCGCTGGATTTCGCGCGCTATTGCTGTGTTTCGCCGCTATCGCTGGATTTTATATTGCCTTGGAGATAAGCGTTGATAATAACGCGTTATCTCCGCGATGTAATCCAGCGATAAAAAAAACAGCGCTAAGTGCGCTTTGCGATAATTATCGCACATCCTTGGTAATAGGCCCTAATGTGTTCAGGTCAACCCACAACACCTTCGAGATTTTAACGAATCGGTCGACCTGCTTGTACCACTCGACAGGCTTCTCCCTCAGCCGAGGAAATTTGTTTGTAAACGCTGCCAAATCGCCTCTACTCCAAGGCACATGCACATACCCTCTGTTCTGTACCTCTCGCAAAGGAAAATTTCCCACTCCTATCATCCCCCCTCCTGGAGGCGGTGTCTCTCCTACACTCTTTTTGTTGCTCTTCTTTTTGGACCATCTTTCCTCCCATTTGTCAAGCATGCTCCATGCACGTATCCCTACAATTAATTCTCGAATATGAGTTTTCAGCCCTATCACTCTCTTTTCTTCCAGTTCCTGGTCACTGTACTGCAACCTGTGACTTCCCTGCAGCATCTTAGTTTTGGACAGATCCACCTCGTGTCTCTTTGCCAAGTCTGTCAGTTTCCCATGCGCTGATCTCGCCTTGCGAGTTACATCTTTGGCTACAAACAGCAACTCGTCTGGTCCATAAAGCTCTACTCTCTCCAAGGGCAGGTTCCCACTAATTATCTCATCTACCTCAGCTTTTAACCTCATCACATCCAACATCTTTGCTCTTATAGCAGTTTTAAGGGTCCCTCGACTTGATGCACCACTCAACTCTCCATTCTCACTGTCCTGAACCTCACATCGGTTCCCTTCCACTATATTCCCTAGGACTGGTCGGCTTCCTGTATTCCCGCGATCCCAGTCTCCTGTCATCCTATTATTAGGATTTCTCACTGGTGGTTCCCACATCCTTATGTCAGATCTTGAATCGGCCAAAGACCTTGATCTCGACGTTCTTACATCTACCTGTACTCTAGAGGAGTCTGCCGTGGCTGGCAAAGGAGTACTTGATTCCATGGGCCTCGGAAGGTGACCTATTTCACTCGCTATGCCATTCCCTCCAGAGCCTGTCCCTTCGCCTGCTACTGATCGTGCTAGACGTCCACTTCCTGCCTGATCTGGGTCATGTACTGACACTATGGGGCCGATGGTAACTGGTACTGTAAGAGCATCCAGTAGCCTTGTAACAACTGTAACTCCATTAGCTTCGATGCTTGCTGGTGTGTGTGTTCCCATCCCTTCTGTTCCTGTTGATATTCTTCCGACTACTCTCGCACTAGGTTGAGTCTGCGAGTCTCCAGTTACCCCTGTTGATACTGCCTTTCCCTCTTCGGAATCTGGATTATATGGAGGTGGTCTTTCTGATAGCAATCTGTCTAGCAAGCTGTCATCTGTGTCACTATTGTCTTCCTCACCCCAACTCTTCTGGGCCTCTCCTACTTTTATCATCAACGGAAATAGCCTATCCCCTTCAATAGTTTCCACCCTCCATCTCTTCTCCAATGCGTCCCATCTCGCATCCTGAAACGCCCTAATTGACTTTTTCACCCTTTCCTGACTTCTGTCTCTTTTCATATCATGTGCTGCTCTTATCCATGCATTTAGTGCCTCAAACTGTGTTGGTCTGGGTAAAGGTCGCAATGAGGACATCACCATTTTCAATTGGTACAACACTTCCAACCTGAAAGTGCCATAACGCGGAAAAGTCAATTCTCCCTCATGTTCAGTAATTTTATGCCAATTTTCGAGCCAAATTATAGTATGCAATTCCACATTCGTAGCCATATAATGGGTTGGGGTATCCGCGGGTGGAGCTTCATCTCCCCCCCGAGTAACCACTCGTCTGTCTCCTCTACACATATCTCGTAAAACTTTAAAACATTTCATGGTGAAATCAACGTTTTCTTCACATGTTTTCACTCGACTTCCTGATGACAATCCACCAATACCATCGCGGCTTCACACCAACCGACCTATCACAGCGCGACACTCACTGACGTCACTCTTCTTCCTCATGCAGCAGTTCCCCTCCTTTACAATTCGTAACTCACACTCTCACGCGTCTCA
The DNA here is from genome assembly GCA_963921515.1 of Calotriton arnoldi. Lineage (NCBI taxonomy): Eukaryota > Metazoa > Chordata > Amphibia > Caudata > Salamandridae > Calotriton > Calotriton arnoldi. The sequence continues at coordinate 1,168,216 of CAWUFW010006234.1, forward strand.
CTCATGCTCTGAAATAACTGTTTGTCCACCAAACGACCGAACAGTCACTTCTCTGACTGTCTGTCCACAAAACGACAGAACAGTCTCGCAATTGTCGACCTCAACTCTGGCAACCGTCTGTCCGCGAACGACCGGACAATTGCCTCAGACTATCCTCCCACAAACGGCCGGACAGTCGTGTACTTAATCGATAGGATCCAATCACTCGATGTTCCACATGCAGTAACCCACGACCTGCGTCGGTTACTCACGCACTCACACACACGTTTCCCTATCACCGGTGGGTTAGTCAACGACATCTCATGACTCCCACAATCTCTGGTCAGACAATTTCAACTCTGGGTGTCTTCTATACCACAATCTCTTATCCCGGGATATCAATAATCAAATCTCATGGACCGCACGCATTCGGCCCAAAACCACGATCACTCAACTCTCATTCCAACTCCGCAAGACATCACACAATCAAAACAACACCGCAATCTAACAGACACACATCCCTGTTCATACTCACTCCACCACGAACTGCTGTTTCCGCCGCACCGTCACTCGCCGTCGGTTTCCATCAAACGCCGTCGTCCTCCGCTCACGATCCACTGGATAACCATCACTTGGGCTCTATGGGGATTCAATGACTACCCTTCTCTACTTCTCCCCTTACTACAGAGGTAACCATACTCTCGCTACCAACTGATAAGGCCGGATTCCTCAGTACAAATTACTAGGAACCCTCGGTCGACTGGATCTTTATTACCTGCTGAGAAGTGTAAAGGGGAGAAACAATACATTCGTCCCAAACTGGCATAAATCAATTTAAGAAAATCTCGGAAAAGACCACTGACTCTGAATTCCAAGTTTAGGGGGTTTATTACAAAACCAAAAATAACTGAACATACAAACACCTCAGGACGAGGTTGTAAAAATACAAAGGCACTAATACAAAGTCTATCCTACGAACCAATCTAATCCGATATAGCATAAAGAGAATAAGCAATTCCAGAAATACTAAACAAGCAATAACTGCACCAACATCTATATTAGTCTTCATTGGTATCTGTAAAGGAAATCCATTAACCTAGACCAACACTATTCTAAAGGGACATCCCTACTTAACTTTACCCAAGCACGATCAAGAAAAAGGTGTCAGCTCATGAAGACTTCCTCAGAAGTGCACTCACGTTGTGAAAGCCAGTCTAAGTCTTCATCCTAAGAATCGATCCCTTCCTTCTACCCTCTAATGGCTCACTGCCCTCTCCTCTCTCCTTTCTGCTAACTCATCCCTCGGGGCACTGTCCCTAATACAAAATGGACACCACGCCTCCTGAAACACCTCCTCTGGCCAGGCACCTCTCGTAGGTAACTTTCCACAAAACTTGTACTCGTTCCAGCACCGGTTGGTGTGTCCTTGGGTCTCAGGCTTCTTCAGCATAACTGCAAAAACAACAATTGATGGTCAGAATGCAGAACAATGTCGTACATTCACCCCAGTACAGTGATCAGGGCCTAAATCCATCGCTTTTTTGCTCACCATGCCATTCCAGTTTGGACCCAGCCATATGCAAATCAGTCTTGACCCTGCGCCCAATGGGAACAGTCCAGCCCGAACTGCCAGGCCAGGTCCTCCCAGGACTGGAAACAAGCATCCTAGGACCGGTTTCAGGCTTTCAGCCCTCATCAGCCAGGATAGCTTGACTCCAGTGGCATGGAGAGCACGGGACCCACGTCTGGGCATACCCGTCCCACTCTGGGTGACAAATGCAAAAACAACAATTGATGGACAGAATGCAGAACAATGTCGTACATTCACCCCAGTACAGTGATCTGGGCCTAAATCCATTGTTTTTTTGCTCACCATGCCATTCCAGTTTGGACCCACCATATGCAAATCAGTCTTGACCCTGCGCCCAATGGGAACAGTCCAGCCCGAACTGCCAGGCCAGGTCCTCCCTGGACTGGAAACAAGCATCCTAGGACCAGTTTCAGGCTTTCAGCCCTCATCAGCCAGGATAGCTTGACTCCAGTGGCATGGAGAGCACAGGACCAACGTCTGGGCATACCCGTCCCACTCAGGGTGACAAATGCAAAAACAACAATTGATGGACAGAATGCAGAACAATGTCGTACATTCACCCCAGTACAGTGATCTGGGCCTAAATCCATCGTTTTTTTGCTCACCATGCCATTCCAGTTTGGACCCAGCCATATGCAAATCAGTCTTGACCCTGCGCCCAATGGGAACAGTCCAGCCCGAACTGCCAGGCCAGGTCCTCCATGGACTGGAAACAAGCATCCTAGGACCGGTTTCGGGCTGTCAGCCCTCATCAGCCAGTATAGCTTGACTCCAGCGGTATGGAGAGCACGGGACCCACGTCTGGGCAAACCCGTCCCACTCGGGTTGACAAATACAAAAACAACAATTGATGGACAGAATACAGAACAATGTTGTACATTCAGCCCAATACAGTGATCTGGGCCTAAATCCATCGTTTTTTTGCTCACCATGCCATTCCAGTTTGGACCCAGCCATATGAAAATCAGTCTTCACCCTGCACCCAATGGGAACACTCCAGCCCGAACTGCCAGGCCAGGTCCTCCCTGGACTGGAAACAAGCATCCTAGGACCGGTTTTGGGCTTTCAGCCCTCATCAGCCAGGATAGCTTGACTCCAGTGGCATGGAGAGCATGGGACCCACGTCTGGGCATACCCGTCCCACTCGGGGGGACAAATGCAAAAACAACAATTGATGGACAGAATGCAGAACAATGTTGTACATTCACCCCAGTACAGTGATCTGGGCCTAAATCAGGCTGGACTATTCCGATTCGAGCAGGATCAAGGCACGTTTCGCCCTAAGTGGGATGGGTATGCCCAGATGTGGGTCCCTTGTTCACTGTGCCACTGGGTTCAAGCTAGCCTGGCTTAAGAAGGGTGACATACCCTGAAACCGGTCCCAGGATGCTTGTTTCCGGTCCAGGGAGGACCTGGCCTGGCAGTTCGGTCTGGACTGTTCCCATGGGGCACAGGGTCAAGACTGATTTGCATATGGCTGGGTCCAAACTGGGGTGGCGTAGTGGGCAAAAGAACGATGGATTTAACCCAGATCTTTTGACTTGGGGAGAATGTTTGCATTGTCAGCATTCCGTCCATCATTTGTTTTCTGTAACATTTTTCGCCCTAAGTGGGATGGGTATGCCCAGACGTGGGTCCCTTGCTCACTGTGCCACTGGATTCAAGCTATCCTGGCTGAAGAAGGGTGACATACCCTGAAACAGGTCCCAGGATGCTTGTTTCCGGTCCAGGGAGGACCTGGCCTGGCAGTTCGGTCTGGACTGTTCCCATGGGGCACAGGGTCAAGACTGATTTGCATATGGCTGGGTCCAAACGTGGGGTGGCGTAGTGGGCAAAAGAACGATGGATTTAACCCAGATCTTTTGACTGGGGGAGAATGTTTGCATTGTCAGCATTCCGTCCATCATTTGTTTTCTGTAACATTCTTCAGCATAACTTCCAATTATCGGCATTCCTGGAGACTTTGTAACCGGTTTCTTCCATACCTAACTTCTAAAACAAAAGCGTTATTCTAACTAACGAGGACGGTGTCCTTGCACCTGCAACAGAAGCATGAGAACAGAGCAACCTTGTACGCACATGAATTTCGCTGACTGTCTCCAAATGAGAGCCTCACCAGGGGAAAATACATTTCAGGCCTACATAAACCAGCTAGCATAAGGAAACAAATAGGCCTTTCTTAACTCGAAGGAGCAAATACTCCATCTAGGCCCTTAACATCAACTTAACCACATTTAAAATGTTACATCTGTAAGCACTACATTTCATCACATTTAGACACAATTAGTCATCTATGCGTGTGCAACTTCAACATGATGCACGTTTAAATCTACTGCATTACAATACATATAACTACCTCATTATGCATTTGCAATGAACATCGAAAGTTACATAATTCCCTCTAAATGCCACTACACGGTTCTTGAATGGCACGACTCATCTTAACATTTCATTTACCACTGATTATTACAACACGAGTTCAAAACTAAGGTTAACGCACACATAAGAATATATGCGGGTACGGACTATTCATGAATATAATGTACACCTACAATTTTCAGAATATCACTGCGCTCTATCAAATGTATTCAGTAGTCCCCTGCTTATTGATTTGGGTGTTTAAGGATTTCGAACATAGATGACCAAGTGATGTAAGTGCATATAACTGCCAGGCAAATAATGATTTTAATGAGTTATTCATTATGTCTGTACTCATTAGATTAGAGGCATAGAAAATTCTTCACCTCAAAGAAGAACGCACATGTCACTTTTGCACTTGCACTTTATACCTTTGAAACACATAAGCCAAAGCACTGCATGTAACAATTCTCCTTGAAGCAGGGCAATGAATTATACCACAAATAGCGATATACTATCATATAGTGCAAAGCACTTGCACCTGCACTTAATCATTCTGCACTTGCACTTGATTACAATTGCTTGACGTTAACTGACTGACCACCAACACTTCAATTTTTGTGGTCCACCATCCTGCCCTGCGAGAAAACAATCTAGCACTTGCAGGTTATCATACACAAGGTTAGCAGTAGGAGTAAGTGATATTGTGGTGGTCTAATCCATATACGATCATGTATACAACATATGAAAGCCAAATTGGTTTCTAAAGCGAGTGGATAATTTTTTAAGGTGGGCCCCATGAGCTTTGAAATGAACGTGGTAAAACATCAAGTACCTTTGCACTGAGCACTTATGCACTTTAATTCTTGTTGCCTTGAGGAATCCTGAGTATATCCACGAATCATCGTGTTTGTATTTATTTTTACAAATTTTTAGACTCATGGCACGTGCACTTTATTTAATGTATTCATCCATAAAACTGAAATCCATCATTGGTTCACTAGAGATGCTGAAAGTAACTGTATATCCGTATCAGGTCACTGTTTCTACAATGGTTTTAAAAATATGTGGCATACACCCGAAGGATATAATTGTTAAGATGGTAATTAGGCTGATTTGTGAAATTTTTAACAATAATGAATTCTTTCTTACCTGTTTACTTACAGGAGTATTATTGATTGTAATGAGCTCCTGGACTGTGAGAGGGTGTAAGTATTTCTTCCATGGTTGTCGTGACAGGAAACCATGTGATCTGTAGTTCTCTTATTTTAATGTGTCTGTAAAGTTACGCTCATTGTGTGAGCAAGGCAAGGATGCTGAAACGCATTACAGCTAAGTAAATAAAAGCAAAAAGAAATCTTGGAGTTCAGCCCCTGTGTTGGTGTCTAATTTCGATTGTGGAGTTGGAACTGGTGTATATATATATACACCAGTATATATATATATATATATATATATATTATCTACTGGCGGTCGCCAGTAGATAGTTATAGTTAGGACCTAGTTTCCATAGGAAACTCATTTTTTGTTTTCCCAATAACTTTGGCGCCGGTTGACAAATCTTCACGTAATTTTCAAAACTTATGGCCCGCTCCGGTCAGGTCCTATCTTGAAAGTTTCAGGGTGATTCGGCAAGCGGGGACCGAGAAAAAAGGGGGGTACCAAAACGTGTTTTCTTCATGTTAATTCCCATAGGAAACTTTAGACACGGCTACAACCCGAACTGCTGAACGGAATTACACCAAATTTGGCAAAAAGGTAGCCCTTGTTTCAGAAAGAGACCTTTTTTTTAAATGTTGTAAATCCGTTCAGTAGTTCCTGAGAAATTAAAAAAATAGAGGTCGGAAAATCAATTTCCCATAGGAAACTTTAGACACGGCTACAGCTCGAACTGCTGAACAGAATTACACCAAATTTGGCAAAAAGGTAGTGCTTGGTTCAGAAAGCGTCATTTTTTAAATGGTGTAAATCCGTTCAGTAGTTTTTGAGATATTAAAGGAAAAAAATCTTTATATATCTGGGCGGGACCTAACTACACAAGCACAAGCTTGGCTCTAATTGGCTGCCAACACTTCAATCCAGGAAGTGTTGGCAGCCATCTTTGTGCAATGCTTTTTAGGTCTCGCCTAGCGACGCAGCGCATGCGCTGCCCACTACACAAACACCACTGCACTACCCTAAACCCTAAAACACTACCCCAGTACGACCCCCTACACTACCCAAACACCACTGCACTACCATAAACCCTAAAACACTACCCCCAGCATGACCCCCTACACTACCCAAACACCACTGCACTACCCTAAACCCTAAAACACTACCCCCAGCACAAGCCTCTACCTTACCCAAATACCATTACACTACCCTAAACCCTAAAACACTACCCCCAGCACGACCCCCTACACTACCCAAACACCACAACACTACCCTAAACCCTAAATCTACCGCCAACACGACCCCCTACACTACCCAAACACCACTGAACTACGCTAAACCCTAAAACACTACCCCCAGCATGACCCCCTACACTACCCAAACACCACTGCACTACCCTAAACCCTAAAACACTACCACCAGCACGACCCCCTACACTACCCAAACACCACAGCACTACCCTAAACCCTAAAACACGACCCCCTACACTACACAAACACCACTGCACTACCCTAAACCCTAAAACACTACCCCAGCACGACCCCCTACACTACCCAAACACCACTGCACTACCCTAAACCCTAAAACACTACCCCCAGCACGACCCCCTACCCTACCCAAACACCACTACACTACCCTAAACCCTAAAACACTACCCCCAGCACGACCCCCTACACTACACAAACACCACTGCACTACCCTAAACCCTAAACCCTAAAACACTACCCCCAGCATGACCCCCTACACTACCCAAACACCACTGCACTACCCTAAACCCTAAAACACTACCCCCAGCACAACCCCCTACACAACCCAAACACCACAGCACTACCCTAAACCCTAAAACACGACCCCCTACACTACACAAACACCACTGCACTACCCTAAACCCTAAAACACTACCCCAGCACGACCCCCTATACTACACAAACACCACTGCACTACCCTAAACCCTAAAACACTACCCCCTACACTACACAAATACCACTGCACTACCCTAAACCCTAAAACACTACCCCCAGCACGACCCCCTACACTACCCAAACACCACTGCACTACCCTAAACCCTAAAACACTACCCCCAGCACGACCCCTACACTACCCAAACACCACTGCACTACCCTAAACCCTAAAACACTACCCCCAGCATGACCCCCTACACTACCCAAACACCACTGCACTACCCTAAACCCTAAAACACTACCCCCAGCACTACCCCTACACTACACAAACACCACTGCACTACCCTAAACCCTAAAACACTACACCCAGAACAACCCCCTACACTACCCAAACACCACTGCACTACGCTAAACCCTAAAACACTACCCCCAGCACGACCCCTACACTACCCAAACACCACTGCACTACTCTAAACCCTAAAACACTACCCCCAGCACGACCCCCTACACTACCCAAACACCACTGCACTACCCTAAACCCTAAAACACTACCCCAGCACGACTCCCTACACTACCCAAACACCACTGCACTACCCTAAACCCTAAATCTACCCCCAGCACGACCCCCTACACTACCCAAACACCACTGCACTACCCTAAACCCTAAAACACTACCCCAGCACGACCCCCTACACTACACAAACACCACTGCACTACCCTAAACCCTAAAACACTACCCCCTACACTACACAAATACCACTGCACTACCCTAAACCCTAAAACACTACCCCAGCACGACCCCCTACACTACCCAAACACCACTGCACTACCCTAAACCCTAAAACACTAACCCCAGCACGACCCCCTACACTACCCAACACCACTGCACTACCCTAAACCCTAAAACACTACCCCCAGCACGACCCCCTACACTACACAAACATCACGGCACTACCCTAAACCCTAAAACACTACCCCCAGCACGACCCCCTATACTACACAAGCACCACTGCACTACCCTAAACCCTAAAACACTACCCCCAGCATGACCCCCTACACTACACAAACACCACTGCATTACCCTAAACTCTAAAACACTACCCCCAGCACTACCCCTACACTACACAAACACCACTGCTCTACCCTAAGCCCTAAAACACTACTCCCTACACTACCCAAACACCACTGCACTACCCTAAACCCTAAAACACTACACCCAGCACGACCCCCTACACTACCCAAACACCACTGCACTACCCTAAACCCTAAAACACTACCCCCAGCACGACTCCCTATACTACCCAAACACCACTGCACTACCCTAAACCCTAAATCTACCCCAGCATGACACCCTACACTACCCAAACACCACTGCACTACCCTAAACCCTATAACACTACCACCAGCACGACCCCCTACTCTACCCATATACCACTGCACTACCCTAAAACGCTACCCCCAGCACGACCCCCTACACTACCCAAACACCACTGCACTACCCTAAACCCTAAAACACTACCCGCAGCACGATCCCCTACACTACACAAACACCACTGCACTACCCTAAACCCTAAATCTAACCCCAGCACGACCCCCCAACACTACACAAACACCACTGCACTACCCTAAACCCTAAAACTCTACCCCCAGCATGACCCCCTACACTACACAAACACCACTGCACTACCCTAAACCCTAAAACACTACCCCCAGCACTACCCCCTACACTACACAAACACCACTGCACTACCTAAACCCTAAAACACTACCCCCAGCACTACCCCCTACACTACCCAAATACCATTGCACTACCCTAAAACACTACCCCCAGCACAACCCCCTACACTACCCAAACACCACTGCACTAGCCTAAACCCTAAAACACTACCCCCAGCATAACCTCCTACACTACCCAAACACCACTGCACTACCCTAAACCCTAAAACACTACCCCCAGCACGACCCCCTACACTACCCAAACACCACTGCGCTACCCTAAACCCTAAATCTACCCCCAGCACGACCCCCTACACTACCCAAAAGCCACTGCACTACCCTAAACCCTAAAACACTACCCCCAGTACGACCGCCTACACTACCCAAACACCACTGCACTACCCTAAACACTAAAACACTACCCCCAGCACGACCCCCTACCCTACCCAAACACCACTACACTACCCTAAACCCTAAAACACTACCCCCAGCACGACCCCCTACACTACCCAAACACCACTGCACTACCCTAAACCCTAAATCTACCCCCAGCACAACCCACTACACTACACAAACACCACTGCACTACCCTAAACCCTAAAACACTACCCCCAGCATGACCCCCTACACTACCCAAACACCACTGCACTACCCTAAACCCTAAAACACTACCCCCAGCACAACCCCCTACACAACCCAAACACCACAGAACTACCCTAAACCCTAAAACACGACCCCCTACACTACACAAACACCACTGCACTACCCTAAACCCTAAAACACTACCCCCAGCACGACCCCCTACACTACACAAACACCACTGCACTACCCTTAACCCTAAAACACTACCCCTACACTACACAAATACCACTGCACTACCCTAAACCCTAAAACACTACCCCCAGCACGACCCCCTACACTACCCAAACACCACTGCACTACCCTAAACGCTAAAACACTAACCCCAGCACGACCCCTACACTACCCAACACCGCTGCACTACCCTAAACCCTAAAACACTACCCCCAGCACAACCCCCTACACTACCCAAACACCACTGCACTACCCTAAACCCTAAAACACTACCCCCAGCACGACCCCCTACACTACCCAAACACCACTGCACTACCCTAAACCCTAAAACACTACCCCCAGCACGACCCCCTACACTACCCAAACACCACTGCACTACCCTAAACCCTAAAACACTACCCCCAGCATGACCCCCTACACTACCCAAACACCACCTCACTACCCTAAACCCTAAAACACTACCCCCAGCACTACCCCTACACTACACAAACACCACTGCACTACCCTAAACCCTAAAACACTACACCCAGAACTACCCCCTACACTACCCAAACACCACTGCACTACGCTAAACCCTAAAACACTACCCCCAGCACGACCCCTACACTACCCAAACACCACTGCACTACTCTAAACCCTAAAACACTACCCCCAGCACGACCCCTACACTACCCAAAGACCACTGCACTACCCTAAACCCTAAAACACTACCCCCAGCACGACTCCCTACACTACCCAAAACCCTAAATCTACCCCCAGCATGACCCCCTACACTACCCAAACACCACTCCACTACCCAAAACCCTAAAACACTACCCCCAGCACGACCCCCTACACTACCCAAACACCACTGCACTACCCTAAACCCTAAAACACTACCCCCAACACGACCCCCTACACTACACAAACACCACTGCACTACCCTAAACCCTAAAACACTACCCCAGCACGACCCCCTACACTACACAAACATCACTGCACTACCCTAAACCCTAAAACACTACCCCCAGCACGACCCCCTACACTACACAAGCACCACTGCACTACCCTAAACCCTAAAACACTACCCCCAGCATGACCCCCTACACTACACAAACACCACTGCATTACCCTAAACCCTAAAACACTACCCCCAGCACTACGCCCTACACTACACAAACACCACTGCTCTACGCTAAGCCCTAAAACACTACCCCCTACACTACCCAAACACCACTGCACTACCCTAAACCCTAAAACACTACACCCAGCACGACCCCCTACACTAGCCAAACACCACTGCACTACCCTAAACCCTAAAACACTACCCCCAGCACGACTCCCTACACTACCCAAACACCACTGCACTACCCTAAACCCTAAATCTACCCCAGCATGACACCCTACACTACCCAAACACCACTGCACTACCCTAAACCCTATAACACTACCACCAGCATGACCCCCTACTCTACCCATATACCACTGCACTACCCTAAACCCTAAAACGCTACCCCCAGCACGACCCCCTACACTACCCAAACACCACTGCACTACCCTAAACCCAAAACACTACCCCCAGCACGATCCCCTACACTACACAAACACCACTGCACTACCCTAAACCCTAAAACTCTACCCCCAGCATGACCCCCTACACTACACAAACACCACTGCACTACCCTAAACCCTAAAACACTACCCCCAGCACTACCCCCTACACTACACAAACACCACTGCACTACCTAAACCCTAAAACACTACCCCCAGCACTACCCCTACTCTACCCAAATACCACTGCACTACCCTAAAACACTATCCCCAGCACAACCCCCTACACTACCCAAACACCACTGCACTAGCCTAAACCCTAAAACACTACCCCCAGCACGACCCCCCCTACAGTACCCAAACACCACTGCACTACCCTAAACCCTAAAACACTACCCCCAGCACGACCCCCTACACTACCCAAACACCACTGCGCTACCCTAAACCCTAAATCTACCCCCAGCACGACCCCCTACACTACCCAAAAGCCACTGCACTACCCTAAACCCTAAAACACTACCCCCAGCACGACCGCCTACACTACCAAAACACCACTGCACTACCCTAAATCTACCCCCAGCACGACCACCTACACTACCCAAATACCACTGCACTACCCTAAACCCTAAAACACTACTCCCAGCACAACCCCCTACACTACCCAAACACCACTGCACTACCCTAAACCCTAAATCACTACCCCCTGCACGACCCCCTACACTACCAAAACACCACTGCACTAAACCCTAAATCTACCCCCAGCACGACCCCCTACACTACCCAAACATCACTGCACTACCCTAAACCCTAAAACACTACCCCCAGCACGACCCCCTACACTATCCAAACACCACTGCACTTCCCTAAACCCTAAAACACTACCCCCAGCACGACCCCATACACTACACAAACACCACTGCACTACCCTAAACCCTAAAACACTACCCCCAGCATGACCCCCTTCACTACCCAAACACCACTACACTACCCTAAACCCTAGAAAAGTAACCCCCACCCCATGCTCAATCCCCCTTACCTCTCACTCCTCGTGGTTCCTCTCTCCACGTGGTTCCTGCTTCACGTCGTCTCTAAGGGGCGGTGCACGTCGTTGTGAGGAAACGGACCAGCCTCTGTTTACTTACAACGACGTGGATCGTCTACATTTTTTTAGAATGCATGGTCATTTACCATACATACCTTTACAAGGAAATTCGCTGTAAAGGCATGCGTGGTAAATGACCATGCGTTCTAAAAAAATGCGTAGTAATGACTTCGAGATGTACAACGCATGCGTGGTAATGCATGCGTTGTAATGGTATTGCGAAGTAAAAAAGTCATTGTAACGGCTGTTTACCGATCGAAGCTGGCCCCTGTTCTTCAGTGAGTCGTTTATTTGATAAATTAGGAGGAAGGAATGTGTTTTTTTTCCGAAAAGTGCATTCCTGGCTGTTGTATTGTGAAAGTGTCCGCGTGGCCTGGTTTCACTTCCGGTGAGAGAGTAGAAGAGTCTGTTTGGATCTAAAGGAGTTCTGTTGTTGGACGGGGCCGGCGCGACACGTCATCAGAAAACACAGCTAATGGAATGCGTCCTCCCCGAAGTGTGGAGCAGTGCCATGAGAGGTCAACGAGTGTGCGTCCCACCGCAGTATGACTGTACCGTGCCGTTCCAGGGTACAGGAGGGAGAAGCAGCATCCAGCGCAGGTCCTCTTGTACACTAAAAAAGGACCAAACAATGCTTTCCTTTCTTTTCTTCTTCTGCTGCACCATCTGTTCTTCCTCCTCTACTGCAAGTGGATCAACTTCGGCAAAACTAGAAGCCATAGTTGTATTAAAAATAAACAAACACACAAAAAAGGTATATCAATATAAAGAGAAGCAAGAAACAGGTCTTCTCTCTATCAAGGACAAAAAGTAAGGGAAATATCAGAAGGATGGATCCTCCCTCTTTCACAATGAAATTGATTTCAACCAATCAGATTCCTTTTTTCTTTTGCTGACATGAAGTCGCGTAGGGTGTGCGCACTCGTCACGCACCCTTCGCGCACCCGCGAAAATCATATATATCATACACTATAAATAAAAATTTCTATAAACTTTTAATAAGTATATTAGCAAAACTGGTCAGTCTAATATCATATTCAAACTTTCTATAGTCATTTTTCAACTTAAAAAATACGCCGAAGTCGCGACTTCGGCGCGATCTCAGCGTGATCATGGCACAACCCCGGAAATACGCACGGGGAGATGTCGCGCACATTAAGTGGCTACACCGCGCATTTCATAACTTTACTTTCGTCGAAATTATATTACAAATAATACTTTAAAAATACTTTTATTAATAAATTTAGACAAACACTTAAAGGAAAACTTTTATTTATAATTAATTTAAAGATATTTCATACTTTACAAATTACGCCGAAGTCGCGACCCCAGCGCGACTTTTCAAAATGGCTACCAGAATGCGCGCAGCCATCGTGTAGGGTGCGCGACTTCTGTATGATATAAAAAATTAAAAAAAAGAATGAATATAGTTTTCCTAACTAAAAATTATTCACAATTTTTTTTAAATATATATATATATATGTATATATATATATATATATATATATATATAAAATTAAAAAAACATAGGATTGAGGTACATTAGACTTACAAATTTTCGTTTAAAAAACCTTTGAAATTCACAGAAAAAAACATAGGTTTCAGGCACGTAATAGTTAGAAATTAGCATTTAAAAAACCATAGAAATTCACTGAAAAAACCATAGGTTTCAGGCACGTTATAGTTAGAAATTAGCATTTAAAAAACCATAGAAATTCACTGAAAAAACCATAGGTTTCAGGAACGTTATAGTTAGTTGGACATTTCACTCATACAAAACCATAGAAATTCCGGCGTTATAGTTAGTTCAGCTAACTATAACTCGCGCCCCGCAATGCACTGCTGATGACGTCACATATTACATCATTCATGACATGGTCAGTGACATCACTGATGACATCACTGATGACATCTCAACCTTTGAAATTCACTGAAAAAACCATAGGTTTCAGGCACGTTATAGTTAGAAATTAGCATTTAAAAAACCATACAAATTCACTGAAAAAACCATAGGTTTTAGGGACAGTTATAGTTAGTTGGACATTGCACTCGTACAAAACCCGTGAAATTCCCCCGTTATAGTTAGTTCAGCTAACTATAACTCGCGCCCCGCAATGCACTGCTGATGACGTCACATATTACATCACTCATGACATGGTCAGTGACATCACTGATGACATCACTGATGACATCTCAAATGACGTCACTGATGACATCACTGATGCCATCATCCACGTAATAATCTGATGCACCTCCTCACACCCTAATATAACCTTTGATACACCCACTCTAAATTACAGACTGCCATTCGCAAAACCATAGACACTCCAACACCAATAACTACATACCCACTCACTGATTGTTAGGTCTACACACACATCCACTCACTCACCCGTACAGTCACTCATACTTACGGTCACTCAGTACAGGACTATCATATGCACTCATACACCTACATAGACACTCACACACCGCCACTCATCCATAGAGGTACTCACACACCTAGTCAGTCATGCAAATAATTAATCACACTGCCATTTACTCACCTATACAGTTATACACACACCAGCTCACATACTCATACAAATACTAGCACATTCTTACGCTCTTATACGAACACTGATACAAGTATACACTCATCCATACAGCCACTCTCACAATCACACACTCTCACTTATAGCCATTTATATACTCCAACACACATATATACTGCCTTTCACATATGTAGTTACTCACACATGTACCACTGAGATATACATTCACTCACTAACACACCCATACACACACTCACCCACCCATACAGTCCATCACAGATGCACTCTTGAAACCATGCACCCAGTGAATCACCCACTCACACATCTATGCACAGAGTCACACACACCCCACCCACACAAACACTAAGGCACCCATACAGATACTCAGACAACCAATCAATAACTCATATAGACACTCATGTAGCTATTCACAAACCCATGCAGCCGCTTACACAGCAACAGACAGACGGATACAGACCTTCACACAGTTTAGTCACTAACCCATGCATTCAGTAAGATACGTTTAATCACTCACTTATAGAGTTAGTCACGCACCTAGTAAATCATCCATTCAGACACTTATACACCCACTCATTCTTCAATACACCTTTCCCTATATATATTAAACATATTTAAACTTTACAGAAACACACAGTCACTGGATGATGTCATCAGTGATGTCATTTGAGATGTCATCAGTGATGTCATCAGTGATGTCAGTGACCATGTCATGAGTGATGTAATATGTGACGTCATCAGCAGTGCATTGCGGGCGCGAGTTATAGTTAGCTGAACTAACTATAACGGGGGAATTTCACGGGTTTTGTACGAGTGCAATGTCCAACTAACTATAACTGTCCCTAAACCTATGGTTTTTTCAGTGAATTTGTAAGGTTTTTTAAATGCTAATTTATAACTATAACGTGCCTGAAACCTATGGTTTTTTTCAGTGAATTTTAAAGGTTTTTTAAATGCTAATTCCTAACTATAACATGTCTGAAACCTATGGTTTTTTTCAGTGAATTTCAAAGGTTTTGTAAATGACAATTTTTAAATGTATTAATTGTTATATTAATTTTTTTGATACTGATTTACTACATTTTTTAAAACTATTTATTTTTAGATATTTTATTTTTTAAATTACATTGTAATTACATTATACATTACATTATAAAATATACTTTCTCAGAATGAATTACTTTAGTTTAAATACTTTGCAAATAGGCAATAGACTTTTAAGTACAGTAGTTACAGTTGTTGCAATGGGCAACACAATTTCAAACACAATGCAACATTGAGCTCAATGTGAATTTCTAGTTAAATGCAATTAGTTACTTTATGGATTACTTTTCTAACCACAGGACTGGGTCCTAGATTCAGTCCTGGGACATCTCCTGTAAACAGTTGAGTAAAAGCGTTTTGGTTACAGTAGTGATTTTTAAGGAATATTATTGTATTTTAAAAGTAGATACTTAGAAACTTTTCACATAGAATCACCAATGTTATCCTATGGGAGGAAATTCACTTAGCAGGTAAGTAGTGTTATCGATTACTTTTCTTACTCAGTGGTGGATCCTGGATCCAGCACTGGTGCATCTCCTGTAAACAGTTGAAAGAATGCGTTTAAGTCATACAGGCGATTTTTAAGGAATATTTGTAGTTTGTGAAAATCGACACTTTGAAACTTTTCTGCTGAAAACCAGACAATGGATTCCTATGGAAGGAAATACAAGTTACTGGTAAGTACGGTTAGAATTACTTTTCAGGGTCAGTGCTGGGCTAAAAGATGCAGCACTGAGGTCTCTCCTGATAACAGGTGAGTAAATCGGAATTCGTAGATTCGGCTGATTTTAGAGGAATATTTGTATGTTTCAAAAATCGACACATAGAAACTTTTTCAGCAAAAAGCAGGCAATGATATCCTATGGAAGGAAATTCAAGTTACTGGTAAGTACGGTTAAAATTACTTTTCAGGATCAGTACTGGGCTCAAAGATTCAGCACTGAGGTCTCTCCTGATAACAGGTGAGTAAATCGGAATTCGTAGTTCGGCTGATTTTAGAGGAATATTATAAAGTTCCAAAACACCACACTTAGAAGAATTTCCAAGTGAAACCAGTCAATGTTAGCCTATGGAAGGAAATTCAAGTTACTGGTAAGTACGGTTAGAATTACTTTTCAGTATCTGTACTGGGCTCAAAGATGCAGCACTGGGTTCTCTCCTGATAACAGGTGAGTAAATCGGAATTCGTAGTTCGGCTTATTTTAGAGGAATATTATAAAGTTCGAAAACTCCACACTTAGAAGAATTTCCAAGTGAAACCAGTCAATGTTAGCCTATGGAAGGAAATTCACGTTACTGGTAAGAATGGTTAGAATTACTTTTCAGGATCAGTACTGGGCTCAAAGATGCAACACTGAGGTCTCCCTGATAACAGGTGAGTAAATCGGAATTCGTAGTTCTGCTGATTTTAGAGGAATATTTGTATGTTTCAAAAATCGACACAGAAACTTTATCAGCAAAAAGCAGGCAATGATATCCTATGGAAGGAAATTCAAGTTACTGGTAAGTACGGTTAAAATTACTTTTCAGGATCAGTACTGGGCTCAAAGATGCAGCACTGAGGTCTCTCCTGATAACAGGTGAGTAAATCGGAATTCGTAGTTCGGCTGATTTTAGAGGAATATTATAAAGTTCCAAAACTCCACACTTAGAAGAATTTCCAAGTGAAACCAGTCAATGTTAGCCTATGGAAGGAAATTCAAGTTACTGGTAAGTACGGTTAGAATTACTTTTCAGTATCTGTACTGGGCTCAAAGATGCAGCACTGGGTTCTCTCCTGATAACAGGTGAGTAAATCGGAATTAGTAGTTCGGCTGATTTTAGAGGAATATTTGTATGTTTCAAAAATCGACACTTAGAAACTTTTCAGCAAAAAGCAGGCAATGATATCCTATGGAAGGAAATTCAAGTTACTGGTAAGTACGGTTAAAATTACTTTTCAGGATCAGTACTGGGCTCAAAGATTCAGCACTGAGGTCTCTCCTGATAACAGGTGAGTAAATCGGAATTCGTAGTTCGGCTGATTTTAGAGGAATATTATAAAGTTCCAAAACACCACACTTAGAAGAATTTCCAAGTGAAACCAGTCAATGTTAGCCTATGGAAGGAAATTCAAGTTACTGGTAAGTACGGTTAGAATTACTTTTCAGTATCTGTACTGGGCTCAAAGATGCAGCACTGAGGTTCTCTCCTGATAACAGGTGAGTAAATCGGAATTCGTAGTTCGGCTTATTTTAGAGGAATATTATAAAGTTCGAAAACTCCACACTTAGAAGAATTTCCAAGTGAAACCAGTCAATGTTAGCCTATGGAAGGAAATTCAAGTTACTGGTAAGTACGGTTAGAATTACTTTTCAGGATCAGTACTGGGCTCAAAGATGCAACACTGAGGTCTCTCCTGATAACAGGTGAGTAAATCGGAATTCGTAGTTCTGCTGATTTTAGAGGAATATTTGTATGTTTCAAAAATCGACACAGAAACTTTATCAGCAAAAAGCAGGCAATGATATCCTATGGAAGGAAATTCAAGTTACTGGTAAGTACGGTTATAATTACTTTTCAGGATCAGAACTGGGCTCAAAGATGCAGCACTGAGGTCTCTCCTGATAACAGGTGAGTAAATCGGAATTCGTAGTTCGGCTGATTTTAGAGGAATATTATAAAGTTCCAAAACTCCACACTTAGAAGAATTTCCAAGTGAAACCAGTCAATGTTAGCCTATGGAAGGAAATTCAAGTTACTGGTAAGTACGGTTAGAATTACTTTTCAGTATCTGTACTGGGCTCAAAGATGCAGCACTGGGTTCTCTCCTGATAACAGGTGAGTAAATCGGAATTCGTGAGTTCGGCTTATTTTAGAGGAATATTATAAAGTTCGAAAACTCCACACTTAGAAGAATTTCCAAGTGAAACCAGTCAATGTTAGCCTATGGAAGGAAATTCAAGTTACTGGTAAGTACGGTTAGAATTACTTTTCAGGATCAGTACTGGGCTCAAAGATGCAACA